>OX377206.1:79581713-79701173 GCA_947396885.1 Heligmosomoides polygyrus polygyrus | reverse complement strand
AAAATAAGTGACACACAGAAGTGAACGTTTTAGCTAATCTGTAGTTTGGAGCATATGTTATATGTAAACGTGCTCTATAACACACTATAATACCCCTAGGTGGATTACCTATATGATGAACATGGACTTTGCAATAGTGCAAAATAAACGCAGTCTGCAGGATCCAAACGTCCGACCCCGCGTTTACGAGCCCGAGCTCTTCCATACTACGCCACCTGAGCACTGCGCTCAGCCGCGATACGAGTCCTCATCCCGCGCGCGCCCGTCAGCTCTGGAGCACGTGAATCAACAGGGCGCCAACCCGCGACTTCCGTCGCCCCTAACTCTGCGCAGAGTTGTATTGGGGTCGAGATACCTGCAGTTTGTTACTACCCAGAGAGAGGCGGTTCTGCCCATATACAACACTTGCGCCGTTCCGACCTACCGTTGAGATAGTATCCTGGTAAGCCATGTGGTAAAGAAAGACGTTACGGTACTCAGAAGGCTAGTGCCCGCTACTCGATTGCACGTGGTCATGGAACACTCACATAAACACGGCTTCTGTAGTGATGCTTCAGCGGAGTAGAGCACTGGCTAATATGACTTATTCGTTTTAAGATAGCTTGCCGGTGTGCAAGCAGGCACCAGCCCACTTATTACCGACGTTATTGTTTTCTTCTTTTACAGTAGCACAGTGCATAGCCTTGTTTTTTCTAACCGGTTGTTATCGATCGACTTTATCGATTTTTGCTCTGAATTGGCCTTGGGAATTGGAGTCGCGTGGGTATGTTGGCCGTATGCCGGACTTCACAAAAGGGAGCGGGTGTAGATCGACTGACTGTTTCTTAACGATCGATTTTTCTTACGTTAACCACATAATCAATATAAAGGTGCTAAAAATAAACTATATCTACCTCATGCCACTGCTTCGGTGCGGGCCAACTTCTTCATACATCGTGCGGGTACAGAATATGTAAAATTGGCCAAGCGTTTTCCTCCAGCTCCTACACTCTCCTCCTTTAAGAGGGCCTTGAACAAGTTTTTACATTCCGGTTGATGCTGTTTCCACAACTCCCACTACGTCTGCTAATTACCCTTGCTAATATCTCATGTTTTACGCTTTCACCACCACTGCTGCTTTATGCATTTCTCTCCTTCTGTTTGCCTTTATTACCGTTTTAGCGATTTGTTTTGAATATTTATATGTTGTTGTTTTACTTAATTCTCTTTCACATGTGTACTCACATGGTGCAATAAATAAATAATTAAATAAATTGGAGTCGCGTGGGTATGTTGGCCGTATGCCGGACTTCACAAAAGGGAGCGGGCTGACTGTTTCTTAACGATCGATTTTTCTTACGTTAACCACATAATCAATATGTATGCTGGAGAATATCTACATTCACATGTTCATCTCAATAAGAAATATCTGTTTCTACCACCTACTTGGGCGAATCACCACAAAGAAATGAGACCAGCCCTCATGGCTGGCCTATTATTAGCTACCTGCAATACATTTTGTGGCCGCAAAATTGACAGTGTAGTATTTCACGCTTTTAGATGAGCAGGAAAGATTTGCTACAGTCTTACGTATAATACTTCGTACGTCGTCAGGCCGTCACTAGCTGCCGTTAGGCGAAAACATTGCTTCATGAAAGTTCCTTTAACACTCAGTCAGCCACCACTTGCAAAAATTCCAAAAATGATCGTTTTGAAGTGACCTCCAAGCTTACAGTGGCTGAAGCAGATTGTGTCACCTTCAAATGTCTTGAAAACCTTCCGTTTGTTCCTCATGAGCAGCGCTTTACAACACACAAGCACTCAATTGAGAAAAATTCGTGTTCAAGCAAACAGGAAATTTAGCCGCATCTATAAGCCCTTTGATTCTATTATGTGTATGTTCTCTACCTCATTTTCACGATGCACAAGGGGATTTATGAGAGACCTGTCGATAAAAACCTCGTGCTTAACTAGGAAGGGATCCGTTATGTGTTGCTTTCATTTTTCCATCTGGACTTTCGTCTTTCATGTCTATCATGCGGCCTGATTTTTCATTCAAATTCGAATATTCAAAAAATCGCATTTTTCGAATGTATTCCAATTCGTATATTCAAAAAGTCGCGTCTTTTTAATGTATTCGAGTTCGAGTATTGAGAAAAACCACGTTTTCGAATATGTTCGATTCCGAGTGCTCGAAAATTTTCGGTATTTGAAATCATTCGAATATTCGAAATTTTCGCGAGAGCATAAGTGTACCGTACACCGAGCATTGACTATCCATACTTTTTGCGTTTTCCGATCTTCAAGAACAGTAGTGAATTCTGGCATCGACGATGGTGCTTCATCTTCTAGCTCAACAGGCACCAACGTGGACAAGAGCGGACCGGAAGACGAGGTAGCCTAATGAAACGTCACTGCCGAGCAATGTATCTTATGGAACTGTGCACTTTCTGTCTCTCAGAATGCTGACCAATTCAGTCTTCCTTTACGCGGTGCTATTAGGCTGCCGCAAAATTAATCTCCGTTTTGATGCACCTTATTCTATATATTATACAAAGGAGTAGTGTGTGTGTTTGTGTGTTTCCGTCTGTCCGTTCGTCCGTCCGTCACAACTGGAGTGAGGGCACGGCGTACTGGCTATACACAGCGATTGATGGTGATCGACAAACCCCCGAAACTTCAGCCCTGGGGGTAATCGAGGTCGCTGAACACGAGGATGAAGTTCGCTTTTAAAGATTCGATCGCCTTCGATCGATATTGATCAAATTATTGGTTTATTTGTGGATGTCGTTTATTGTTCTATATCTTTACAACTTGATCTCAAATGGACGTAGTTAAGGTGTTCTTCCTGCGAAAACCATGAGATAGGTGGCAGCTGAATACACCAAGATTTTTCCATTTATACACCAGCCAATACTAGTAAACGAGAGGTCGCTCTGACGGCTGGTGTATAAATGAATAAGTTTTTTTTTTACCCTAAATCATTCCATCTCAAGGAAAGCCACACATATCGTTCGGTAGATTTTTTCCTGCTCCTTCAAAACCATGATCTATGTGAACAAAAACTATGTGAATGCTGCCGTAATTTTTCTAGCTGACCTTTTCCAGAGCTCTGTAAACTCATAAACTGACGCAACTATTGAGTCATCATGTTTTACGAATTTAAATTGGGACATTCTGCTACAGAGACATCCCGTAACCATAGTAGCGCTTTTGGGACCGACTCTTCTTGCGAACGAACGGTGAGGCTCTGCTGCGAAAAATTCGCTTCTGGCGATTTTGATCTTGAAGAAAAACCTGCTCGCGAGCGCAGATCGTCGATTGACGATGAAGTTTTGAGGAGAGCAGTCGAAGAAAATCGGGAGACGATTGCAAGTACGTTAGTAGAGAACCTTGGCGTACATCACAGCATGGTAGCAAGACATTTGACGGGAATCGGCAAGGTGAAGAAGATGTCGAAGTGGGTGACTCATGAGCTAACCGATGAGCAGCGCTTGGAACGTCTCGACACTTGCTCCAACGTGCTAGATCGCTTTGAAAATTAGCTCTTTGTAAGCCGTATTATAATTGCATATGAAAAGTGGGTTCTTTACGACAACAGGAAGCGCGGATTTGTCCGGGCAGATAAGGATGCTCTTCCAACATCCTTTCCTAAACCCGACTTTCAACCTAAGAAAGTTATGATTACTTTGTCGTAGTGTTGTAAAGATATAATCCATTACAGCTTTTTACAACCTGGTCAGACAGTCCCAGCACAGTATTACCGCTGTGATTCAAACCAAATGTATGAGAAGTTGCGAAAATTGAGGCCGGCAGCGGTGAATAGAGGAGGGCCGCTCCAGTTGCAATACAACACAAGGGCACGCTCCTCACAAATTACTCGGCGAAAATTGACCCATTTAGGTATCGAAGCTCTCCCTCACCATATTCTTCCCACCTTCCCCCACTGATTTTCACTTTTCCGAGTTCTCAATTCTTATTAGCTTCAGAAACAATTCACTAATTTCGTCGATGTTGAATGTGCCATCCTCGATTTCGTTAATTCCTGTGATCTCAGTTTTTATTGTAAAGGATTAGATTCATTACCTTTCGTTGGCAAAATGTATGGATTCCGGCGCTTTTACATAACTTTGTGTTTAAGCTGGGTTACAGCAGTTTGAAGTAAGCGGTCCGTTTCGGCGAATAATTTTGCGACAGCGGAATAGTATCCTCCGGCTTTCAACAGGACCACCTCGTCTTCTGCACTGCACTGAAATCTCTACTTCTTCTCACCAATGCTTCTGTGAACGTGCACGAGCGGTCCGTCAACACATCCACATTCAGCGTAGCCACGCGCGGATCCTGCTTAAGTTACGGGACTTTCGGACTAGCCCAGTTGCCCCCGATGCCGTCCTCGCGTCAAGGACCTTCTCGCACTCGCCGGGCTTTGTGAGTGCGCGTCGGCTCCCGCGGACGCCGTAGCTCTGAAGCGCCTCTGAAACTCTGAAGCGTCATCAACCATTTGATGTGACACAGAATGTACGTGAACTGTCCGATCTCTCACTACGGCCTGCCGCTACGTTCGATTGCACGTGTTTAGCTCAGCCGGCAAAGAGCAATTTCCAGGGGAGAAGCGGGCTTCACTCCCTAGGACGGCACCACCAAACAGGAACGATAATTTCACCAGAGATCGGTATTTTCAATGTAAGAAATCTCCATTACAACAAAATATTAACAAAATTGTTTAACTCAAGGATGCCATATGCCATAAAGATGCCATTCAAGATCCTCTCCGGTTCCTGCGTGATTGCGGCGGATAGGTTTCTCACTGCAAGACCGTCCATCACAAGGGGTGGTCGGCTGAAACCAATTGCCCCTAAGGCTAGGTTGAAGCTTAGATCAAATTTTTTCATCAACAGGGCTACTTCCAGCTATATGAAATTTATTAAAAATCGCACTCCTCCATGCTCAGTGCTTTCGTTTAAAAACATGGTCAACAAGTACTTGGATCCATTTTGTTAGATTGTTATTCTTTTGCTCTGTCTGAGCCTTTTACCGGTTCTTCTTTTATGTTGTTCACTGTTCGTTACTTTTAATAAGTTCCACTCTTTTTACTGAACTCCAAAATTTTCTTTCCAAGGTTGTGTTTTTGTTACATGAGTTCTCATGTAATAAATATATAATATATATGCCATACGCAAGAATACAGGCGATTTGATACACTTAACAGCGTGTCTCGCTCTTGCCGCTCAAAGGAATCACACAGAGATTACAGTTGCGTGCTTCCTGTAATGTTACTGGTTCTTAAGATGCATGTGCTGCTACGTGCATTGAATATGTTCAGAGCCCTTGGAGTTCCTTTTCACACAGCTCGCTCGCCCACTCTTACTCCACATTACCGTTCCATTGAGACTTTACTGTGCAACCCGTTGTTCAACATCTCTAGCTTGCTCAACGCTTGTTCAACGTTAACAGCATTTCGAAACAGTTTAGCAGTGCCCCTTCTTTCGTATTTTGTCCGCTCAATGCGAGAGAAATCTGCGAAACTCGTTTCCTGCCAAAGCATGAGCTTCAGGGAGTTTTCATGGAAAGCGCTCCATTTTTTAATCATTTTCTTTGCGCACGCTGATAGATTTACTTGTTTGACGGGCTTGGCCTGGTTGTGGAGTTGCGTCAAACCAGCATCATTAAAAGGGATGCGTCGCCTACCAGCGAAGCAAAGCACTCTATGCAAAGCTCCCAAACCATCCGACTGGATGTCTGAGAAATGAACTAGCCCGTTAGTTACGGACAACTCAATTATATAGAGGTTGACAAAAATGCAATATATGTATCATTTTCGCGTCAAATCGGACACGGTTAAATCAAGGTTACACCTCCCAAACCACATTGGACAATTCTTAAATCAAATTGGACACTCCTCTGAGCACGCTTGATGAATTTGTAATCAAATTGAACATCTTCCAAATTAAAACGAGCCTTTTTCACACAACACTAGAGACTGTTGTGACTTTAAGTTCTAGTATTCTAAAGACTTTGAAAAAGAACAATTTTTTGTCCAGGGAAAATTTAGTATGGCTTCCTGAAATGTTTTATTCAAAAAGATTGCTGCTCGATAGGTGAGCGCACCGTTGGAAATGTTACGAAATTTTTATTTCACAGGAAAATTGTTGTTTAAATGTATTCTCATTACGAAAGACAGCAATTTTTTGGCGTGTTCGAAGAAAAGGTCGCGCCATACATTCCTCTAAATAAGAATTTTATTGATAGTGTAAATGCTGCTTACTAGAAATACCGAAGTGAAGACGGGTGTTTTTTATAACTGTCTTTGTTGCATTGTGTGATCCCCTCTTCCAATACACAAGAAGATATCGTTCGTGTTTTAAAACAAATTTTATCTCATTATTAAGAATAAAGGACGGCGTTACTCAATCCCGTTTCTGATGTGACACGCACTCCACTTCTACGGGATATCGTGGTGATTTGAGTGCGTATTTGGCCATACAATGACTTGCGGTGGCCAGTCGATGAACAGATCAGCCTTCATCCTTCTCAGACATGTCTGGTACCAATTCGCCGACCCCTGAGGGATGAAAGGATTGGTTAGCCTGGACGGGAAATCCGAACCAGAAACCTAGTATCGGGTGCCGTCACCTCCTCCGACTGCGCTACACGCCGCCCTAACTCATTATTTTTCTTGAAAAATAAAAAGTCTGTAAAGTTTCAAACATTGCACTCACTTATGGGCGAGGTGAATTGAGGAGTTTCAAACAAAGTCACACTACATTTTCTCTGAACAAAAAATTACAAGGAGAGCTTCTATTTAAATGTGGGCAGGCTGATTTTGATTCAAAAGATGTTCTGTTTGATTTCAAAACCTTCAAATTTACGTAGAAGAGTGTCCAATTTGATTTGAAAGTGTCTAACTTGGTTTAAAAAGTGTTCAGTTGGATTTGAAAATACGCCTTTTTAACGTGAAAAAGATGTACATATATGTATATGCTCCAATTCCTACAAAGAATCGTGTAGCACTGATCACTCACCTTATTGGCAAATCTGATTGCTCATATCTTCGTAGCTGAATGATTTTCCAGTTGTGCAGCATAAAATCTCTGTCTGGGGACCATTTGCTATTCGTCATCCAGTTATCCCTCACCCAAGCAGTTCCCTGTAAAGGCAGAGAATAGGTAAATACTATAACCCACAAGCAGTTTTGTGTCGGATCAGAAAATTCTTTACGTAACGAGGTTTTTGGGTCCAATAAAGCCAAGCTGTTTTAATCTTTTCTGCTTCTACACCAACTAGAACACCCTCACGCGAAGAAGTAAAGATCCTTGTTTGGTTGTTAATGGGGTGAAATATTTTCAATCATAATGAAGGCTCATTTATTAGGTTGATCTAAAAGTCCTGACAGGATTTCATTTTTTCTTCCATATTTCTTTATTCAGCACACAATGCAAAGCAGTCAACAATATAATCACCTATGTTAATCAGTGGTGATTATATTGTTGACTATTGATCGCTAGAACTAGCTACTGAGAAGGTCAGCGATCTTCTTCTCCCAGAACTGGGAAGACCGGGAGTCGAAGAAGTCGGCGACCGCCCGATGTATGTCTTCAAATTTCGCGAAACATTTAGCCAAGAAAGTCTTTAGCGGAACAAATGGTGATCTTAGGGGCTTTGTCAGGAGAGTATGACGGATGGAATCTATCAGCCCAGCTCCTCGATTTTTTGGTGGGTCGGTTTAGTTACATGGTGTCTGGCGCTGTCTTGAAGGAGGTGCACTGAAGGTCGTCCCGTTCGCTTTCCCCGAAGAGCTTCCGCGAGTTTCTCGAGTTGAGTGGCGTAAGAGACAGCGCTGACCGCGTGTCCTTCGTGAGCAACTCGTTGTACAGCATTTTCTTCGAGTTCCAGAAGCAGCATGGAAGAACCTTCTTGAGGTGCACGTATCGACTTAGCTTTCGTTTTTCCTCAAAGCGCCAAACGGCACGGTGTGCATTGGAGTCGTAGGGAACCCAACCCTCATCTCCGGTAACCAGGTCTTCCAGAAACTCCTCGCGAGGCGAGCGCGGAAGGAGGGACTGGCAGGTGGATATGCAGGTGAACCGCCTAGTATCAATCAAGGCATGCGGGATCAGCACTTTTCGAAAGCCGAGGGCTTGAAGGCAGCTGGCGACTGCTGATCGGGAACATCCGAATCTCGTTGCAAGACTCCGGGTGGTAGCCTCAGTATCTCCTGAAGAGTTTCGAGAACGACGGCGTCTTCTACCACTTGGGTCGTCTCGACCGAGGCTTGTCTTTGAAGTCCGTCTTTCCTTTTGCGAACCTACCGAACCTGGGCTTGACGGTATTGATGGTAGTGGTGTCCTCCGCCATGTTGCAGACAACTGCCGTCGCTCCTTACCGCTGCACCGCTCGTAGAAAATGATTGCCTGATGATGCTCTTGTGAAATTTACATTGCACTAAAACCTATGTAAGAGCATACGCGCTTACGTGCCTTTTGCAGAGAAGTGTCGAGAATGTTCGATAGTAGATATCAATCGAAATTCGAAAGTTCTGAACTTTAGAATAAATCCTTACAAAGACTTTCCGATCAACCTATTAATAGTGCAAACCGGAAGCACAATTCATCCACTGTAGTTAGCCTATCGCTAGCTAGGATGACCCAAAGATGTGTTCCATTAAAATTGTAGAAGCATACATTAACCGATGTTCGTGATGTCAATTACTACCCTTTTTTCTACCTATGAATGACGCATGCTGCCTCTTATATTTTTCCGGGATTTGGAGAAGGTAGCCACGTCTAAACCCCAGGAATAAAAAACTGAATTAGAAATCAACCAGGTTTCAATATTCTAAGTGGTATAGGTTTCGAAAAATTAGGTGCTAATCTAGGAAAGGCTGTCGACATGGGAAGTAGGTAACGATCAAAAAACATTTTCAGCGCGCCTTATGAAACATATACCTCGTGGATCCATTTTCCTCCTAGAGGATATCCAATTTGCAACTGTCCGACATTTGAAAATTAGAGGAGAATGCTGCATAGCAATGTGAGCTATATATAAAATTCGCTTCATGTGCACCTCATCGCGGTGAAGGGGTGAACATCACCTTGTGATGGCTAACGGCACAAACGGTCGCGCAGTACGCGACGCTTTGTCGTGTATCGGCGGCTCTCATGTATCCCTGGCCAGGAACATGGGAGTAGCCAGACTACCGCCATGGCTCAAACAACTAAACCCGTGCGCCAGTCCTCCGCACGCAGGAGGTGGTCTTCTACGACCTCGGTTGAATCCACCTCCGGTGAGGGGCCATCTAATCTCGGAGTTAAACTATCAGGACGTCATTAGAATCGGACTACCGGAAACCCTCTCCCACCACGACACAGAAACTGCCTATACGTCTGCACTTATAACTGTCGTTCGATCGCATCTGAGCATGATCTTCGGACACTGTTTTACAGAAGTCACAACATCAAATACGACGTTATCGCCATGCAGGAAACGAAAGGCAGAACGGAAGCCATAAAAAGGATCGACCACAACGAGCTTCTCGTTATCGGAGCAAAGGTGGACGAAAGAATATTGGCGGAGTTGGATTTCTCGACAGTGCACCACCTAGTAGACTCTGACAAGATCATCACTCCACGAGTAGCTGTTTTTCATCTGGAAACCAAAGATCAAGGAACCATCTCCATCATAAATGGATATGCTCCAAGATCAGCGGCCCCAGACGAAGAAAAGGAGGAATTCTACAAGCTATTCAAAAGGACTGTCAACGACGAGAAGAGCTACTACAAAGTTGTCGTTGGGGACTTAAACGCTACGGTCGGTACGAATGATCATGGCTAATGGAGGCTAGGACCACATGGAACTCCTTCAAGGAACGAAAACGGAGAGCGCCTGATAGACTTCCTATCCGCGTGCCGTCTCTACCATGGAAATTCTATGTTTAAGAAGCCTTCAAACCGGCGATGGACCTGGGAAGGCCCAAATGGAGAAACACGTTCGGAGATCGACCATGTTCTTACAAACAGACGCTGGAGTCTGTTCGACGTCTCCGTGCTGCCTTCATTTGACACCGGCTCTAATCAGCGTCTTGTCCGTGCGAAGCTGATTCTCAAGAAGGGAATGTTCAAGCGTGACACTCATAAACCGGCACCGGTGAGGATCCCCACATTCAAGTCTAAAGAGTTGGGATATGCAAGAAGGTCGTATAATCGGAATCTTCTTGCAGATTCATCGGAAGACTACGACGACCTTCTCTCCAAAGGACTGTTGAAATGTGTTAGCAGCTCTTGCGAAGCCACATCACTGTCTGATTCAAGGCTCAACGCACATGCGATTAAACTCTTGGAGTAAAGAAGAGCTGTCAAACTGGATCCTAATGCCTCTCATTTGGAAAAAGTCACCATCTCGAAGGTCTGACGAATTGCAGTGAAGGAGTCCATTCAAGCCTACAGAAGATTGAAGCTGTTAGAAGCCGCTGGGAAAGATTAAAGTATAAAGCGCTGCAAACGAGACCAGAGGGCAATAATGCCAGCCCTTGTGGATAAGGATGGAACAACGCAAACGTCTCGAAGAGCGATGGTGACCATCGTTCAAGAATTCTACAAAGATCTGTTTCGTTCTTCCAGCACTGTCCCGAAATTCTTCATGCCACCAGCTGAGGAAGTGTCTCCCATTCTGGAATCAGAAGTTGCTCATGCCAGAAGGATGAAGCCAGGCACTGCTCCCGGACCGGATGGCATTTCTGTTGATTTCCTTCGTGCGGGTGGCAGTGCCCTCTGCTCACATCTTGCCAAGCACTTCAACCACTACCTTCGACTTGGTAGGATTCCGGACTCATGGAAGGAGTCGAAAACAATTCTAATCTTTAAGAAAGGTCAGCAGGAGGATATCAACAACTATCGACCCATCACCCTTCTCTCGGTTGTGTACAAGATCTTCACCAAGATACTGCTTAACCGCATGAAGCGTAGCCGGAGCGTTAGATGAGTATCAGCCAGTGGAGCAAGCAGGGTTTCGCAAGGACTTCTCCTACATGGACCATATTCAGACTGTCGCACAACTCATCGAAAGGAACCGCGAATACCACATCCCACTTGTCCTTGTCTTCGTGGATTATCGGAAAGCGTTCCAATCTGTGGAAATCAACGCCGTTCTGAACGCGCTTATTAGGAGACGAGGTGATCCTGCACAAGCCAAGGGACATAGGACGTAGCTTCAATGCCGTCTTATGTGGAAGTCCTAGGACCACGAGTGGTGTCGGAATCATCGTCTCCTAACGTTTCCGAGACTCTGTTGTAAGCGTTGAACGATTTGGCGATCATTTAATGAAGATCATTGTCCCCGCTAAAGAGTGACTCTATTACTTCTTCTCTGCGCATGCTCCTCAGACTGGCTGCTCCGATCAAGCCAAGGATGAGTTTTGGACCCTGCTTGATGTGGAGGCAGCAGAGGTACCAGACCCTAATGAGCACGTCAATGCGACGAAAATGGGTACAGCTGTCATGGCGGATTCGTGTATTGGTCGCCTAACACCGATGATGAGCGTATCCCTGAATACGCGGAATCGCATAACCTCACCATACAGTGTAGTCCTCAGCAAACGCGACTCCCACCTCATCTCGTTCTATAGCCGGAGCACCAGGACTCAGATAGACTTTATCCTTGTGAAGGATTGTGACAGAAGTCTCGTCACAGACGCGAGGGTCGTGCCGTATGAGACAGTCGCCCCGGGCATCGACTGATCTGCATCCTAAAGATCGTCCTCCAAGGACGAAGCAGATTGAGCCATGTGGTGCAGCAAGAATCAAGTGGTGCGAATGAAAGAGAAGGAAGAGGCTGTGATTTCTCGCGTACGGTTACCGGCAATCACGACTATCGATGAAACTTGGAAAGGAGCTACCGACGCGATACGCCAGGCAGCAAAGTCGAAACTCGGCAGTACAAAGCATGTACGAAGCAAAGTCGACATGCAGACATGGCTGTTGCAGGACGATGTGAAAGCGTAGGTACAAGGGAGGAAGCCGCTTCATCACATTTCTCTCAGCGACAAAACAGCCGATAAGTGACAGAAGTATCAGGAGGCAAGAAGGCTGCAAAGAAAGTTGTTGCTTTTGCAAAAGTCATTACAAGTCTAAAGCTTGAGTCGTGCGCTGGTGGGCAGTATTAGCACTGACTTGCTAATACACGACTTCCCAAACAGAGGGCATTGAAAAGTTCATTGGCAATGATGAGAACTGCCATCTTCTGACAAACCGCAAAAAGAGGTTGAAGCGTAGGTGTGATTACTTTGAGAAAATTTCCGCTATGGAGTTTCCTTATCCGGTGGTCTCTTGTTGTCTCTCCTGTTCACGGTCCCGTTCACAAAACCACCCTGGAAGAAACAGAATCGGCCCTGAGGAAGATAAAGTCCGACAAGACGGCAGGCCCAATGATCTGACAGCCGACTCATGGAAATCGAAGCTCTTCCTTGTACCCTGCTAAGTTATTGGTTAAGTTTTTCAACCATGTATTATAGTAAAGAAGAGGAAAGTACCGGAGTGTTGGCACAACAGTTCAAGCATTCCAATTTGATGGAAGAAGGGTCGTCCTGCAGACTGCTCAAGTTACCGTCCGATTCGCTTGCTTTCGCATAGCATGAAGGCCTCCGAGCGAATCCTCGATATGTGACGAATTCATGAAATTGTAAAGCTCTCCGACAACCAGTGCGGCGTTGTGTCTGGCTGTAGGACCATTGCTGCTATCCACGCGCCTGCCTCCTGGTGGAGAAGCATCGCGAGAAACAGAAGCCGGTGCATATAGCCTTTCTCGACTTGGAGAAGGCGCTCGAATGCATACCTCGTGAGGTTACAAGGTAAGCATGCGGCAACACTATGCATCTGAGGAACTTATAGAGTGGGTGCGGATGCTCTACTCTTGCCGAAAGAGTAGAGTGCAAGCTGCGGCTGGAACCTCAATGGAGTTTCCCATCTCTGTTGGAGTGCCCCAAGGTTCTGCGCTTTCTCCACTCCTCTTTGTTGTCGTCATAGATGCCATTACACGAGATCTTCAGAAGCCTCTCCCATGGACATTGCTTCATGCTGATGACGTGATGCTCGCTTGCGAAGATAAAGATGATCTCGAGCGGCAGGTGCAAGCTTGGTGCGACCGCCTGGCGATGTTCGGACTCAAATTGAACGTTAAGAAGACCGAGTACCTAACGACTGACGTAAGCGAGTCAAGCTCCATTAAGATTAACGAGCTTGCACGTACCTCGGTGCCAAAGTACCTGGGATTAGCAATAGCGTCCGACGGCGGTCTGATGGGGTTGAACTGAACTTATGCGTGAGTGCAGCTTGCTCCAAGTGGGGCTCACTGACTGGCGTGCTCTGCGATAAGAAGATACTAGAGCGCATGAAGTCAAAAATCTACATACAGGGCCGTCGTCCGGCCAGTGTACGGCCTGCGACCAAGCAAGTTGTATACGTGCTCTAGTGTTGTGGGGACAAAAATTCTACGCTGAAGGGCTGATGTTACGCTCATGAACCGCATCTGAAATGATGCTATTCGGCAGATGGTCCCTGACACGCCGGTAGCTGACTATATGCACGAAGCTCGCTTGCGATGGTAGAGCCATGCATGGAAAAGAAGACAGTGTCCGCAAGATAGGCATTGGACTTGGAAGTGTCAAGAACTTGGAAGTGGCCTAGAGGACGCCCGAAGCAGCGCTGGTACAATGCGTTACACATGGACATGGAAGTAACTGGCTTCTACCCTGATCAAGCGCTGGAAAAAGTAGCGTCACTACACTAGGGCCCGAATTCATCAACGGCTTACAGGCCGGTAACGAAGGAACTTACCGCAATTTATCAACTCGCGGAGTGATAGATTTCCGGAGAAGATAGTTGTAACGGTAACATTTCAGAGCGTGCGGTAAGCGAAGTGGTGAAGTAGCGGCAACGCTCAACTCCGATTGTCTGACCCAGTGGCAATGAGTTGGGCTACTTGCCAAGAGTAGTCGGACGCGTGCACATAAGCATTTTGCCTCCTTGCCGTGGCTCATTCTCTCTCCCGTTGATTGTTTTCGACATCAAGGTTTCTTAGGCATTGACTATCAATTCAGTTTCTTTTCTGCTTTACGCTTCCACTAGGTTCTACTGGTATGCTTTCTATACATTTATTAGGAAGACCTCGAATAATTGGATTGTTCCGGCACGGCCAGCAGACTATCTTTACATGTGATATTAAACTGTCACTTAACTTTATCTTTTATTTATACACGGTCCACTCAAGAAGCATATCTACGTTAAACTAAGGGACTGCAAAGATCGTAAAGGCTCTTTGACAGCGCTAGCTCAGTCCTATTCGAGGTAGATGTTCTTTTACATTATTTGTGGGTTACAATCTTATCTTACCTCTTATCATCTTAACTTCATCTATCTTAACATCTTACGACGAAAATCCTTTCAATCGGAAGCGAGTGTGACTGTCTCTGGGTGCAGAGAAAAGAAAGAGAAAAAATAGAAATTGAAAAGGAAATGCATCGAAAGGAGAAATCTAATGGAATACAAGACCTAGCGCTGTTCTTCAGCGTCGAAAGCCGTCAAAAATCCAATGGAGGAAAATTTCGAAGTAGTGCCGGCGCGGCATCCTCCACCGCGACCTTTGTGAATCACAAGTGCCGGTAAGTTTCTGGTGAGGAGTCGGTTAGGCTAATCTGTGGTAGCGTAGCGGGTTACCGACTCTTTAGTTGGTGAATCCGGGCCGACCCCACGGCGAAGCGAGACAAGCGCTAAAGAAGGGGAAGAAGAAAATTGTTAATGGAAATGACTCACTTTCTTGTATATTTGTACGTTTCCCATTTTCGTAAACATTCCAATCATTTGCCGAATACACGCCTCAAATGTGAAGAGATCATTGTAGTTCTTCGAATTGTAGTAGATATGCAAACAAAATGCCAGCTCCTTTTTCCGAGTTTTTGCAAACAGCACTTCACTGAGATAGGCCTAAAGCAGAAATTGCAGTGTTTTAAATTGGACGCCGAAGAGCACAGGTAGACTGGATTCTAGTCTTCAAGGTTGATCTTAAAGTGTTCCTTTATTCAACTTTTCTAGTCGACCTCTGGAGTTCCAGGTTTTGAGGAGAGACGCTGTCGCATCGACCTAGTCGTCGAAGATTATGTGGGCTGGCCAGGCAGTGCTTCGCCGATACCGGCAGGATAAGGACAGCTGTGGCTGCTTAACCTCCGCGGACTAATAAAAGAACGTCAGGATGTCCGCCTAGGGCTTGACCGACTTCTTTGTGAAAGTCCTGGACGAAAATTACTTTCTTCGTGCCTCTAAACCGAATGGATCCACTGTAGTATGTACTCTGGCACGCTATAGTGAGAAGTGTCACTCCTAAGAATCGTAAAAATTGATGTTTTTTTTATAAGCAGAGCCAGTGCACAAAATCAGACTTCACCTAGAGTATAACGTTTATAGATCGAGGACACTTTTGTGATATTTTACTCTCATTTCCACGGGTTACCTCTTGGAACCTTACTTTAATTCGTACACCGCAATCGTCAGCCCTCATGTTCAACACCTGGTAACTAAACAAAGAGCATCGGCCAAAACAGTGATGGCACTCATTGTGAACTATCAAGAAACAACCGGCTGGCACATATCGTAGCAGTTGAATATTAATCAGCTAGGTAGTTGTGTACAAACCCAATCATCTAGCGGTGGACTTGTGATGATTACCCATTGCAGTTCTCTATATCAACTCACATGCAGTGCTCCGTTGTCCGTGCCATGGAATTTAGCCGGAAGTCTGTACTCAAAGTCGGCAAAGCCTAGAACGATTAGCGTCGAGATGAACTCGAATGGTTGTGCAGAACCTGGCAAAGTGAAATCGAACCTTTCAGAAACTTCCGAGACCACTTCGTATTTCGCACTATATAGGAGCCGGCAGCGATTTCCCAGTTATAGAAACGATCAAAGAAGGCAATATCAGTGTCGTTATCGATATACTCTTCAATTCTTCTAGAATGTAATATTTGAAATTCACAAACCTTTACACACTTACTGCTGCTGTTTTGTTTGAACAGCCAAAAGGATCTTCTAGGTCAGCTTCCTACAATACTTGGAACGCTCGGCGAACTGTACAGCGTCTATATACAATCTACCAACCGATCGTTTTTGTGGATGCACTCGATGGCTTTCTCAGGAAAGGAGGAAATCGATCGGCTAATCAATTTCGATCTATGTTATTGCATGTTCAACGACTTTTGCTCAGCACCGGCTATTTGATACGGTAAGCATAGGAATGTGAAGATCGGTGAACATAACTAATGAAAAGCAAATAACATCAAGCGGTCAACCAATATTAGTTGATGTTATCGTTTTAATCCAGAATTATCCATTTCTGCTGATGATCACGTGGAACATGCTGGGATCGCTTCACCACTGGTGTGCAATCTCGACTACTCAATCGATATCGACCGATAGGAGTAAAGAACGGCGTTAATCAATCCCAGCTTAGAATGTGCTACGCATTCTAGTTCTACGTGAACTGTGGAAGCCATTTGCATGTTTGGTCCGTACAATGACACGTGTTTTACCACATATTCGAAGGCATGTCTGGTACTAATTCACCTACATCTTAAGGGTGAAACGCTTGGTCGGCACAGACTGGAGTCACGCGACAGCCAGCGGCTTACCATGTTTTCTACGAAATTGTTTGAGGTTTGCATGAATTTGATATCCGCTGACAAGCATACAATACCGCTCACCTCGCACAGTCAAAACTTCGGATTGCGACGAAAAATCCGTCGCACACCAACCTCAATCATAACTCCTTCAGTTTTACGTTTTTTGAACAATGGTGTAGAGTTGGCTGCTATTGACACAGAGCACACACAGAATCCAAGCCGGCAAAACACTATTGGGTAGGCTGGTGACTGACAAGGGGCAAAAAGACATTGTTGGTCAATTTCTTGTGCGGCGTATCACGCATTCTGTTTTCATAGGCTGTGCTGGAGAAAATGTGAATGTATATTCGCCCCATGCAGTGGTTTAGAGTGGTCATCGGAAGCATTAAACAGACAATTGTAATTCCATTTCATCGACCGTAAATTGGTAGAGGGCTTGGTTAGGCTAGGTAAGACCTCAAATTGATTCACGCTGCACGCGTGCGAGGGTATCCCGCTCTACCGGTTGTATTCAATACCCCCCCCCCCTTAAAACAGTATGTATATATTGTAATACTCTAACCAGGGAAGGGTCTCAGGCGTAGGTCTGAACGGGAGAAATGGATAGTACTGCGAGAATCTCCACCCTTCATATAGTAGAAGAACATGTTTCGTTTTTGCTGTGTCCTTGAATCAAAAGAGCTACTGGCCCTCGAAGGTGGGGAAGGTGCTAGGCCAGATGTTCGACTCTCATGCTATGCACCATTTTTGCATTTTTTCATAACCGCCGCCTCCTTCACCAATTTGCTTCCCACACATCTCTTACACATTTATTTTACTCTAAATTGTCAAAAAGGCCAGATCAACACTCCAGATTCGTGATTAACATTCCATGACCTCGACAGCCCTAGTTACCCGTTCCTGCTATAACCTGTCGTAATCGGCATAAATTTCAAAAACGGATGTCAGATTTGTAATCAGCACCCAAAATAACCCCCTTCGGAAAGAATTGGGCCGACCGAAAAAATTTTCAACCTCTCCTCGACCTTTGGAGTCGTGAAAGTACAATAGTGCCTTGATGGTGGTTCAAATCAGCCTACTCCCTACACATCTCCTACACATTTATTTCACTCTAAATTGTCAAGTAAGGGTTTACTATGAGCTGTTGTTCAATCACTTTTCCCAATTTCTGAATTATACAACGTTTTGTGATTTTCAGCGAATGTTAAACAGTGACCTCACAGCAGGTACGGGTTACATCAGGTACGGATGACTAGGGCTGTCGAGGTCATAATCACCGATTTTGTCCAGACTTCTCCTAGGGGAGTTATTTGGGGTGCTGATTACGAATCTGAGATTCGCTTTTGAAATTTCGGCTGATTACGGTAGGCTACAGTAGGTACGGGTGACTCGGGCTGTCGAGGTCATGGGGTGTTGATCACGGATCTGGCCCTTTTGGCAATTTAGAGTGAAATAAATGTGTAGGAGATGTGTAGGAAGCAAATTGGTGAAGGAGGCAGCGGTTATGAAAAAAATGCAAGGAGGTGCATAGCACGGGAGTTGAACATCCGATCTAGCATCTTTGAAGCAGCCCGTACCCTGCTGCGCCACCGAATTGCTTGCCGCTGGGCCTTTCGCCGCGTCCCTAACAATATCGCGCGCGCACGCATGCACGTGGGCAGGTGCTCACGGTGCGCTACTGTACCCCCGCCTTCGACGGCCCGTCTTTTGGTTCAGGGACTCAGCAAAAACGAAGCATGCTTTTCTACTATTAGGGGGGAGGGGAGGCCAAAAGTAATGAGACAAGTTGAAAAAATTCTTTATCTCTTTATAACTCAATTACAACTCAAAGGTGCTGAGGAATGTGTTCGCCATTAAGGTCAATGACCTTGTTGCCATCGATCAGCCAACTTCCTGATCTCATCCTTCCAGAACTGTTTAGGCTCGGTGCTGATTCGCTGCTCGTTATGGTTGTCGAAGTCAGCTTGGGTCCTTGTGTCCCTTCCGACCATGAAGTCCTATAGGCCCAAGAAGTAGTAGTAGTCGCATGGAGAAATGTCCGGCGAATACGGTGGGTGAGGCATGTGAACATAGCCCAGCTGAGCAAGCTTATCCGTGGTTACTTGTTCCCGATGGGGTGCGGCGTTGTCGAAGAGGAGGACCTTCTTGAAGCGCTGCGATTGAATAAGGGCGAGTCGCCGGCCCATCTCTTCTATTTCGTTCACCATGGCCTTGGAGTTCATCGTAGTGCTCTTGGGAAACAGCTTAAACAGGTCCATGGGCGCAGACCCAAAAGCTCCAAAGGTGCTTCTCGCCGTGAACATCTCGCCGAACGAAGGTTGGTAGCAGGTTACCAACCCTCACCCAGACTCGCTGCTTGGCAGGATTAAGGTAGAAGACGTACTTCTTATCTTGCGTTAATATTGAGCCCAGGCTGATCGGGGTTGGGAATTGGGCGAGATTTGCGCGACACAGGTCGACTCGTTAAACTGGGGTTTCGGCATGAGACAGACTGGGGTTTTGGCATGCTTCTGGAAAGGGCGGAAGTGGTAACTTCTCAGGTGGGCTTCAGTAAGTAGCATGCAAACATACAAATACGATAAGCACGAAACCAGACTCCAACCACGAGATATATGGACACGGCATGGGGTGTCTCATTACTTTTGCCCCCCCCCCCTAATATATGAAGAGTGGAGATTCTCGCAGTACTACCCATTTCCCCCGTTCAAACCTACGCCTGAGACCCTTCCCCTTTAAGTAAGTAGTTGGTAAGTAAGGAAGATCTTCATCCCCACTTGCATAATTTTTGTTCATTATGTACTTGAGGTATAGCGCTAGAGTTGTACTATTCTTTAAAATAGAGCACCGTTTGCTTCCATGACGTCTGTTTCTCATTTCACAAGAAAAAAAAACGGACCGAATTTACACAGAACGAAGTACCTTTTCGGATTAACCACTCCCATGTCTGCATCTATAAACAAGATAGTGTGGTATTTTGGTAAAACTTGAGCAATAACACAGTGCCGCTGGAGATAAACCTGAACACGTAGGAGTACAGAAGCTCCAAGCTTAACAAGATCGAGACTTACGTCTTTATGTGGGCACTGTCTGGAGAACTTCGATGAGAACAGTACACGAAACTCGTAGCGTTGAGCACGGGCATAACAACCAACAGATACTGGAATGTCCAAAAGTGAACAGTGCATAAAACACATCCGCATTTTCACTTTAGAATAACTGCCTAGCAAAAAAGTTCAAAAAGGCATGAAAAGAAACTGTTTCGTTTTGAACACCCGTACTTTCCTGCCTAGTGCCTGATGCCACCGAGGCAACCAATCCTGGAGTCCCAGCCCTTATTTTGCTCCCCTCTGATGTAATTCGACGGTTGACCGTGGCCGCACAACGACGCTACGCATTAGCCCGGAATGTACCGAGCATCCTTTCAAGGGTAATGGTGCAAATATACTTTTGTACAACTGCTGTAGGTGCAACCACCAGAAATGGTGCTCTCTCATTAGAAAAATACAAGAAATATGTTTAGAAAATGGATCAGTACGTACACATTGCGTGCTGGTAGTATGCAGGATTAGTATCGGATTCAATAACGGTCACAATCGCGTATTTGTTCTTCACCTAAAATTTAGGAAGTGTTGCATGACCTGAACTGCTTGAGCCACATATCACTCGGAAATCGTCAACATAATATGTAAAGACAAATGGAGACAACTGTAGAAAATAAGTAGACGAATATCCGTAAACGATATGAGAAAACAACCTTCAGCAAAAATATATATGAGAATCAATAACTACGTACAAATGAAAGTTGTTTCGACTTACATTATCTGGGAGAATATGTTCGATTGCAGTGAATGGCAGTGGAGCCACATCGTTCCTTTCCATGTGAAGCTTAATTACATTTATTTGAAGCCAAACTCAATTTATTTTGCTGCACTGAAGGCTGATTTAAGGAAGAGTTCTCATTTGCTCTAAATTTATTAATGACTGATGACCGATTTCCTGATGACATACATCGGTTCTGAATCGGGTTGAAGATGCTGCTTCTACAATATTTCAATAGGTTTCTTATACGGTGTGCTTCTATGTATGTATTAGGTTGTCGGATTATAAATGCCATTCTTGCCCAAAAAGAAGAAAAAGAATTTCACTACAAGAAAAGAATGACCATGCCTGCATACAAGATGTAATCTCCGTTATTATCAATGACATGTCGCCAACGTTCTCGCAAAATGGATGCCTTTCTTGAAGAAGTGCGGTAGCTGCGACTCGAAGAAGCTGGACTTCAAATTTCGACCTCGTCGGGGTTCTTGGTTTTCTTTTTCTCCGCCAAGGCGTGCTGCATCAACTAGAAAAAGTGGTAGACTTATGGCGCAAGCACTGAGCTATAAGGCGGGTGAGGCAGAAGTTCCCAGCCCAACTCTCAATTTTTTGCAGCGTGATATTTGCGGCGTGCGGTCGAGCGTTGCCATGGAGGAATTTTACAGTTGCTGTGTTCACTCCTTGTTGACGCGGTGCTTGGCCCATGCGGCTCAGTTGTTCTTTGTAAAGGTCTGCCGTAACTGTTTGGCCCGGACGCAGCACTTCAAAAAGCACCAGACCTCTACTGTTCCACCAAGCACAGAGCATGACTCTTTTCCGTGAATGTCAGGCTTCGTCGTTGTCTTCGGAACCCCACCAGGGCTCAACCATTGCCGATTTCGTGTGGTAGTGTCGTAGTGAATCCACTTCTCTTCCAACGTCACGATGGAGTCATAGAAACCGCTGTTCTTGGTTTTGCGGATGAGAATTCCAGCGATGGCGACTCGTGCTGCCTTGCTTGTGTCGCTCAGCTGGTGTGGCACCCATTTTCCACACGGATTTGACATTGCGACTGCATGCAAACGATCGTGAGTGGTAGAGTGGTGACAACCGAACCTGTATTCGAGCTCACGTGTAGCCTGTGTTGGATCTAACTCGACAGCTTCCCTTAATTCCTGGCCATCCATAACTTCAGGACGCCGCTGATGTTCTTCGTCTTCAAGGCTTTCAAAACCGTCTCGGAAGCGTTGAAACCATCGCTGGCATTGACGTAATGATGGAACTTCGTTACCAAATTCTTCAGACAAGATGCGATCCTGTAGCAGTTCTTCCTTGTTTGAAATAGTACTGCAAGCAAATCCGCACTCGGTACTTTTGCTCGATCATCGTTAATCTTTAAAAATTCTTTAAAAGGGTAAACGAATCCGAACGAAACTTTGGCTAAGGATGCCTTCGGGAACGCTTGTGAAGCACGTAAAGTTGCATGATCCAAGACATATCAATAGCGAAGAAATGACAGATCGAGTGTAGACGACAACCTAATATACAGCTAAGTAATCAACGTATCTGCAGTCAACTTTAAATAATATGGACAACGAATCCGCAAGTCAGATCTTGAAACAGATCTTGTACTGGAATACGCGTACCTGCTTGTCGTCCACATGGTTCACATGTATTTCAAACTGATAGGAAGATAGCCTGTGTTAAGCAACGGAAGCAGCTGGGTGAAAATACAAGAAAAAACATTCCTCTTGAAGACCCTCCAGTATATTCCAAGAAAATGGCTGTAGCCAATAATTGTCTCGAATAAACTAACGAGCGTTTTAACTTTTTGTTGCGCTCACACATCTCATGTTGCCTGGGAGCAAAAAAGTGATAGTTCAAAGCTTTTATAATAAATAAATCCTGCTTCAAACTCAAATGTGTTAGTGTTGCTGCTCCTTCTTGAGTTGCTCACCACTCTTTCCATTAATTAAAAATATCATTCAACTCACCCTAGCCAACTCTGGAATCCGTGCCTCAATAATATTCTGAAGACTTCTTCGCGCTCTCTGTATATTGTACAGTTGCCGAAAAATGGCTATTAGAATTATGACCAGAGTAATAGCTACCACGGTAGAAACAAATTTAGAGATACAGCGAGGCAGCATTGTCACCTAGAAAGGAGAGCCATATCATTAATTAAAGTCCGCCTTTAACATTTTTACATTAACGATGAACATTTTTTCTGCATTAAGACCGGAAACTGATACAAAAATTTTCCTTCAGTTACTGCTTGCCTTTTTGGCTTAATAGCATGTATTAGACTGTTCAGTAACTAATTTAGCTTTTTCATATTTTTTAAAGTGAAATTGTTTATAATAACAACATCAATAATATATTAAAAATTTTGTAGGATGACCTTTTGCCATCTTTCGGTAGGTTGAAAAATTCCACGTTTAAAAAAGCCTTGGTTTTTAAAGAACTGGAGCAACTCACTAGTCAGTTCTGACGGCTTGATCGGAAGCAAAAATTTTACTATTCAAATAGTTTTCAAGTGAGCGAAGCAAATGGTAATCTGATTCAATAGGGTGGGTGTGGCTTCAGTTCCCAAATGAGCTCTGTTAATTTTTGACGGGTTATCAAAAAGGAGTCTGGAGCTATCATGATAGATCATCGTGCCTTTGCGATTGGCCAGTTTAGGGCGTTTTTTTTTTCTTGGTTTCTTCGTTCAGCTTCGACAGCTGACGACATTTGAATCAATAGTTTGGTTTCCTGGAGGGAGCTCAAAGTAGGCTATGCACTCGCATGCGTTGATGCGCTTGGTGAGATGATTTCCTTTTATTCGTAAGGAACCCATACATCCAGTTTGTCTACGTAACCAAGCTGTTGTAAGCGCATGTGAACGGTTGAGTTCGATATGACAAGCTTCCCTGCCATCTTGAGTTGGCATTCGTCGTCAATTAACGCCTTTATTTTCTCTTCATCAGTAGTGACTGTACGACCGCTACTTGGTGCACCTTGCACACTTAAGTTTCCAGAACGAAAGCGAGCAAACCAACGCTGAAACTGGCGTTCAATAAGGCGCCACCATTTTAACCTTGAACTGGACTGTAATTTTATAAAAAATAATTTTAAGGAAAAATAATGGTTTAAGGGTCGTTTAAAAAAGCAAGCAGGCGGCCATTTTGTACATAGTGTAAAAAAAAGAGATTGCGCTAAGCCCTCTTTCATGCAAACGCGAATTGTATTCGATTGATAGCAAAATGTCTGTTTGTACGGAGTTTCACACTTTTAAACGATGTAAAAAAACAGATGCAAAAAATGCAGAGAACACCCATATCCTCACTTTGATGCTCAATGTAAGAAGCATTTACGCTACCAATTAAATAAAAAACTAGATTTTCGAGCGCATGGCGCGATCCTGTCTTTTAATGCGCAGTTGTTTTCAAGTCTCTTTTGAAAGCTGAGAATTTTGGAATGTCATACAGCAGACTGCGCTTGCACTACGCATTGTTCCACTTAGTTGTGGTTTTTATTTGAAAGCAGCGAATATTCAGTTGACGTAGGGTTGCGTGCACATTTGAGGTTGAGCAGAAGAATTTCACAACAAGTGAGCAGTTCTACACGAGACTGTTAATCTAATCGAAACTTTCACTAGCACTCAATAAGTAGTAACATATGTATTGACTTTGGGTAAGTTAAAAACTTTAATGTGACAAAAAGAAAACTTGCACTATCTTGGCCTTTAAAATAAGTTTTGCTATTTCCCTACTGTACGGTAAGCAGAATGAAAATGATGAAAATATCAGTCAAAGGCATATTTTTATAACTGAATATACGCTGTAAAGCAAATAAAAATTGCTACTACGTATTGGATAACAACTTAAATCAGTCTACTGTGTGTTATACCTAAAATGCTCCGCTTTAAAAAAAAAACTTAATAATGCTTGTGCAAGTTAAAAACAAGAAAAAAAGGCACAGACACAGGCAAAATCTTCTAAATATTCGAACAATCAATTCACTTGTAGGATTAGGAACGTAATCAATAAATTTTTAGAGGATGTCAAAATAGTTTTATAAGTGTTTAAAACAACATTTGTTTTCAACTTTTCCCAAACAATTAAATACTATATGTAATACATCTAGATATTAAATATTATATGTAACACATCGGGCGCGTGTAGCGCAGCCGGAGGAGGCGCCGACTGTCGCCTGCACCCGATACCAGGTTCCTTGTTCGGATTTTCCGCCCAGGCCAACCAAGCCTTTCATCCCTCCGGGGTTGGTGAATTGGTACCAGACTTGTCTGGGACGGATGAAGCGCTGACTTGTTCTTCGGCTGGCCACCGCAAGTCATTGCATGGCCAAATACGCATTCAAATCGCCTCCACGACATCACATAGAAGTAGAATGCG
The DNA here is from genome assembly GCA_947396885.1 of Heligmosomoides polygyrus polygyrus. Lineage (NCBI taxonomy): Eukaryota > Metazoa > Nematoda > Chromadorea > Rhabditida > Heligmosomidae > Heligmosomoides > Heligmosomoides polygyrus. The sequence goes on along the minus strand of OX377206.1, from coordinate 79,676,342 downwards.
TGGCGCATCCCAAAAGGGATTGAGTAACGACGTCCTTTAACCTTTATCCTTTATTATGTAATACATCTATTTATATGTATTAGGAAAATGTCCAGTTTGATTTTAGAAATAAAGATTCTGATGTGTAGGTGTAACCCTCGACGTGGAAATTGCACAAAAACAAATGCTCCTTAGCAATAAGTGCTAATACGCGAAGAACTGTCGTGTGAGACTAAATGGGTCAGAAAACCGGCAATAGTGAACATTCTTAGATCCGCTTCTGCGTGCATATCTGTACGATTGATCGGCAAGATTTGTAGTTGGAGCTGTATTATAGCTATTTTGCATCATTAAGTGTGTTTCAGAAAATTTTTGGTGTTTGTTACAGAATTAGTAAATAGGCTAGAATCGATCAAGATGTAGATGTCCGCTATAGCCGCAACACGAACGGCCAGAGTAATTAGGCCAACAGATGCGTTGGGTAAGATTCGGAAACTAGCTCTAGTTTATTCAGACGACTTAGCGACAAACCGTGATTTTAAGCAATGCAGCAACACTATAATATTTTCGATGAGGACGCCGCCGCGTTACTCGGAATGAAATTCGTCGTCAATCTTTTTTCCAATAAACATGCAACACGGTTTCGCGTCTAATAAGGCCGAAAAGGAAGAAAGCTTTTTATACGATTTATTCAGTATGACATGGAAATTCCAGTTTATTGCAGTATTTGACGGTAGATAGTCGCCCACAAGATAGGAGGCAAACTGATGGTCCACCACGATCCTAAATACTGTTGGCGCTCTAAAGCGGAAAATACCCAAGACCACGCGCTCAATGTACTTTAACAACTGTCTGACAGCATAAATCTAGCACGTGAATTCACTTAATGGTCATGCTGCCGTTCGAGAGACCTTCACCTTTAACGGAGGACAGGTAGTCGAGCAAATGTGGCAGAATTTGAGCGGTAATATAATATTGCTGAAGGTTGACGGTTAGATATTGCAATGAAACATTTACTGTGAAGCCAGTTTTGAAAGCAATGATGATCTCACTCGTCCCAGCAAGTATATGTGAAACACCATGTAGAGAAACACTGGTAAATGGTACTGCAGTTGCAGGAGACGCTTGCCTAATCGAGGTTATTGGTTCGTATCCCGCTCAGGCCAATCAAGATATACAGGGTGTCTCAAAAAAATGTATACACTCTTTGAAAGGTGATAACTTTGCTCACGGTAAATGTAGTAAAAAAGTTAAGAGATCTTATGGAAGCTTTAAAAAAATTGACATATGAGCGGTATCGATTGAGCCAGGCGCTCGTCTGAAACCTTCCATTTTTTGCTCGATTGATTGTGCTTCGCTTGATTACTTGTTGTAATTTACTCACAAATTAACCTATCGATTAATTTATGCTTTTTTTAACTTTAAAATTTTAAAAGACACTACGGCCTGCAAAAATGCAGGGTATTCTGAAAATGCGGGTACTGTTTTAAAGGTTCTAGCATTGCTGCTATTGATGTTTTGAAGATGTTTGAGACTCACATGAAAGAACAGGAAAACGAGATTTCTGTAGAAATATGTGTGTAAATATTCAAGGTTGCGACATGCCCTCGCCAGAAACCCCGCGCTCCTGACTAGATTGATTGTGCATGGGCTGAATGCTTGTTACAGTCGCGTTATTAAATAGCCACGTTAATCTGTGCTTTGCTTCTCTTAACGCTTTTCATTACCCAATAGCTTCAGTTGAGCCGATTAACCTCTCCATGCAGCTTGTATGTTGCTTCATCAGTTCACAGAAATCATCTTGGAAAAATGGGGCTTCCGCTCACATTTAAATTATACAATAAATAATCTCTCATGTCACGTGTCTTTCACTTGATTGTCAAATTCAGAACGTTAAAAGAAGCACAGTACAGGTTAATCTGGCCAAATAGTGGCAGCAGGCATTCAGCCCATGCACAATCAATCGAGTCTGAAATGCAACGTTTCAGGCGGGGTATGGCGCAATCACGACTGTTCGTACGTCTCAGAAATCTAGTTAACCTGTGCTTTCATGTGAGTCTCAACCATCTTCAAAACCTTCATTAGCAGCAATGTTAGAACCTTTAAAACAGTACCTGCATTTTTAAGGTACCCTGGATTTTTCACAAGCTGTAGTGTTTTTTAAAGCTTTAAAGTTTAAAAGAAACTCAATCAAAGATCAATCGATAGGTCACTTTGTAAAAAAGTTATAACAAGCATTAAAGCGAAATACAATCATTCAATTGTGAGATGCTAAATTTCAGGCGAGTGCATGGTGCATTCCATACCGCTCATATCTCAGTAATTTTCCATTTTCTTAAGCTTTCATATGAGTCTAACTTTTTTAGTACCTTCACTGTGAGCAAAGTTAGCACCTTTCAAACAGTGTACACATAATTTTGAGACCCACTGTATTGTGCCGAGAACTGCGAGCTTGTAACAGTCTTGAACGGGAAGAACAAAACACTGACCCTTCCGTCCAGTGACCATCGGAAATCATTCTTTAGGCCAAATACGCGTTCATATTGCGTCCATAGGTCCCATGTTAGGTAGGACTTCGGCGACGCATCGGCGACGCTGTGGTGCGCGGGCTGCTATCACTATCGCTGACGTCGCCGACAACAGCGTCGCCGAAGTGTAACATAGGATAGGCCAGGACTTGCCTGTTGCACTAATAGCGTTTCCTAGCCTTCTTCATTTTCAGCCGTTATCCTATTCGCTGGTTCCACGAGCTGTAAAGGTAAAACATAACCCTTCTTCTCGATGAGCCCTGTGGTTTCCAAAGGTTTTTTTTTTCAAAAGCCGAGGGGTCCACCAACGAAACCAGGGCGCGACAAGAGCAGGGTGAAGGCCTAGCAACATCGCACAACAAGGAATCGAGAGGTCTAATCATACATACATGTCCGGTGTGACAAGATTCAGATGTCGTTAGATGATCACGTTTTATGAGCAGCGGTTGAGTCAAAGCCGATCACACCTACACGAAGGATAGCAGCAGATATGGGTGTCCACTCTGCTACGGTATCAATTCATCTGGCCTCAATTGGCAATGAGAAGCGGAAGTGGATACCCATGACTTGCCTGACAATCTGCGCTTGACTCGCTTCATCATCTGTACAAACCTTCTTGTACCCCAAAATCGTCTATTCTTAGATCGCTTGATAACCGTGGATGAGAAGTGATCCTTGTATGATAACGGAAAGCGAGGATGTCTGGCTTGACAAGACCTCCCGCCATCAGGTTTTCTAAATCGGACCTCTATCCTAAAAAGGCTTTTAACTGTTTGGAGGGGCTCCGCTGCAAAGGTTTGATCGGGGGACGTTCGTTCCCTACACGATCCCACCCGCCGCTCACTTCCCGCCCTGCCCGCACTGCCGTTTTAGGACGAGTTTGTGAGGATCGGAAAACGTGCCGCAGTTTGCGGTTCAAATAGTTCTCCTCATATTGAAGAACTTTCCAGTAGATGATCGCGTCGTTGTCATGGCATATCTCCTTAAAGTGTTGCTGTACCTGCTGTACCTAGATTTTTATTGAAGAGGAATATGTGCCTTATAAAACCTTAGGAAAACAGTGCTGGATTGAATGGCTTTATTTGGTCAACAAATTTGTATCTAAATCCAGCTATGACATTTCGAACTTCGCCGACTGTTTCAGTAATTACATTTGCAGTAACCTGAAAGAAGGTACGACGACATCTAACCAGAGAACCTGTCCCTTTACCAACCAGTGTTCAAATAATAAAACCCTACCTTTCTTTAATTGACTCGAATGAAGTCTCCCAGGCTTAGACTTTGACCATAACATTGAAACCCCCGAACGTTTAATAGCTTGTATGCATGAATCAGCGTGTGAGAAATGGATATTATCTATTGACACTGATAAGTCACAAATTTTTATCTGCCACTCTAAACCCCTTGCAATCACCATCCGCATTATCTACACCAGAGAGAGGTGTTGCGGAAAAGGTGTGCTACTGAATATTACCCCTGATAAGCCGCTCGATGTTTGTTTGTTTGAAACCTGTTCAAAAACTCTCTGCACTAGCTCCTCTAGTAAGTATAAAGCGGATGTTATTATAATGAACAATATTGATCGGTTACTACCTACTCAGTTTCTCAAATTCAATTATCATATTAACGGTTAATCAATAGCAACAGTCAATGAATTTAAGGACGTGGGATTCTGATACACTGATGACTTAGATCTTCGCCCACACTACAAAGAGTTGTTCAGGTCTGCTTTCATTTGAAAGTACCACATACTCAAAGCTCTCACAACGATGGATAGCAAGGTTCTCATCACGCTTACGCTCACAAAATCTATATTCGTCTGTCCTATTTTGGAATGCGGAACGGTTATTTTTTTCTCCTCACAAAAAGAAGGATCTTGCATTGAAAAATCCAGAACAGCTTTGCTAGGAAAGCTCTCTCAAGACGTGGTGGCTTCCTTATTGGCAAGATTCCAAGTGCGGTTATCAGGAACAATTATTTTGGACTGCCGTCGATGTGATTTGCAAACTTTATAAGGAGCAGTTCGCAGTCAACTTTTCACAGTTTTATATTCTGCGTCCCTAAGTAACCAGGGGACGTATGCTCGTGTTCCCCGGTTGGGGGAAAATCAATCAATATCTATACACTGCGACCGGAAAGTATAGGGACACCAAAAAATTGCGTAATTCTGCTAGCTACCCGCAGGAATTGATCTGAAAATTATACTATGGAATTCCTCACGGCAAAAAACATATATAGGAAAGAAATGTGCAAAATCTCCCGAGGTGACAAGGAACGGGAAAGGGTCACGTGACGGGACCCTGTTTTTGAGTGACCAGAAAGTATAGGGACACCACCAAATAAGGTGCGCGGAGAAAGGTACGTTGTTAAAAACTATTTTGCTATGCAATATACTGCCTCATAATTTGCTCATTGTAAGGATGGGTCGCGGATCGATGCTATCAATAGAGGAACAAGCTCAAATCAAGGCCCTCAAAGATGCAGGACTCAGCATACGCCAAATTTCGACTCAACTGGAACGATCAAAGAACGTTATTAGCAAATTTCTACGCAGTCATGATCTATGTCACTCGTGGAAGTCTTCAGGACGTCCCAGGCTTCTTTCGAATCGAGACGAGAGGCAAATCGTGCGAATGGTTTCCAATAAATCAATCAGTTTGGAGGAAGTGCGCAAGAGTTTGAGTAAGAAAGTCTCGAAAGAAACGATTCGGTGCTGCTTAAAACGCAATGGGAATGTTGTATATACCCAGCTCCGTTCTGCTCCACGTTTGACAGAAACGCACAAAAAAACAGGCTCGAGTTCGTCTCTAGGAACAAACGGCATCTTTGGACTAAGGCAGATTTTTTGCGTTGTCAGTTCTGACGCTAGGTATTTTAACATTTCATAGTTCTGGTGATCTTCTCGGACGAAAAGCGCTTTAACCTCGATGGTCCAGATGGGAACCGATTCTACTGGCATGACTTACGCAAGGAGAAGGAGTATTCCCCAGGAAGGAATTTTGGAGGCGGCTCAGTTATGGTGTGGGCGGCATTCCACGCAGAAGGAAAGCTCCCTCTTGTCTTCACGTCAGCAAGGATGGACGCAGATGAATACCAGCAACTGTTGGAAACCTATCTGCTTCCATTCCTTCAACATAATGCTGGTCAGGGATGGGTTTTTCAACAGGACAATGCACCGCCGCATGCCAGCAGATCCACAGCAGGCTTCCTCAGAAGAAATTCTGTTGAAGTTCTCGACTGGACTGCATGTTCTCCCGATATGAACCCAATGGAAAATATCTGGGGACACCTTGTAAGGAAGATTTACGAGCATAACCAGACATATTCTTCTCTGCAAGGACTTCGATCAGCAATTCTACGCGCTTGGAATGAACTTCCTCTACAAACACTTCGAAATCATGCTGCTTCGATTTCAGCCCGACTTGTAGATGTTGCAATGAACCGCGGAGGACCAATTGAGTACTAGTTATCAACGACTGTTTTTATCTTGACAATGAAGTTGTTTTTTACTAGTGTCCCTATACTTTCTGGTCAATTGAAAATGGTGCGTCTAAATAATTTATTTTCTTATTTAGCTCACATCAAACCAATTTCGCTAAAATCTTTTGCTTCGAACTTCTTTGCCGTAGCGAATTTTACGATAAAAAATTCAGGTCGATTGATATCGATTAGCGTACGAAAAGTACAATTTTTAAGTGTCCCTATACTTTCTGGTCGCAGTGTATATCATAACACGCCCCAATCCCCATTGAGGGAGACTCGAGGTAGACGAGCATACGACCCCAGAGGGGGTCAATGTAAATAGTTCTTCTTTAAGCCTAAGATCACGTTAAGAGTCAAATTGTTCACAGTTAGAGCAGGTGTAGCCTGCCTACAACTTAGTAAGACTACTTCTTTCCCGGAATCCAAATCTTCTTTCAAACGCATTGCACCAAAACAAATTCTCTGTGCGTAGGTATCTACGAGCTAATTTTGTTGTTCGTTTTGATGCTTGTTGTATTGCAGTTTTATCTCACTGCTGTCTTATACAGAGTATTTCAATAAATAAATAAATAAATAAATAAACGCTTCGAGCCGAACTCACGTAACTCTGAGCAGAGAACAGCTACATAATGCAGGCTCAGAAAAAATCCAATCTTTGTTCACGTATTATAAAACCCGTCGGTATTCAACGATTCCAAGTCGACTTCACTGCAAATTTTGAGATGCCCTACGAAACCCAATGCTAAACGACAATGCAGTACTTATACTGAAGGAGCAGCACGAAACCGCAAATCAATACAGAACGATGGACCGATCGTGTTCACGTGCAGGGAAGCTGATCACCATGGTCAGCTGTGCGCCAGCTGGCAAAGGTTGCGTCTGATTGGAGGGCTGGTTACCGTAGAGCGCCGCCGTGCACGCTCTGCTCGGGAATTGGCGAGCGTTGCCCTTTTCTTCGATGTCATTGCTCGAACTTGTCGCCTCATCATCGAATGGCGTTGTCCACTCGTGTATCTACTACTCGGCGAAAAAACAGCTGTCTTCTTCACGGTATTTCTCGAAACCGGGACGCGTTTTCTTCTTATGTGATACGATTCTTTGAATCTTTTTTATTTTGCAGAACACAAAGCGTTTTCCCCCGTTGGTCTCACCATTGGTTCCGTTAAAGATCTAGGATTTCATTACAGTGACAGCCTGGCCTTTTCGGAGCATATGCAAAAACAAGGCTATCCTTCTACGGGCTGACAAAACTTACGCCCGTCCTATAGTGGAATCTAGTACTACAGCATTCAATCCTTGCAGCAAAAAAGACATCCATTGCATTGAAAGAGTACAGAATAATTTTACGTGCAAACTTATGATACGCGCTGGTGATTTCAGGTGCGAAAGAGTGCCAAATGCTCTGGTAAGGAATATATGCATCGAATTGCCTTCGCTTTCATCTCGGCGGAAAGTAGTTGATGTATGCATGGTTCATAAGATATTGCTCAACGTATACAACGGCATGAAGTATAGTATGAAACAGTTGTTTCGTGTTACGAGTTCATGCACCAGAGACCGTACATCCAAAATCGCTTTAACTCGTCCTAAATCCACACTAGTCCTTTTCGTAAAGAGCAGGAACTGCATACATTAAGATTACTAAGAGTCTGCCAAATGTGCTACCCCTAGATCAGATTAAGCGGTTAGTCAGCAAAAAATTACTTCAGTGTGATGCTTCCAGGTGAACCATTGAGTAAAACCGATTACTACTGCTGCTTGTTGTGTTTACAATACGATGTCATGTTATGCTAATTAGTGTTGTTGTGTTCGAGATATTGTTTTTCTTTGATTTTTGCCTCTTGTAAACGCAATAAACTTGTAACTTTCAAAAGCCCTGAAAGGTCACAAACGACCTACAAGTAGCATTGCCAAAACTTCCAGTTATTTCAAAAGCGATAGGCAGTCCAAGCTTGGCTGATATTTTGCTGTTTGCCTGTGAGCCGGTGGCGGACTGCATGCTCCCACCAAACACATAGGCCTATGTTATACTTCGGCGACGCTGTGTTGCGCGGGCTGCTATATACTGCGTAGCTGCCCGCGCAACACTGTCGCTGACGTCGCCGACAACAGCGTCGCCGAAGTACAACATATGCCATAATAAAAAGGAAACGGTAAAACGAAATGCATTGCAAAGATACACTTCCTAAAGAAAAAGACAAATAAATTACGACACAGAGACGGGTAATGGACTTGACACTAGCGACTGAACTTCTTAGCATAACAACGTGTTGATGGAGGTTTTCTTACAGTACAGGACAATCGTTGCATCGACATATCGACAGGCGGAAACGTGCGATTTCGTTGTGCTGTGGTTTTCCGAATTTCTTAGTCACACATATGAACTTCTAGAGCACTCATCCGTTTCTGAAACTGGTAACATTCAGCTGGTAAGACATCAACCTTATAGAGTAATTGCGCATCGAAAAAGCATGCGCGACAACTTTCTGTGCTCAGGCTGAGCTCATCGAAAATACTGAACTCCTTCCCAGTAACGGTCAAGCTGCAGAGGCTTATTCAGCACACCAACAGATTTACTGCAACTTAAGTTCCAGGTTTTCTGCTGTCTCAAAGACGGATGAAGTCATCGAACCCAAATCGCTGTCGTTTCACTCTCCATGCATTGTGCACGGCGTACTCCACGGGCAAGCCTAACAGTATAGAGGAGTGCCTAAGTAGTGTGCCTAGGCATTTCATCTGAAATACTGAAAGTTTCTAAAAAGTCATCGAAATAGTCGTGAGCTTTTCAGTTGGGCACTATGGTGGTTGGAGGGAGTCACCATAGCATGCTGTGGCGTGCAGGTGTTGCGAGTAGCTACATACAGCGAATGTAAATGCCGTTTTATCTCCTCGTTTCGATTAAAGGTCCGCCTCTTATTTTCTTTCGTACTGGGCAAGGGAGGGAACACCAAGATGTAGGCAATTTTGACACGGGTGCGTCACTCGAGCCACAACCTGGAGTCCCTTCCCTGCCTTAATGTGTGCTCTCCTCCGCTGACACGAAACAAACGAACACAGAACAGAGCTATAGCATTGTTGCTTTTCTTTACTATCAGTATGCCATCCTTTCTTTTTTCGTGCTGGTGGCACTTTCTTTAAGGTGGCACCTCCCAACTACCATAGCGCCTTCAGTTGCTCTAAATTCCATCAACACTTCCTAGCATTATGCACGGCGCACTCCAGTGCCATGTCTGACAATGTAGTGACCCAAGCAAGTAAGCCACGCTTGAAAGACTCCGACACTTGAGAGCTGGAAGATACGGTGCTCCAATTGCAAAGACGTTGCTCTAGTCACATTTGGCCACCCATGGCGAAATTCCGGTGGTCTCGCATGGGTGTTTTTTTTGCGCGAGCGATATCGTACGTGCTGTCCTTTGTAAATAAACTACACAAATCTGTTGTTGCTGGACTGCTAAGGGTTATATTATCGCTCAGATAAAAATATCGTTGCTGAGTATTTTGCACTTGGATAGATGAGCATACTAATGAGCAATACCACTCAATTGCACACCAACATCACAGTGTAATCCGAGTTCACGATCAAAAAATGCTTCGGCACAAACTCGTACATAGACTACCACTTGTTCCTTTTTCTCTTCCGCTGCCCTTGAATGATGTGAACGTTGTCTTTCAATTGTCCTAGCTGTCTACCAACAGTCAGCCAGTTTAGTAAAGCGGGTTCACAGCTGGTCGGACGTCGCCCCAGAATTCGATAACCGTGAATCCCTAGTGGAGCCAATTGCATATGCCAGCCATGAACACCTTGGAATTTAGCTGCACAAAAACTGGTGATGTTAACAACACGAAATATTTTATGGAGCAATAATACATAAAGAGCATGAGGGTCGGTACTAATCAATCCTCTTGTTGGATGTGCAGTGCGTTCGACTTCTACGGGATACCGCGGAGATGACTTGAACTCGTATTTCGCTTTACAACTGACCAGCCGATGAGCAATTCAGAGTTTTTTCTCTTGCAGGTAAAACCGGTAGTTATCTGTAAACTCAGAAAGAATGAATTCTGGCTTAGTCTGAGTGGAATCCAAGCCAAAAGGCTTGATTCGTGGTGGATACGACGATACTTCTACGACTGCGCCAGCACGCGCCCCAAGCTATTCCTAGTACCACTCGATATTGATTGATCATTGTATACAGTATTGACTTCCAAAATTCAAGCTAGAGGGCGGAAATAAGGTGAGCGAACTCCCTGTTCTGGATTTGTCGGTCAGCTTCACCTCACACGTTCGACCGGTCTACGCACTTCTGTGATGCACACACGCCAGCGTGAAAACCGAACACCGCTTACTGCAGAGCACTGACGTGCGCTGCTCGCATGAGATTCCGCGAACGCGTCTTCAGTCTTCGTTTTTCCTCTTTGGATGAATGCGCTCAAATGTTCTTAATTCCAGTGGCGCCTGTTCCGTTCGCTTTATGCTGCGGGCGCGACGTAATAGATATACCGTGCCGAGGTATATCGTTGCGACTTTAACAAGAAAATTAATAGCGATCAAGCTCTACTTAGGTACTTCATTTTAATTCAATATTACCATGTTCTAATCCCGAATATGCCATGTAAATAATTGACTTTCAAATTTAGGGGAGTGCGTCAAAAAACGCATTAACTACATAACAGAAACCTACGGAGCCGAACCTTCACTGGTCGAGGCGGCAACGCAACTGGTGAGGAATGCTTTTCTATCCGCTATTTCGCTGACATTCCGAGATAATGACCAGGCATTTAGGAGCTGCTAGGGAAGGAAGATGAGACAAAGGAGGATGTGGGACGTGTGCTGGCAGAGATACTCCATCTTCCAGCCCCTCCTACAGTTAGAATGGCCCAGGAGCTGGTGGACTGGTTTGAGGACGAAATATTGCCTAACACCCTGCTCCCAGTTGCACCTCCGTCTCAGTGAATCCATGTAAATAATGAATTGTGTGCTACTGCTGCATTTTACCGTCGCCTTTGCTACGTGAGTCGTGCGCTGATTCGGATTCTCAGATTGCAGTGCAGTAGTGGTGCACTAGTGGTTGTTTAGCTTCACTGATCCCAGCATTTTTAGTAACACCTGCTGCTTAGGAACATCACGCGCGATTTCATGCGCACGAGAAGTGTTTGTGAATTGCGAGTTAGGTAATAGATCGACGTTCGAAGTTATTACATGAATGTGTGCATCGCAGAAAACAGGTAGTCAACGAGCACTCAATTGGAACACCAGGCGTTCCCTTATTGAGAGTTACGACCCGCACTCCGTAACAGCAACAGCAGCACACAATCCATTACTTACAAAATGGACTCAGCACATCCGTCAGCGTTTACCGGTTAATTGTTCAGAGCACGACCACTATCGTTTTCTATAAAAAGGCTTGCCAGGCAACGGCGTTTGGGTTATGTATGAACGCCCCAGCGTATCTCGATTTCATGATCACTATCGCTTTCTATAAATAGGGTTGCCAGTGCAAAGGCGTTTGAGTAATGTATGAACGCCCCAGCGCATCTCGCGCGGGCTGTATTTGTATAACATGGAATGCTGTGGTGGCCGAGAAAGCGCAGGCTGTTGTTGCATGAAACACGGATTCAGAAGACATGCCACAGACGTCATCCAACGTGCGTAGGGATTTACAAGACGTAAAAGAGGCCACCAGGGAGAGGAGGCAGTAAGCCCTAGTTTATACTTGCGCCGCCACGCGGCGCGGCACCCCGATCGTCATAGATATCGATTTTTCGCGCTGCCCGGTCGATATCTATCCCGACCATCGTGCCGCGCCACGCAGCGGCGCAAGTGTAAACTAGGGCTAAGGGGCCTGCCCATATCAACCAACCATTCTTTCCATTTAGGATCGTTGAATTGTTATCCGACTTATCAGCGAAGAATAAGGTAGTGATTAGGAAGTCGTGTTCCCTATCTCCTCTCTACCCTACAAGTACCTCTCTACGAACAAGCGAAGCAACAGATAAACATGCGAGTATTCGTTGCACGAATCCAGTGACACGTTTTCTGAACCACTGCGTAAGTTAAATGGTGTCTGGGACACGTATTCTTAATCCTGACGCACGTGGTACGACGCCTATGACACGTCTTCTAAATTCCCACGCACGCTTGATGAAGTCAATTGCATGCCACCGAAATTTCGATGCACATTAGACTACGCCTGTGGCACGTCTTCTGAATCCCGACACACATATGCACGATGTTTGTGACCCGTTTTCTGAGTCTGCATGCTTGTTGCATCGCGTCTGTGACACGTCTTCTGAAGCAGGATGCTCGTTCCGCGATGCCTGCGGCACATCATCTGAATCCATGCTCTTTGCACGACGTGTGACTTATATTCGATTCCGGGTGTTTGCTGTACCTCCCTCATCCAGACCCCTTGCGCCAAAAACAGTTATCGACAGCTGATTCAGCCAGTTGCCCATGGCTGGCTCAAAGACATAGCCGGCTGGCATAAGCCGCAGTGTCACTCGCCGTAATATTCTTTGCTCCCCAATCTGTGTGACTCACTGCGTGGTGCACGGACTAACCGCTTCATAAGTGGTATACGCATGCTCGAATTACCCATTTGAATAGGTGTTCGAATAATTTTTATTCCAGTTTGAATAATCGAATTCGAATATCTAAAAAATCGCGTTTTTCGAATGTATTCGAATTTGAATACTCAGAAAAATCGCGTTTTTCGAGCATATTCGATTTCGAATGCTCGAAGATAATTGGTATTCTAAACAGTTCGATTATTCAAAATTTCCCAGGAAGCCAAAATTCCAAAAATTCCAAAAAAAAATCAAAAAAGCCAGAGAGTATTCGAAAAGCGTCATTCGAATGCCCCACGACAATTAGTATAGCGGCGTATTTTGAAAAGGCCTGTTCGATTTTTCAGGTAATTACCTCCAAAACGGTTCTGTCTGTGAACCAAAGCTCCGGTAGTGGCTCGACGCCTGGATACGGAGTGTCTCATCGACCCTGGTCACTTCCCGAAAAACCTTTCTGCTAAAAGGGAGAACTTCCGCAACGTCTCACAATGTTGAACGGCAAACATGTTTGCACCCAGAATCGCCGCAGTGGTGAATGGTCGACTGGGACGCTTGATCGTCTTCGACAGAAAACCATCAAATGATTGCCTCATCGATCTGTGACACTTCTTATTTATATCTGCGGCAGGGCTTCTGAGTCCAGACGCGCGTTGGGCAACATCAGTAACACGGTTTCTGAATCGCAATGCGCGCAGGATACATTGAAAGCATCACTAATATCGATTAATAGTGATTGCCTGGTCAAAAATTCCCCTGTTGCGAAGCCTACCCATCGACCGTCATAATCAGGTGACTCCCACAAAGATCGGTTAACTCTGAGAGAAAACCGATATCATCGATAAAAAGATCGATGATATTAGTCGATATTGATTTTCTGATCGATCTGTGACACTGCCTTCTAAATGTCGGCGCTCGCTGGAGACGTCTGGACATTGTCCGGTGTTTTATGTATCAGGCTGTCGCAAAATTAATCGCCGAAACGGGCCGCTTACTTCAAACTGCTATGACTCAGCTTAAACACAACTTCATTATTCGAAGAAAAAACCACCAAAATCTATACATTTTTGACAACGAACAGGAGACGAATCTAATCCTTTACAATAAAAATTGAGATCACAGAAATCAAGGAGGGCACATTCAACGTCGGCCAAATTAGTGAACTGTTTCTGACGCAAGTGAGAATCAAGAGCTCGAAAAAGTGATAATCAGTGAGGGAAAGGTTGTGAGGAAATGGTGAGTGAGGGAGAACTTCAGTACCTAAATGGGTCAATTTTCACCGAATGATTTGTGAGGTGTGTGGCCTGCCTTGTCCTGCAACAGGAGCGGCCCTCCTCTATTCACCACCGCCGGCCGCAATTTTTGCAACTGTCCATAGAATTGGTCTAAATCAGGGCAGTAACACTCTTCTGTGACTGCCTGATCAGGTTGCAAGAAGCTGTGAGGGATTACATCTTTACAACAAAAAAATCTTTTCCGCCCCAAAAGCGCTGCTGAGGTTGCGAGATGCCTTTGCCGCAGAATGTCTCAATTTAAATTCGTGAATCATGATGACTCGATAGTCACGTCGGTTCATGATTTTACGGAGCTCAGGAAAACGTCGGTTAGAAAAATTAGAGCGGTATCCAGCTATTAATTTTGAAAGAGCAGAAAAAACCTACCGAATGGTATGTATGGTTTCCCCTGATGCGGAACGATTTAGGGTAAAAAATGTATTAATTCATACATACCTCGAAAAGGAGATCAATTTTGCGACAGCCTATTATCTATTTTACGCTATTTCCATGCGCCTGATTTCTGCCAGTAATTTCTGACACGGCGACGATCGACAGCTCTTAGCGCATCCTTATATAGTATGAGAGATTTTTCAGATCGCCTTAAAGCATGATCATAAAGGTTAATTTGATCTGGACAATTTTTACATTACACTCAATTTGTTTCGAAAGCTATTTTCGCTGTAAACGTATAGGCGTAAAGAATGAAGGACAGCAGAAGGAAGGATGAAGGTAAATTCTTGTTTAGGAGGTGCCAAGCGTGCACGCACCATCATACGCGAGCAGCGTCGTGCTGCGTGGAATCGAGAGGACGATTATTGGAATAACACAATTCACGTAAATGAGAGAGGACCTCCGGAGTTCCGAGCTTCGTCGACGTTCGAAGATCAGAGATGCTGTTGCCGCCAAGTCGTCGAAAATTAGGTGGGCCGGCCACGTAATTCGCTTCGCAAACACCCGCTGGACGAGAGCCGTCACCGACTGGATTCCGCGGGATGTCAAGGGAACACCAGAACGCCCACCAGCGCGTTGGTCATACTTCTTTGTGAAAGCCCTGAACAAAGGACATGATGCTCTTCGTCTCCCTCGAGCGAGGAGAGAGGATCCATTGGAGCACTCTGGCACGCGAGAGGGACGAATGGAGATGCTGCTGGCGCCTGCTCGAGCAACTCGATGATTAACAAATTAAGGTCATGGTGATGCAGGTGATGTTAGACTTCACAAAAGGAAGCCTATGCAGATCGACCGGCTGTTATTGATCGATGTTATCGGTTTTGGTTCTGAGTTGGCCATTTGGAGTGGGAATATGTGAGGATATGTCGACCGTGTACCAGACTTCACAAAAGGATGGCGGTGTAGATCGATCTACTGTTATTTGTCTATCGCTTTTTGTTAAGAGTATACCTTTTGATCAATATGTTGGCTGGAATAGCTTTTCACAAGTTCATCGCAAATAAGAAATATCTGTTTCTCCCACTTATTTTGGCGAATCATCGGAATGAAATGAGACCGGCCTATTCCTAGCTACTTGTAAAGAATTTTGTGGCCGCAAAATTGACACTTCACGTTTCTAGACGAGCAGGACAGATTTGCTACAGATTTACATGCAACACTTCATCATCAGTCCGTCTTTAGCTGCTGTTTAGCGAAAGCAAAAAGCAAAGGCGAAATGACCTGGAAGCCTACGGCGACTCAAACAGATTGTGTACCCTTCAAATGTCTTGTAAACCTTTTGTTTGTTTCTCATGAGCAGCACTTTACAACATACAAATTGTTGAGATAAATTCATTCATGATAATTTGAGATAAATTCGTCGTCAGCAAACAAACGCTTCGCTATTTGACGCTTCCATAAGCCCTTTAATACAACTATGTATAAGTTCTCCGTCTCCTTTATACGATGCACGAGGGAGTTTATGAGAGGCTTGTCGATAAAAACCTTGTGTTTAACTAGGAAGAGATCCGTTATGTATTGCTTCCACTTTTCTTCTCGGCTGTCGTTTATCATGTCTATCATGCAACCTGATTTTTCCATAGTTTTTGTAGGCTTTGCTCCAAACTGATACCCTGGATCAATCCTGATTGCGAAGCCTCATTCTGTTTACTTCTTGTAAGGCCTGTCGAGGCAAGCAGTTATGGCAACGACCTACACTACCGATCAATATTGAACGATTGGGGCGACATGATCGGCTTTGCAGCAGTCCGCGACGCTTGCGCCTGATTGGTGGGCTGAAAACGATGGAGCGCCGGCGTGCTGTGCGCGCTCTCACGTGCTGCGTTCTTCTTTTTTTTTTTTACTTCGTTGCTCGAATTTGTGATCTCACCTACTGAACTATCAATTTCCAGGCAATGTTTAGACTACGAGAGTCGGAAGATTCTCGACGGAATGTGCGGGTACTTCAAATGAAGCTAATTGCCATGAAGAATTTTCTATGTAAGTTGTCTTCGTACCGCTTCTGAAATTGAATGAATCGTCTTTTTTAAATTGCATATCCTCTGATTCGAATATGAAGGGCTTAATTTCAGATAACTCGATGATGGCACGATTAAACAATATAGAGCGGGCGTACGAGGAGGACCCGCTCTACGATGACACCGAAGAAATGGTAAGCGTGTGGCCATCCGCACCGAATTTCCGCTGTCATTGTCTACTTGTTTAGGCCCTATTCGAAAGGGAATCGGACATTTATAAAATGGCCGAAATTTGGGTCGCCGAAGTAATTAACTGTCCCAGCAGGTACAACCTACGAATGGGCACCTATCTGATCGAGCTGTTCACGGCCGACGTCCTCCCGAACACGGTCCTACGGCGCACTCCTAGCTTTTAGTTTGTTATTATGTCAGAATGTACCCGCTATATAGTAGCTTTTTAAACATAATGTTTAGGCGATCACCTATTCGTATTCCTCAGCAACCGATCGTCGCCCATTCTTGGTGGGGGGGGGGGGGGATAGGCAATGGAGTTGCAGTTGGAGTTTAGGTTCTCGTGAAATGCATTTGGAACTAGAGCGGGTACATTTTGACTTGCATAATTGAATGTGTGTACATAGCTCTTTGCTTTATTCGATAAAGTTGGCTTTTCATAATCGTGTTCTTCTGTAGCAACTGTTATGAAGGGCTACAAACCCAACGCCTTCCTTAAGAAATTGTATATGTTATGAAACATTTCTAGAAATATCTCTCAGAATGTCCTAAAAACTAAATGCCAGTAGAAAAGGCGAACTAATCAAACTAGTTGATGAGGATGTGGGGTGTGATCGTATAAATAATATTACAGTGAAGGTCCTGACAATACTTCGTTGTCGGCTAGGTCATCAAAGAATCTTTGGCCGAAATTAGTGCTTTATTTGATTGCTCCTCCCAACTAGGACTATCATGCAGTAATTGTGACCACCCACGCAACTCAGACGGCAGTCTCGAGCCATCATTGCGGGATGGCTAGAAACGTCGACCGCTCGCCGATAAATCTACAACCGGACAAAAGTTAGTGCTAGTTGTCCACCATAATCCCGGGGTGAAATGCAGAGCAATCGTTGCAGGACCTTCGTCAGTCCAGGTGAAATCAAGGTTAGTGGTTGAGGAACCAATTGTCAATCCTGCCCTAATCAGTCCCCACCGTTCATCGTTTGTAAGCGCGCGTGAGTAAAACTGTTGAGTTGAGAAAGATATAATCTAAGCGTTTCGTCAACCGACCCTACTATCGACTCCAATTATATCGGTCCTAAACACGAAACAGGAAAGCAAGTAGAACGCCACATTCAGTTGGAAAGAACTGGGTCTCTTCTGTCAAGCCTTTTTGGTACATAGGTCCAGCTCTCGGGTTGCTTCTGTTCGCTGTACGACCATAGCATTTTCGGCTTCACATCCCCCAACTACATGTAAGGCGATCGGGACTCCATCGAAGTTAAGCCACAGCACTATAAACGTCAGATATCAGGACGATCTCGTTTAAAAACACCCCTCCCCCCATGTAATGAATTCGGTCAGGTGTTCGTAACGGAGCGCGGAAGCTGTGCGCTGGATCTCTCGTACGCTCTTGTACGCCTGCGGTGGTGGCGCAACCAAAAGGCTCAGGGCGCAGTGGATAGTGGCGTCGCTTCATACGAGTGAGATTGGGGGTTCGGTTCTCCTGCGTTGTGCCATTTTGGCATTTCAACTCACCATTTGAGATTTGAGGGTTTTTGACATACACACAAATTGCTGGCGTTTTTTACGCATTTTTCCAGCTATACGCGCTCTTCGAGCGCAGAATCCAGCCGCGGACTCCCCTGAGCGACCAAAGCAGTTTCCAGATGAGCAGCTTGGGTGACACACACCCTGGAGTCCCATCCCTATCCCTAAGCAAGTTGGGCGGCATCTCCGACGGCGTCTCCTAAACCCCAATATTCAGAAACATTTAGAAACACTGTCCAGCAAGGGACGACCCAATGTGCCGGACGCCTTGTCCCGCCCCGGCTCCACTGTGCGGTGCGCAAGCGCGCTCCACCGCGAACACCTGTCCGAATCCATTGCATGGGAGGGGGGGGGGGGGTGTTTTTAAAAGCGATCTATCAGGACCTGCCCACCGTAACCGCTGTGCGCGTCGTCTAAAAGCGTTGTTGATGCAAGCTGCAGAGGCGGGTGAACCTTACGCCTAAACCCACAGGCACGCTATCGCAAATACCATTATAGTACACAACCGCTCAGGGGGGGGGGGGGCCTCAGCTGGATTTTGCGCTCTTCAAGCGCAGAATAAGGCAAGGGAATGGCCTCCAGGGTGT
Source organism: Heligmosomoides polygyrus polygyrus (assembly GCA_947396885.1). Lineage (NCBI taxonomy): Eukaryota > Metazoa > Nematoda > Chromadorea > Rhabditida > Heligmosomidae > Heligmosomoides > Heligmosomoides polygyrus. Next base: position 79,657,758 of record OX377206.1, on the reverse strand, counting down.
GGTGCATCCATGCTGCTCGTGTGGAGACTGCTCTCGTCTCTCAGGGGGAATCCGCAGCGTTTCCAGGCGTTCAACAATCTAGGCCGGCAAACGTGCTACTGTGGGCTTTAAATACCAGTTTCCTACTGTTCTTATTGTAATGCATCTGGTATAGAAAAAGGTGACACCACTCAACATTCGAAAAGAACTGGAATCACTGAGAGAGTCAATTTTTTTACCGCGCATTTCCAAATGTTAAAGCGGTAGCGGCCCATCCGATAGGTTCGAACATTTTACTAGAGCAGCATCACAAAGCATCAACAGAATTGTTTCAAAATGTCGATGTGGCAATGAAGACAGTCGATGTGTGATGGTTCGTTTCAACCATCTAGAGTCACTTCCTAGCTACACCCCACCTAGCAAGTCGAATTTTGGAGAAAATTGATCTGAAAGAATAACCGTGCAGTTAAGCCGGTGACGTACCTACCACGGTATAACGTTTTTAAACGCTTCTGTGAAAAAATCGTTGTGAAACACCTACGTATCAGTGCTGACGTCATACCAACTCCGCGATATTAATCCGTGATGGAACCTGGAGCTACGTACGCGGAAGATTCTTACTGTCTGAGACGGGTGGTTGGAATATTTTGGGAAGAAATGCTGTTTGACGGTTCCATTGTGGTAGCCTATAGGAGTATGTACCCACGTTGTGGCACCTGAGGACAATCGTTGTGGGGCCAATACGACGTTTGTGGATCAGTGCTGAAGCCACACCAGCTTCATATCCTATAGGCAGCCGTTTGCACAAACATGTAAGAGATAAGCACGAATCTAGACTGCTAGGGTGATAGATCTGCGACCCTAATCCTTGGTAAGGTAACGAATAGCAACTGATACACAACCAAGTGATCTTTTTTGCAAAGCATTTTCTTTGATCGCTGCTTATACTCATGGAGGCATTTTCTTTCTCTCTTTGTGAATTGCTGAGCACAGCTTTTCTAATGAAAGAAAGACACTGTTTTACCTAAGAAACTACATTGGAACCAGCTTGTGTTGCGTTCCACTTATCACTCACAATTTTGAGAACATAGTAAATGTGCTCTATTCTTCAAGGATGTAATGCCATGTATAGCAACGCGGACTACGCCCTCTATACTATAGATCGCTACATCTCATCACAATGTTTCGCCTGTTTCGTCTCTCTGTGGATTACAGAATTCAGACAGAATCCAGCAGTGAACTGCTATGACAAACTTCTTAACCTAGCGTGCCGCCAAACAGTTAGTATTGGACATACGCGTGAGCACTCTTATGGACTAGCACTTGAAAACCGTCCTCCTCTATTCCGCTAATACTATAGTAGAATAGGCTGACCCACTGATATCTCTGCCGGCCAGTTGCCATCTGGGCGAATATGTACTTACAACATAAAATCCGAAAACGTCTCATCCGACTGGTTTGTGAGACAGCGTGAATAGTCCAGATTTGAATATTTGTAGTAACAGGAATAGGCAGCAATAAGGATATGGTTCCAGAATCTCGCTCCGGGGACTTGCCGTTAAACATGCACGCTAAAAAAAGTACTGAACTACTTTCGCTGCTAAATACAAGCGATGCGGATGAGTTACAGCCTGAGGGTTATCACTGCTGGACCCTCCCTTAGACCATCCACTATGCCGGTGACTAAGGGTGTCAAGGTCATAGTCACCGATTTCGCACAAACTTCGGCACCTACCGTAACCTACCGAACTCCAGCGTAAAACCAAAAACGGATGTCAGATTCGTGATCAGCACCCCAAATAACCCCTAGACGAAGTTTAGGCGAGAATTTTTTTCGACCTCTCCTCGACCCGTGGAGTTGTGAAAGTTCAATAGTGCCGTTTTCCACTACGTTAGAGAGTTTTTCACACGGTGACCGGCATCGAACAAAGTAAAATTGTTTTTTCACATCCTCTCTCAATTAGAATATTCAGTCATAGTGTCACCAATGCTAGAGAACCACCTAACTACCACCAATTCGCCAAATAACTGAATGGCACTCCTTCGATACACCAGTATTTCCTGCCGAACTTTTCGCTGCAGCTTTAAGAGACAGCGTAAGAGGACGGAATGACATTTTTTGTAGATTCTAGATCGCAACGTAAGCAATTCATTCTAAGCTCAACCCGATTCTGGGTACAAGTGGAAAACATGGTAGTGTGGCTCTTACTTCTAGGTAAATTTCTTGATGACACCTCGCGCTTTTAGCGCTTTTTATATAAAGTGTGCTATCTTTCACCACCGTCTGTCTTTTTTGTGTCCCTGTAGTCTTGCTCAGATTCCATCATGCCTTTCTTCGTATTTGAGCAATTTGAGGCCTTATTCTCTTGATGTGCTCGCCCAGTATGACGTCTTTTGTTCCAATAAGTGTCAATGACGTCCTCCGTAATCCGACGTTACTGCTACACTTACATGTCTGTTCCTTCGGCTCTTCAACAATTTGTAAACTGCCGACGTAAGGTAGGAACACTGTGAATACGAGAAAAAACAAAGAAATACGGTGATAGAGATGAAAAGCGGGTGGCCATGGTACTGAGAGCAGCAGTATCTAGATCGAATGATCTGAATACGCTCAAGCTGAAGAAAACATGGAGTTTTCCAACTAAGGCCTATGGTATACTCCCGCGGGACCATCCGCGGACGGCCGGAAATCGCGCCGGGACCTCACCTGGCCTGTCGCTGCGCCCCGCTATGCCCTCCATCTGCGGATCGCCGGCGACGGACGGTCAAGGGGCTGTTGTAACTCCCGCCCGCGGGACGGTATCCGTCCGCGATGCACTCCCGCGAGAGTATACAATTGGCCTAACGTCAGCTGGAGCACAACATCGTTCGAGTGATTAAAGCACGTAGGGCTGGACGGAAGCCTTCGTGCCGTCGCGATATAGATAGATTGGCCGAATTTCTTGCTGAACACGCGCCTACGCTTTATAACGCATGTACGTTTAAGGATGAATGCCCCAGGCATAGTTTCATTCCAGACGGGGTGTTTTCGCATCACCTGCCCGTTCGTCCCTTGTCACAGAGTTCTACCACGGAGGGGTGCCCCATTATCTCTCCGCATACTATCTCATGCAGAGTTTCTCAAACAGGAAAACCCTTGCAATAGCATCTGGCTTGCCCTCCCCAGATTTGCGCCAGCGCAGTGTACATTGCACAGCCCCTCTACACATGGTACCTCAGGGAAGGCTCTCTTTGCCGGTACAACTCGTCCTAATCCGTCCTCCATACTTTGAAAGCAATTCTGATTCCAAGTGGGTATTCATCCTATTTGATGTCGCACCCTCATCCCGTCGATGAATCGCTTACTTGAAACATATGTGTGCATGATAATGGTGTCGGTAGATCTTTGGACAGCAGCGCTGAACTGAGGGCGAGGCGCGAGTAGGAAGGTCTATACTGCTTCTCTTTCGTAATATCCTACAAGTTGTACTTATACTTTCACGTACATTTCGGGCACGGACGAAATGACATCAGATGGTGGCTAGCTTGTTGTGACTGCAGTACTGCTGTCAGTTATGATGGACACATAAGGTGGACCGCCCTCTCGCGGATTCCACCCGGTTCTCTGCATACTGAACCCATGCGCTAGTTGTTCCAGGTATATTACAGACTTAAGAGCTGCTGGCTAAAGAATTTAAAAAGGGTCTATCTATTTGTCCTGAGAGATGTGAGGGATTCTGACGGCGAACATCGGCGGACATTGTTTTTGCTAGGTTTAGGAAACCTTCAGCCAACTTTTGATTTCCAGGTGACAGGCAAAGATGATGGAAAGAGTGTATCGATGGCCGTTTAAATCATTTTGCGGCATCCATACCTCGTTTCACATTTTAACCACCTGTGACGACACATCCTGGTCTCTTTTGAAAAAATGATGGTTTTTGCCGAGGTCATTGGACCATGTCGGGAAACATACTGTGAGGAGAGTGTGGCGCAGCCTTTATACGCTGCCCGCATTGTTACCAGTGCTGTTTCGTGTACTTTGTACCTCTACATAACTGGTGCTGGACATTTATATCAAGCTATTTCTTGTCCTCTGCGCCGAGTCTGCTGGGTAGCTGCAAACTACACCTCTTTTACCTAGCTGCAGCTCATAGCGTTCTCCTACCGCTCACGCTATTTCGTTGGGTCATCCATTTAAAGCTCGATTGGACTGTTTTGACTAACACGGTGTTCTCTTTGTTCGTTATGTTTTAAAGGCGCACTTCTGGTGCAATGATAAATAAATAAATCATGTTGAATACCACAGCATGCAGCTAGAAAATGAGGCAAAAAAAAACTCTGAAAACAGTACAGATGCCAAAATCCTTTAAATCTCAACCAATCAGATGAAACGCAAAATCTCAGCGGAACAGGAGTGTCGAACCCCCGACCTCCCTCGTGTGAAGCAACGTCACTATCCACTGTGCCCTGAGCCGCTTGCTGACAAAGGCATGCGGGCAACAAGACCCCCGAAGCCGCGAGGAGCCGATTCCATTGTAACTTCAAGGACCCCCTTCTCCTTGGGTTTAACGACTTGGCAGAAAATAAACACATTTTTATACTAAGTGAGAGGTGGGAATTTTTCTTATATGACCCGCTCTCCCCGTTCAGACATACGCTTCAGACTCTTCCCTTTTCAGTGCGATTGCTCTGGCACAAACACTTGGAATTCTGGGCAAACAGAAATGTTGCTTACAGCAAATGTTGAGAAGAGCGGGGAATTATAAAAAATGCATTTTTTCATCAGTCACAAGTTTCTTGTAAATACCATTTAGGTGGCAGTTACGTGAACTTCGACAAGTTCTGAATAGTAAGGATCTTTGCGCCATTGTACATAAGTAATGTATATAGTTTCACTGTTGTTGGAGCAGTGATGATATTATCATTTAATCATTTTCGAGCACTTTGTATTTCGATGAACTAATGTTTATTTGGACAAAACCACTCATTTATATGACAACTTCGCAGTGTACATAATCTGAGTTAACGAACACGCTAACGACTTCGGTCGGCTGTAAGCCAGGATGAAGAACGAACGCCCGATTCGTGGGCTGCTTACTGAAAAGCCCTCACGAGTACTCGCCAACGTGTTTTCAAACCTTCTTGTTTTCCCTATTTAACGAATTTTTGTTTAACCTTCTTAATTACATATTTCTTCAGCTTTATTCCAAACATAATGCCGTTCCCTCAATCTTTGGAGGCTCTTGCAAGTGACCAACTGGGGATCTTTGTCAGAAAAATGATCTGCATCAGTACCTATTTACGTACGTCTTTTCTGATATTTCAAGGATGAGCCATAACCTTCTCATTTTACATACAAACTATAGATTTTCGATTTTAGGGGCTTGCGTCGCAAAGAGGCGTGAGGATATCATTCGCCAGTTCGGCCCTGATCCCTTATATCAGGATGCAAGACAACTGGTGAGCACCTCGATGTCTTGATATTCCGAGATAAATTCCCAGGTGTTTAGGAGGCATTGGGCAGGGAAGACCAGGCGCGAGAGCACGCTGAGGAGGCTCTGAAGCGGCTAATGGAACAACCTTCGCTTCGCGCCTTAGAATATGCGGATGAAGTGGAGACGTTCTTCCTGAACGCCGTGCTGCCGAACGCGCCCATTCCCGTGTACCCTCCTGTTTCTGCGTAATTCATGAGCTTAGTGCTGTTTGCAGTTGCTCGTTAAAATCCCTTGTAATGTGTATCGTAAGCAATCACCCCTTCTGAATTAGCACGAACGATAGCCTAAGAACAAAATACACAAACATGGACAGAGATAAGGTGGTAGTCAATCGCTTTGGAAGACGCGCCACGCATTGTACATCTACGAGACGACGCAATTGGTATTCGTATTGCCTCCGCAATATCCGGCTGAAACAGAATGCGAGGCGCATCCTAAATGTGATTGATTACCGCCGTCGATTATCCTTTAAATAGAACAACGTACCCCAACTTGCAGTCGTCATTTACCCCGAGTGCGCGTGCGCTTGCTCGTTGAGAGCCAAGGAGGCGAGCTCGTTAAAGGAGGCGACAGCAAGCAGTCGTCAGTGGACCCAGCCCCTCCAGCCGTTTTCGTTATATTAATGGGTGCATTCACTTTGATTTCTTGTTATCGTGTTTTTGTCCTTTATAAAGCATACGAAATAAAGAGCCCAGATATCCGGAAAGGTGGATTTTCTAAAACAGCTTTAATTCATATGCAACATTTGAAGAAATGCCGAAAACACGAAGCGCATCGCCGGCGAGGTGCAGATTGTACATCATGCTAAGTTAGGATAGGAGCCGTCCAGTGATTTAAAAACCCACGAAGATAGAAGAAAACCTCCTCGGGAACTTGAAGCATCTGTAGCCCAGATTTTAAATGAGGACATCGAAGGTAAAGTAACACCAAAGTAACACCAAAAGTTGAACGAAGAGGTGAACAGCGACATTACCATTGAACCGTCCCGTCATAAGCGAAAATGTGACAAACCAGAAACACCTGGCGGTCCAGAAACGATTGCGCCACTTCATTACGGCTAATTCGCTATATTCGAAAAATCGACTGCAAGCAGAATCGATCAATAATGGTTTATCAATATATCCAGCTCGCTTTTCGTGATCTCCGTCCATTTTGTTTACTTATTTCTGGCGCGAAATACAATCAACCACATGCATAGGCGATACAAACACAAAACAAAAAATATATAAAAATGTGCAGCTACAACCAACTGCAAAAGACCTCTGAAGGTAAACTGAGAGAGAGACATTTAAACCTATGTTCGCGTGAGCCCACATCAAACTATCATCTCTGAACAAGAATCGATAGAATCGATCAAGAATGGCTGCTTAGTTGTAATGAGGATCAACCATCGACCATCATATTCACTGATGACCAATTCACATGGCCAGCTTTGATCAGATAACATCTGTTAAGATGTGAAGTTCTTCCTATGTAAATGCTGCCGTTGAATGGGCATGCATACGGACGGACGAGCAGATGAAATACGGATTCTTACTCAGCTCTCTTACATGGGTCAGGATAAAGCATATGGTAGATTGCCTGAGAGATTTTATTTTGCGCATTTGTCGTGAAGATGTGAATCAAATTCATCTGAGATGCAACACGAACAGTAAGCTACATAGATCGATTATTGAGCGGTAATACCGGTCCACTCATTGCTCTAACATCTCCTGAAGCCAGTCCAACAGTCATCGCCCTTGCGCAACCCAATTCCGGCCGTGAAGGAGTCGTGCAGAAATCGACACTATCCATCAGTGCTGAGAGCTCAATTTTCTTTTAGTTTCTCAGATGTTGTGAAAGCTCTTAAGCACCCAATATGCGTCAGTTCGTCATAGCAAAACCCCAAGCTACCGATTAACACTGAGGATTGATCGCGTTCATGCATCTGTAGCTACTCTCATGAAACGGTTATCGATCAAAAGCTCTGAAGTTGTCGTTCAATGCTGACCGTATTTCCACTTTTTGTTATTTTTTGTGGGTCTTGTGAGAGCCGAAGAAGCTCATGCTAACTGCACTTTATCCGAGCTGCCTAATGAAGGCCTGCACTACGGGCCAATACTGAGTGATCGTGCTCAAGTTTTGGGAAGCGCATCTACCGACCACTACGACTATGTTTGCACTAGTTGGCAAAGCAAACACCTCATTGGTGGGCTGGCTACTGTAGAGCGCAGCTGCGCGCGCTCTCCTCTGGGATTGATGCATGGTATAGGTTTTCGTCGTTTCTTTGATTTCATTGTTTTAATTTAGCACATAATTTCTTTATTGCCAGCAATAATTGGCAGTGTCCTTTCTTCGGTAGACCGGCGAACTTCTCCCATTCATATTTTAAAAAAAACTAGTAGTGACCAAGGAATTTTTGTAATCATTGGTTTTTTCACACTGCTTCTGAAATTCTAAAATCTTCTGCAGGATATACCTTTTTACGTCAAGCTTGACACCTTTCACGTTAAATGGGACACTCCTCTAAACGGGCTAACATGCTTTTGTGATCAAGCTGAGCATCTACCAAATCAAACAAGTCCCTTCCACCTTAAACCGGAGATTCTTTAAAAGGTCTCGATAATTTTTCGCTCAAGGAAAATTTAATACGATTCTCTTCAAAGTTTTAACTCTCCTGTCTAACAAGTGAACACATTGTTCAAAATATTATAAAATTCATTCACAAAAAAAAGCCATCTCACTTTGAGGACAAATAATAGTGTAAAGCTTTTCAATTGGCAGAAAGGCAACCTTTTTAGTGCTAAAGCAAGAGATTGCGCCGTGCCCTCGTCTAAGGCATCGCGATTTTTATTCGAATGTCGGCAAATTTTTTGTTCTCATGGGATTTCAAATCTGTGAACTATTCAACAAAACCTGTTGCAAAGAACACACATTATTACTTTGATGCTTCGTGTAGGCAGCATTTATACTAGGGACCAAGAAAAACCCCAACAACCTAAGCATAGGACGATTGAATTTGATAATGCACTGAATGATTGCTGCCTAGCTGCGCTTTAAAACAATTTGTTTCAAAAATGAGAATTTTATAAAAATATTACACTCGTTCGAGAAGATGAATTTTAAAAAATCAAAGGAAAGTTATACCAAAATTTCCTTGAACAAAAACTTGCTCTAACCATCTTGGAGTGTTTCCAGTTTAACCTGTAAGCTCTTTCCGACTTGAGAGGCAGTCACCTTGATTTCAGATGCATTGATTTTGTATAGAAGGATGTCCAATTCGATATAAAAACGGTATTACTTTTTTAGTTTAGCTCATTTTGAGGCAAACAGAAGGTATCTAATTTTAGGGATGCCTGTATAGAACCGGCTAGATAATGTCGAGCAGGCATCGAAGATCCCTTTTGACGACAGCGAAGAGATGGTAATTGTTCAGGTGAACCGAAGTTCTGCCACCAGAAACCATGCTTGAACTCGTTCCTCGAAAAGGAATCCGAACATATGCAATGCATGAGACATGGTTAGCAAAGATGTTGGGCCAGTAGTAGTAGCTAGTATAACAGTCGTATGGCTAGTCAGCTACATTGTTCAACTTCTCATAACAGACGTTCCGCCACACAGTGTGCCGGCTGTCGACCAAAGCTACAAGACCTCTGCTGCATTTGTTCTTAGATGAAGATGCACTAACCTCGTATTTATGTCATTGCAATCATGCAATCACCTTTATTATTCTTTGATTAACGACCTGTTCAGGAGGGTAAGCCTTCACGGAATGAGAACGCGTGTTCCATATCAACATTGCAATTGGAAGCGGAAGTAGTTGACCAACATGAATAAACACCCGTTACTTTCTTCTATGCTACTTTTTATCAATACATCTACGTTTTTTCTTCATAGAGAATCGGTATTATATACTGTGTACTCCTACTGGACGTGTGGAAGCAGCATAAAGCCACTTCTGCGCCTGTTTATAGTCTGCAATGACAGAGTTTGGAGCGCCTGGCTTTCCGGACAAAGGATACGTATCGACTTTTCTCACTCTGTGCCAATCGATTGATATGCTTTGCTCGGGTGACTCAGTCGCTCCCCTCGCTGCCATCGCGGACTACGAACAGAGCGAACCCAAGGCGAACGGTTAAGTATGTAGTAAACTAGGTTCCGTACGTTTACTATAATTTTCTTGAGATGTTCATTTGATAAAATGTAGTTCCTTTGACGTCGCGCTTGTTCTCCGTATTTTAGATCCCAGCTACAACCGTTTTAGAATATTCGGGTAACGTTAGTAGCAAACCATGCTGCAAACCGATTTCTGCAGAACGACGGATGGCTCGATAAGAATTGATTTTAACGCTTTGCCGCAGGATCTTCGCGAAGAGTAGGTATGTTTTTTACAACATATAAACAGGCGTTGGCGCCTTTTCCGCTTACAGCCAACTGCGGACAGTAATACAATTAACTGCTACCAGTTTGTCGCCAAATATAATGGACTAATGCACTAACAATGTGAAACCTGCTCCATTGGAAAGGCCCAATGCTGCCAATATTTCACCTGTGGTTAATTATTCGAACATACGCGAGGAACCATATCTTTGCTTCTGTTTGCTGATAAGACAATAGTAATACTAGCAAGGAGAGCCTCCAAACTTGCGGTGAGCTTTTTTTGGAATTTTCAGATGTAGGGTCCCGTGTGGAGAGTCGAAAAAAATTATTGTTGATTTTTTTTCGGAATGCTCTTCTGTGATTGAAAAAGGTGTGAAGACGTGAGCGAGAAGTTCACCACGCTCTGCTGCCACCCTAATGCCTTCTTATACCATCGCTCACTCTGAGTGATGCCTAATGATAAGCTCCCATATCAATTCATCGCTCCGCGCAATCGATATGGGGGCATATCATTAGGCGTCGCTCGGGGTGAGCGATAGTATGACAAAGGCCTAACAGAGGCCTAAAGGTCGTTTAGTGTGCGAGCGACACGCGACGCGATGCATGTGCAGTGGCCAAATTGATCGAGCGATTGATCAATTCGGCCACCGTTTATACTTCGACGCCGAGCGACGCGACGCCACGTATTGTGGCAACATTTATCTCAAACGACGCAGTCGATCAGTTTGGCCACTATGCATGCCGTCGCATCGCTCAGCGTCGGGAGTATCCCATTATTATATAAACGGGCCTTAGGTCTATGTTAGGGCCTGTTCATATTTTGCGACAAGAGCGACAAAAGCGACAAGAGCGAGAAAAGCGACTGCAGCGACAGATGTAGTGTGGTGTACGTAAATAATTACGCATTTCACACTACATTCGTCGCGGGCGGAGAGTGGAGTACGCAATTATTTACGTACACCACACTACATCCGTCGCTTTTGTCGCTCTTGTCGCGAAGCATGGACAGGCCCTTATACTTCGGCGATGCTGTTGTCGCCGAAGTCACCGACAACAGCGTCGCCGAAATATAACATAGGCCTTAAGGCCCCCACACACTTCTGCGGCAACGCCGCTCGCTGCAATGTTTGCCTGCACGCCGCCGGCGGCGAGCTCTGCGTCCCTGCCCTATGGTTAAGGATAGAGCCGCGGCGTTGCCGCAGAAGTGTGCGGGGGCCTTTAACGGATGTGGTCGGTCGACGCAGTGGATAGTGAATCAAAAAAAAACATAAGCACCATAAAAGCCTCTCAGGCGCACTGAGTGAGTTTTATGGTGTTCTCTCCGATGTCGCCAATGGCTTTTCACAGATCGGGTCGCTATTATTATGTGCTTGCGTGACCACAGGAGACAGTTTGTACATGATTAATTCTTGTAGTGAGTAAATATATCCCTTTTTTGTTTCATTTGAGTTTCCGCCCAATATGTCGTATATCGTATTTCCACTGCATCATATCAGCAACGATACCGTAAATGCACACTAACACATACACTTCATGGGATAGGTCATGAATTTAGTTTAATACCGGCAAATACTTAACAGTAAAATGTCTCTCTCACCCGGACGTGTCGTCCCTCGATTTTTCATTGTCAGCAATAAACACAGTCACTTCATGTGAACAAGAAAATTTTTATGTTAGCGATCTAATAGAATGATACAGTGCAAAAACGATCCATTGAGAGGCAACTCAAATGAAAGCACAAAAGGGCTATATTTACCTACTAAAACCATTAATCGGGTGCAAACTGACTTCTGTGATCACGCAGACACATAATAATAACGACTCGATGTGTAAAAAACATGGGCGACATCGGGGACCGAACCATAAAACCCACTTGGAGCGCCCGAGAGGCGACATCGCTATCCATAGCGCCGACCGACCACATCCGCTCACTTTTTCACAGGCCTTTTTTCAGCCACAGAAGAACAATCCGAAAAAACTAACTATGGTTTTGGATTCCCCACTCGGGATCCTACATCCTGTAAAAATTGCATCGCAAAAGCTCACCGCAAGTTTGGAGGCTCTCCTTGTAAGAGCATCGCTGCCGCATAGTCCTCAATGGTTTCTGTGATGATATAGGACGTGAGTCAGTGATTCCGATATTCACTGTAGAAATAAATATAAGTACGCATCGTGGCTATGTAGGCTAGTCAAGTGTCTGCAGACAGATAAGAGCTGCTACGCACCCAACGAGGTGCCTCGCAGTTGCCTCTATACTTTGAGGATTGATTTCGTACTACACAATATTCGCATGTGAGATAAGTGCAGCCCTTCAAAAATTTCTCCGCGAAACATCCAAAAAATAGGATTCACCGAAAATTTTCTGGCGAATTTTGTAGGACTGAAGGAATTCGGAGCAATGCTTGGTATCGTCATTAGTCTTAATAGGAGCCGAAATTTGAGGGTAACCTTTTGCAGAAAGCGGAATTTCGCAACATCTTTGCGATTGTAAAAATATTGGGTCTTTTTAGGCAGGCCGTTAACTTGCAGTGTAGCGGTGTCGTTCGATTGAGGCAGGATGGTGATGTCGCTTTTCGTTATTCAGTTATTTTCTGTGCCACGCGAGGTTTGCGGTGGATTCAGTTGGTGAGTTCATTTGTCCCACTTGGTCTCTCCTTTGTGTACATGCGTAGGGTAGATCCGAAATGATACATAGTAGAATAGAGCTGGATGCGCCACGCTCAGGCTTCCGAAGACGACCACAAGTCGAAGCTTCAGGCTCTGCTAAGTAAAGATCCACCTAAAAAACCTGACGTGGTGCAAAACATAACTGACTAACAACTCACAATGCCGAGGTTTGGAAAAGAAGATGGAGATTGCTGGCTTTTCCTTGTTGTTCTGCTGTTTCTTGTCATGGAAGAGTTATTCCCTTAAATTGTTTGTCAGCAACCCCGTTCCATAAATTGCCGTTTAGAAGTGTTTCGTGGAAATACTCCCTATTATCGATACTATCTCATTCATTATGTGCTCGAATACGGCTCCAGCGGTTTTTATATGGTTGTAAACTTGGTAATACATATTCCTCCAATTTGAGTGGTGATTTACCAATTCAGTGATACCAATTCAGGAAACTCTAAGTGAACAGCTAGCTGGCATGCTCCGAAGCCTCTACATAATATCTAGTCGTTAGTTACGGTCAAGCTCAATTAGACGGTGGTACACAGATTGCAGCCCCAGGGTTCTACACTTCATTGCTCTGCAGAATGTTTCATTTTGTGAAGTTGTCTTTCATATCCATTGACTTGTACAATACAGGCTATTTCCCAGCCAGTTGGCACCAATCTGAATAGCGGGTATGGAGAATCTTTCTAAACATTTGACAAGAAACCTTGCGGCATTTCTCCTGAGAAAAGATTTTGAATCATGCCGCGGTTTGGAGACCATTGGGAAGTTGAAGAGCTCCGTTTCTGCCTCGAAAACTCCAGCCGACATGTTCAATGTTTAGGAGCATAGTCTCACTGTTAGGAAGATTTTAATTTACGGTCTATTTGAACGGTTCCCCCTAGTCGTGTATATGTTGAAAGTGATTTTTGCGTGAAACCCCTCGATAAACCTGTCACACTATTGCTAGTACAGTGCCGTTGCTCTATTGAAAGACTTATAGAGCTCAAGGTTAACGGTTTTATTGTGTACCGCCTTTATATTGAATCGAAATATCCAGCAATTGTTTCCAGGTTCATCTTTCTCTCGTTGATAAGGACTACAAATCTCACCTCCGGTACTCTAGCGTCGTACTTCTGTTATTTATCACCTGTTAAGCTATTTGCACGCGTTGTACGCTGGCAGCAAGAGACGTGAAGATGGATTTCATAAGGTATGTGGTATGTTTATTTATTTTTATTATTATTATTTTATTATTTTATATAACGATCATTTTCTTCGTGGAAGCCTCAAGAAAGTTTTTAAAATGACAAAAACGGAGCGAAGGTGAGACTCAAAGGGGGGGGGGGGAGCCTAACTTCCTTTGGTAACATACATCGGACATCTGCAAAAATACGATTTGCTGATCTATCTAGACGGCCTTCATTGTGTGAATATTATCGGTGTATCGGTTGTTAAGCTGTACACCAAGATTGTTAACCTCTTCTATTAGGCTGACGTTTCAGCGATGTTCGCCTTCTTCGGAGCATGGAAAAGTCGGAAACATTCACAACACTGCTCGCCCAAACATAGTTTCATCCTACAGAATGCATTTTTTAAGGAAAAGTGAGACGAGATCAGACACAGCAGTTACGAAGGACGACCAACCTGACAGGTGGTTGTCGTCAAAGACCATCGTTCACCCGGAGCTGGAGGTAATATGAGTGAGTGAACTTCACCCCCTGGGCCACCTAACTTATATACCCATGGAGGTCAGATCGAATCAGAATCAGAACCTGCAGAGTTCAGTGAAGTGTGCCAGTTCTGATGTTATCGCTAGACACTTTTTCTTTCAGTTGATCTGGGGATTTCTAGCCATGATTGAAAGTGCCTCCATTGTCCTGCGGGCCGAGATATCACTTTCTTGGGCTAAGATCGACACGGACACCTGGGATAAAGCGCCTGGGTGTCATCGTATCCCGTGTTCTCCCCACGGAGTCAAGACTTTGCCTTTCATAAGGCTATCCAGATGCTATTTGACTCTGATACAAAGGCGTCTGCCCGTTTTCCCTCTGTAGTCCTCCCTGCACTCGCTGCATGACATGAGATAAACTACACCAAATATCATGCAATCTCCCTCTTTCCCATTGGGGCAAACATTGTAGGACGGAGTTGAGCACGTCCTATCGAAGGTACGATTCCGGACTAGTTGCCCCTTCAAGGTTCTGGGTGGGATTTCAACAGCCCTCACCAATTCTTGGAGGCTGAAGCTCATTCACCCATGTTACCTCCTCCACCTACGGGTGAACGATGGTCCTTTACGGCAACCACCTGCCAAATTAGGCGGCCTTCTTAACTCCTATTTCTGACTTCCTTTCACTTTTTCTTAAGAAAAGTATTCCGTAGGATGAAACTATGTTTGGGCAAGTAGTGTTGTGAATGTTTCCGACTTTCCAGGCTCCGAGGAAGGCGAAAATCGCCGAAACGTTAGCCTAGGCCGATGTTATACTCCGGAGACGTCGGCAACAGTGTTGCGCGGGCTTCTTCGCACTGCGTAGCACCCGCTCAACACTGTCGCCGACAACAGTGTCGCCGAAGTATAACATAGGCCTAACATAGGCCCTAGTAAATGACGTTAACAATCGCGGTGGATAGCTCAATAAACTATATCGATAATCAAAGATGTCGCACCAAGATTCATTGAAAGTCGAACCTGGGCGGTACTACCGGATGTGTGAGCATTCTTTTTTTCTTTTCTCAATGTCATTATTAATGCGATAATTGTGGAAATATTGTCCTCTAACTACAGTTGGTTGTACCTTCTAACTTTTTGTTTTTACGATCAATTTGTTTCTTTGTAGTTATTACTATAATCACACTAAGAACTATTTTTCATGATTCTTTTGACGCACAGCATGGGCAGCCTTCAGTTCGATTCGCGAAGTCACCGATCAGGTCAAGGATCCCGGCCTCAGGACCTCGATATTCAACGCCTCTGTACTGCCTGCGATGTGTTACGCGACGGAAACCTGGCCCAACAAGAAGACAATCGCCAGAGCAATGCAAACTACGCATCGTGCACTGGAGAGATGTCTTCTGAGGATAAGCCTTCGTCAGCAATGGCAAGAAGGCCTACGAAGCTCGGAGCTACGGGAGAAGTCGAAATTAGCAGACCCGCTGCAGTACATGAAGAAGTCCAAATATCGCTGGGCCGGACACCTGCTTCGACGAAAGGACGATAGATGAGTCTCCGTGTCACAGAATTGCTCCCGAGAGACCGTAAGAGACCACTGGGACGACCGCCAACGCGATGGGCAGACTCATTCTCAAGATCTTTCAGAGAGCGGAGTCTGCCTCACTGGATGCAAGCAGCCAGAGATCGAGCAGTCTGGAAGAGTTGTGGTCCCCGCTGAGAAGACCTCCAGTCGACAAAAGGACCATCAAAGTATCAAAGTAAGTAAGATTCTTTTGACGATGTAATCCAACCTTGAGTGTAAATATGTAAATGAAGGTTTTTGAAATGAAAAAGCAAAGAACATTAAGATTTTAAAAGCACATCCAATTTTGATGTGCAGTTAGGTAGTTAGGGGCAAAGCTTTGAAGTTAGGGGTAGAGCCATGGAACGTACATGGTGAGCTTCCTCTCTATAAACTCTCAATGTGTTGAATAAGTAGGATAAACCTACCAGACTAACATGGGTAGCTTCAGAATTTTCGGACAACGACTTTCTCCTCTTGAACGGGAAATAGCACCACTCAACGTACATCGTAAGATGTCTGGCTCCTTTCACGAAGTAAGGTACATCTTCATGATTTCAGTTATATTTTTGTAGACCTAGCCCATTTGATCCCAATTAGAGTTTCCTTGGTTTCATTAGCTTTCTCCTACTATTTAGTGTCACCCACCCATCTGCTCACCTATTTAGGGTGTTAGAACAAATGGCAGAAGTTGAAGGGTCATCTATATGTTATGTGCGACGATTCTATGCGATGCTGTGCTCTTTTACGATGACGCCAGCTGTGACGACGACGCACATGTCGTGTGTAGCTTCGGTCGACGCCGCCATGTTCTCCGTATGTTGCACTTCCTTTGTTTCAGATATTTGAAGCACTATTTCCATTGACTCTGTCGAGTTTGCCCGTTCACACGCTAGTCGAACCGGCCAGCCGTCGTTCGAAAAAATGACCTTTCATCGCTTTGTGAAGTCTTCTTGGACGCTCGCCAACTGTTCCACTGTTTTTATGGCCTCATACGTGCTATTGATTCCCGCTCGTCTCGCGGTATTCAAACCACAGTCGCCAGTGCGTACCACCACCAGCTGCTCCAGTGTTATCGTTGCATCAGTAGCCCTGACGTTGATATTGATGTTGGCCCGATAAGGCGATCGCTCAGTCAGCCTTGCTGTGCTGTGTGTTTTCGACTCACGCAACCATTCCTTCTGAACACCTCTTTATACTCTTTCGGGCGTATTCTGCCCTGATGTAGGACGATGAACCATCCTGTGTTACGGATGATCGCTGACGGCGCGATCCATGCCATTTCGTATGTACGAAGCACCGTATTACAAATGTTCACCAAACCGCGTCCAATTCATTTCGTATTCTTCTTCGGTAGTCGCCATTTCCGTCAGATGAACGTTTTCAGCATGGTTAATACTCGTTTGTCGATGAATTTTTCTGCCTCACGCGTTCCGACTTCACTACTAAGTGTATGGTCTGTCGTCCCACATTAGTGGCGCGTTTCATGCAGTCGCATTTCCGGAGTATTTTTGACCTTTCTTGGATTCTCACAGTGATACAACGATGCGAATACTGTCTACAGTTCTTATATCTTTCCCGCTTTTGGCTTCAAATAGGTTGAAAACGTAGTGCCCCAGTGAACAAAATCATAAAGAATATGAGTGTATTTGATTGTGAAAGGAGCCAGTTTGGAACTATCCTAGTCGGAGGGGTCATGTGGTGCTTCGCTTTTCCATCCCTCCCTTGAATTTGTTTCAGAGCCTCGGCTACGTCCAGTTGATACATGCGCACTCATGCGAACTCAGAGAATGTGGTGTCGGATCGTGTGATATTGGAAAAACTGTCACCTTGGTGCTACCTCCTCCTGATTAGGGTAGATCCACCAATTTCCAGCTGCGACAAGTCGGGCCAAAGGCACGCATTTCAGAGTGAAGTTGCATCAGACTGCCCTCACACCAACTAGAACAGCAAGAAGTCTATAGTGAAGTTCCGTTGGACCGAAGTTCTTTGTGAACTCAGGAGAGATGGTAGAATAAAACATTCATTTCTAGAGGAAGTGACGGTGATGCCTTTCGAGAGGGGTGCGGTATTGTATGTAGTCGCACTGGTCCCGCCAAGCTAGGAAAGCTTCTCAACGAATTTTCCAGCCGAGATTTCCATCGTTTTAAGGAGTAGAGATTTCAAGCAAAAGGTGAAATTTTTCGCATAAAATGCAGAGTGCACTCTAGAGAGAATTTTGGAGGTTAAGTCTGATCTTTGGAAAGTGTCGTGATGTCAGTGGTGCAGTGACAGAGTGCGCTCTTAGACAAAGTATTTTCCTATAGTTTGATTCACTGAAATCACTCACCTTTAAACAGTGAAGGACGGCGTTACTCAATCCCTTTTGAGATGCGCCACGCATTCCACATCTACGGAATGTCTTGGAGACGATTTGAGTGCGTATTTGGTCTACACAGTGACTTGCGGTGGCCAGCCGATGAACAAGTCAGCGCTTTATCCTTTCCAGACAAGTCTGCTCTAATTCACTGATCCCGAAGGGAAGGAAAGCTTGGTTGGCCTGGCCGGCAAATCCGAACCAGAAATCTATAATGGGGGTTACGCGACAGCCGGCGACTCCTCCAGCTGCGCTACCACCCGCCCAACGTGACTATACTCGTCGGAAATCTCAGAAAGTTCGGACACCAAGCTTTTCAGCTCGCTCTATGTACGCTATGTATTCACGCGGCTAAAACATGCATTGCTGCGTGTGAAGCGTGACGCATTTCACACAATGATGACACTGCCTATTGTGTTGAGGAACACGTGGGACAAGTGCACATTTTGTTTTGCCTACATCTCCCTTTCATTTGCTTCCGGCGAGGTTCATTACGTTTATAAAAATCATTGACGAATCGCGCTGAATATGAAGTCACATGGCCTCAGCCTCTTCTAAAGTGGGGTAGTCACCTAGACCCTGATGAGCACCACAGTATAATTCCCTGATGATTCCTGGGTCTATGGTTTGTAGATCATTGAAGAGTCTATTTTATGATTTCGATCGTTGATGGCAAACTAACTCGATACAAGCTTTTTCGGTAACTCCTAGGCAATCATCTGCATTCCAAAATCGTTGATCGCCACAACATCGTATTACCCATCAGGGGTCGGATTCATCAACGATTAAACCCGCGGGTATGCGGGGTTTAACGAGTAGATATACCCACGATGAAGCACTCATCTCTATCCCTTATGCTCCGCACCATGCGGGTTTAGTTGTTGATGGATCCGGCCGCACGTCTACTAAATGGTTAGACTTCCACCACCGCTAAACCCTTTAAACTTAATTTGTATTAGGTGGACTTGTTTGATGAGGGTAAGTTGAAGCAGTGAAATTACAGGAGAACTAAAGAACGGTGTGGTTCAGTATGATAGGTTTTTATAAGCTGCCTACTTTAGAAGTTGGGTATATCTATGTTCCTATTCTTCTTATTTTATTATATACAGGGTGCGTAAAAAGTATTGACGCACCTACTTTTTGTTTCAGCTCCAGCTTTCTCTTTCTACCCCTCTAGGTTTTTGTGTGTTATTTTTGTTGTCTGTATTGTGCTCAAAAAACACTCACGAAAAAACTGAAGAAACGTGATCGTCATCGCTACGGTGGCCCTTTTTTTGTCTGTTACCCAGACAGCTGAATACTTCCTTAACAAGAGAATTAGGCGCTGTTCGAAACGGTTGGTGAGGAAAGAGGCCAGCAACCCAAACGTCAGCCACGGCTCTGTCATAACAGATGAGGATTACAATATGGTCAAGCACGATAACGTTCAAATCCAAAATTATCAATCTCTGTCCGATAACGGCAAACGGATAAGGCGCGCAGATGTGGACAGCTTCTCAGACGAGCACAGCTTAAACGTGAATCCGCTGGATTACTCTTTTTAGGCGATTTTGGAGAATGAGGTCTGGGCTACTTTCAACAGAAGTGACCAGTCGCAGAAGGCTACCCTGTTAAAAGCACGGTACGAAATCCAAGCGAGTACTTGCGGCGCGTGCTCATGAATCTTTCCGTCGTTTTCGTTTCTGTATTCTCAGTAAAGGAGCCAATGTCGATTACGAGTTATTCTATCATGTTTGCAAGATCATTTTCCATATTTCCCAAGTGAATTTTTTTAAAACTTACTGCGCAATACTATTTCCACAGCCGTCATTTACTGCGTCAATACTTTTTACGCACCCTGTAGATATATAACAACGTGTTCTGGGGTTACCATGTTGACGTTTCGACGTCGTCTTTGACACCTGCTCGTGCTGTAAAGTTGTCTTTGTATATTTTTTTTGGATTCGGTCCTCTTTTCATGGCGCAGCTCTTTCAAAGGTCTTCAAGATGCGCCCTGTCGTGTTGGTAGACCCCCTAAAATTCCTTTGTAGCTGAAGCTGCGATCTAGGAACGGTAGTTCATCAGGATCCTCTGAGCACGGTTTGCTACTTTTGCTCTTTAAAGTAAAGTAGTTAAAGTAAAGCCCAGCCGACGCACAAGCCAAAGTTTTTATTCTTGCCAGATTGGTTTGTACGAACTCACTGAGCCCAGAGTAATGGAGGGCTTACCTGGCATGGGCAGAAACCACCGAACCATGAATTGATTCAGAGTGCACGAGAGCGCCGGCGCCTCCTCCGACTGCGCTGCATGTGCTCGGTTTTCCTATCTAACATCCAAGACCCTGCACCTGTCAATATAATGCTAAAGACTTCCGCTGGTTTGTAAGGCTATTATGACCTCCCATCCACTGCTGGAAACATTTTTCCTCTTGATTGTACTATCTGAGCAATACAGGTTATACGGGTTGGGGTTGTGAACCCCATTGGGCTAGGATATTTTCGATAAAGAACCAGTAGCAGAATAGCATATTTCGCTTTCCTAGAGAATGCCCACTTTTACACTAGTATTGTGAATAGTGAACTCTAGTATGAAGAAAGGGGAAGAAAATTCGTCAAAACACAGACCCCAAATCTGTATTGCGCAGTGAAACGTCCCGAATGCAAGAGAATAATTATTTTTCTTATTTTCATCAACGTGAATCAATTCGAACCTAAATCGGTGCTAAAGTGTTGACCCGCATAGTGCCAATTCTTTGGAGTTCAGTTAAAAGCGGTATGCTTACAAGGAGTAGTGCTCTATTACATAGACAGTATTCTGTTAACATTGTTGTGTTGCGGTAATATCCTTCTTAGGATGCTAGAAGGAGTCCCACTTGGCACACGTAACTGCCTATAACCTTCATAACAGCCATTCTAGGCGTAAGCAAAGGTGTAAAACACTGTCCTTATTGAGCAGCTGGCCGTGTGGTAAATATATTGCTTTTGGTCTGGCTTATGTGTTCGTATTCGGTCTTTTTCCTCAGTAGTTTGTTGGAGCCCGTGGTACAATCGCAATGAGGGGTCCACCTCATAACGGGACGTGCGTTCCGTTCTGCCTCTCGTCCTCTTGGCGTGCCCACCCCAACCACTGGGCTTCCTCGAGAGCCTACTGGCTGCCTCACGTTGTTCATGATATTGCATGCGTGTCCATTTCAACTATTATTCAGCATGAGGTGGACCCATTATTGGAATTGCACCGAACCCGTAGGCTTTTCTGCAGATCTAAGTGCTCAAATCTAACGAGAACACAACGAACACAGGACTGTGTCACTAGTTATCATCTGGTCATTTTCTTCAAGCCGCGGAGGATGCTACTGAGATTGTAAGCTTTTATAACGATGTTTTGTTTCGATCAAAGTTCAAAGTTAGGCAGGACTCGAATCGGCACCACTCGAACCGTTGGTAGTGTTTCATGTGAAGTGAAGGAACGCAGAGACTCATCGCTTTCCACTCTTCCAGAGAGCTTCACTACATCTCCGTCCCACTCCAGACATCCCTTGCGAACTGTGGTCCAGCTTTCAAATCATCGGACCACCTCGGTTCGCGCTCGATTCCCGCTGCGGCCCCCTCCCACTGCTCCGGTCCTGTGTGGTGCGCCCATACACTGACCTTTCGGCAGATAGCCGGCCACCGTCGACATTTGTGTGCCTCCCCCCCCCCCCCCCCCCTGTTTTTCCAATATTTCCGCACAGATCCAAAAACTGTGACTCAGAAGCATTGATTTCTACTTGAACTGCAATTTCTCACAACAACAGCAGAAAGGAAAGCGAGCCGGGCTTCGCCGTTCGATTCGAGGTTGTCACAACCTGGTGTTATCGATCGCTTAGTCGACTCGGACTTCGAACCTCATACCTGTCGCCGTCGAAAATCCGGGTTCGTTTCTGCCTAGATCTTAACTTCTGATCTCTGATCTCGTTAGGGTGGGGGTTCGAAGTTGGCACGAATTACTAGCGGCGACTTTCCGTCCGACTCAAGCCGTTTGAATCCGTGGATGTGTTTAAGGAACATGGTGCAATCCCAATGAGGGGGGGGGGGGGGAGGAGTCCACCTTATAGACACATTTAAATAATAATTGAAATGGAGAAACATGGAACATAATGAACAACGTGAAGCAGCCACTAGACTTTCGAGGAAGCCCAGGGCGTTGGGCATGGGCACGCTAAGAGGACGAGGGGTAGAAAGGAACGCACGTCCCGTTATGAGGTGGATGGACCCCTTCATTGGGACGGCACCGGGAATGGTGAGCTAAATAGTGGAAAACGAATGAATGTTACGTAAATCCCGGTTGGTTGAACCATTTAGTTCTTTCGGAAAGCAAATTTGCGTAAAAATAGCGCTTGTAACTTCGATATAGCACATTATTGATAAATGCGATAATGGCGAAAAGGATGGTTGTATCTAAAGAAGAATCTCAGCTGAATAGCGAGATAGCCACTCACATTTTTTTCAGAATGAGGATGCGTTTCTTTATAGTAACTTCCCGCCATTTCTGGAACATGGGCGACAGATTTGAAGCACTGTAGTTCTTCGTTTCTTCTTTCTATTTTTCTGTTACTATGGTTTTAGGTGTGTTGTTGTTTGTATGTTATTTCCCTTTCTGTCGCTGTCATATAGTTAGGAAATGGACAGTTTTTATGGCTAAGAGTCTCCACCAAGATTATACGATAGCTTCTTTCCAGCTTGCCTTTCGACATTAGTGCCTCCTCTAGAACCTTGAAAAAAGATATTGGGAGCTTACTTGCTCAAATACATTTTGGGCATAAAACAACGTGAGTGAGTGGCCTGTTCTTAAATCTGTCTTCTATCTTCAGCTAGGGATGACTAGTGAGCATTTCTGACATTCCGCTGACAAATTAACGTTGATTGTTGCCCTTAGCATCAGCTGTTGCCTCCTCCCTTTTTCTCTATTGCAATTCCAGCCTGTGAAATGAATTGATGTGGGAGCATGTAGGTTCCTAATGTCTACTCAGCGTCTCGGCCACTGAGAAAGGCGATCACTACAAGCCGTCAACGGGTAGGGCCAACGTTTTCAGTGTTCTCCATATTGTACAAATCGTTATAGATCGTTTGAAAAAATGGAAGTCACAAGAATTAACCATCGCAACATTTTTGAAAAGTCTGGCTTCGGTATTACTAGAACATCGTTACCCAGACTAGGTTTGCACCGAGCTCTACGATGCTGACCAACTCCCTCATTTATCTCGGTGTTCGAAAACATATTAGTCTCTTGTTGCAAAATTACAAGAATCAGTGTTAGTAAAGGACTGGAAAGGTGTTCAAACCTTATCAACATGCTACACTTGGGCTGCTCTTGTTACTAATTGAAAAGGTTAATATTCAGATTGGACCGTGGCAAGCTAATTTGGAGATGTTTTGTACTCAGTGTGCCTTGTAGTCTAAGTCATTAAGGATATCTGTTCCAATTGTCACCGGACACTAGCTTTGCTGGCCTAAGCCCATGTGCTGACCATGATACTACCAGGATGCCATCGTTGCTACCAGTATGCGATCGTCGCTGTAGTTGATTATGAATTCGCTACAAGATTGCTAGCGTGTAAGTCGCGGAATTAGAGATTAGGACGTACGGGACATCCTCTCACAGTGGTAACCCCTGGGCTAGAACTGTTACCATTCATATTCACCATGAAAACTGCAGCTTCCTATGGGCATGGGCTAATCTATTGAATTTCCATTATATGGTCTAGCTTTAGCGTTGTGATGGTAGCGTAGCATTTACGTTCCCGAAAGGTTAGCTCCATTTTGTCTCCAGGTTGCCCTATATAACCCGCTGCATAGTTGTAACATGGATTTGGCGCATTTGCATCATCCTCACTGTCAGATAAGATCGCCTGGCGCCCAAACTTCTACTTGCACTCTGATGGTCGTTGTCGACTGCTGCATTTCGTATAGTTTCTGCTGTTTCCATGACTACGGAGAATCGTTTTTCCTTGAGATGGAGATTTATGATATGTTGTCGACGTCCATCATTCGAAAAAAATTGTGGCTTCATATCTGGGACGGTGTCTAAACCATTTCATTTTCGTATTCTTTGATTTGGTGTTGTTATTATATTATTGTTTTATTCTTCTTTATTCTTCATCTTCGTTGTTCTGTTGTTGTTTTTTTTTCAGGTTATTTCCTCTCGCTTTTAACGTTAAACACATGTAATAAAGCAGTAGTAGTTTTAGGCCTGTTCATAGTCTAACGCTAGCGATGAAAGTGACTGAATTGCTCGTGCAAAACTGGAAATCGATTAATGCCGCCCAGTCTACCGAAGGCGATCAATATGCATCCTATGCTCGGTCGACCAGTCGCTTCCGTCGCTCCGTCCCGGATTGTGAACAGGCTCTTATTGCCACAAGATATCCTTGAATTAAGGAATTTCGTCGTGCAGATGGCATCGTAATTTCTTTACAGTGGTGAAACCATTGGATAGTGAGCAGAAGCAGTTTTCATGAGAAGCACCATCGACTATTTTTGTGGCTAACGTTATTTTGGAGTGTGGTGCTGGATTTCTTATGCTGACTATTTGTGTTCTGGTGTTCAG
Organism: Heligmosomoides polygyrus polygyrus; assembly: GCA_947396885.1. NCBI lineage: Eukaryota > Metazoa > Nematoda > Chromadorea > Rhabditida > Heligmosomidae > Heligmosomoides > Heligmosomoides polygyrus. Next base: position 79,633,150 of record OX377206.1, on the reverse strand, counting down.
CCAGGCTTCTCGACTCCTGTTCATCCTGAAAAGACGTGCTTCAGTGATAATAGCTTAGGTGGCATGCAGGCTTGAGAATACTGTAGTAGGCGCGGGCACGTCCACAGCAGCAGGTGGTTAGTTCTAAAGGCTATCTTTATGTGATGCCTTGCCGCTGGAACGAGTACGAATTTTGTCGCCCAGAATGGGATGATGTGACCGTTGGAGATGTTTGAGTTCTTCGCTCCGATTGAGAGCGTTTTTCGGCAAGTGAGCAAAATCGATCAGACACTCGGTGCCTATGATATAATCAATTTTTGACTGACGCTGACCTTTGAAGATGGGCTCTGACCATAACCTGTAGTTATTCTATCGTTAGAGTGAAGTGTTAGACGTGTTGTGGGGTGCAAGGAGGGTTTCGAAAAACTTGGGAGACGGAGGACGAGTAGAACAAATTAGTGCTGTCACTGAACGACTTGGACAGCAGAATTTCCGTTAGATACTGTATTGTATTTTGTGGGGAATTATAAAAATCGTCAACTTTTCTGTCCTTTATAGAGCCTCACTTGCATGCTATCACATTCTTTTGCGTCTTTTTCATTTCAATACTTGACACATGGTGGTATTATCTTATCTTGGAGACAAGGATTGACATTCTTGATAGGATTAGCTCCATCGTCATTTTGTTTTCCCTGAGTTCCATTGTGGGTAGCTCCTGCACTTCTTCTTCCTATCATTTGTATTTTCTGAAATATCTACATATTTAGCATTCAGATTCTGGCTGATGTTCTGTTGTCTCGTTTTGTAGCGTACTGCGTTTTTTTTTCTCGTAGATCTCTTCAAGATGAAAGGTTCAGGCGCACAACAGCAGCCATGTCAGACGAGGCTGATCTCGATCAGAGCGCAAAGGGTATGTCTATTTTTTTTCGGCCGAACATGCGAAAACATGTTTGGGTGGGCTGTTAGCCGAATTCTATATTACTTAGTTTTGCCTATTCCAGTGGAGTCTGATCCAGAACGAAACGCCTCTGATGAAGGAGTACCGTTCATCGAGAGCAGCGCCGGCAGCGATGGTGACGCACCAAAGGCACGTCGTGTGGTTCTCGTTTAATTTTGTAATGGATGTTGTATTATGCCGTCGTCAATAGCAGGGGATAAGATGGCGGCAAACAACTCCCCATCTCCTGGCATCGGCTTTTATATACGATGTCTTCGGCTCAAAAGGATGTTCAGGATGTGGCTAACTTGGTCTACCTCATCATTATGCTTCACGGAGTTGGCACTCTGATGCCGTGGAACATGTTTATTACTATAGCGCCTGACGTGAGTTTATTTTTCTGATGTTGCCGTACTTCTTTTTCGTCTGTGGTTGATCTGATTATAAGTCGAATGAGCGAGAAATACCACGCATTGTTACCGTTTTTGTCGCCTCAGCGTTGCGCTAGCACGGAGTAAGAACCCACAAAACAAAAGAAATTTCAGATTTTTCCATTAGTTATATGATGAGCTATAATTGTTGCGAAACAAACTGACAAACAGCAAACTAATTCTAACAACTGGCTTCTTCCACACCCTAGGAGGATGGCCAAAATTGCCTTTAAGCTAATTTTAGATCCTCAGACGCAATATTTCTATACCAGATGGACTACTCAATTGTCATTTTCATTAAAGTTCAGAAGGCACCTTATTGGTCTCAACTCCATTTACCGTTATGCAGCATCGAAGTCTGAACTACTAACTGAACAGTACGAAAAACGAAGTTTAACAAAAAATATTGCATGAATTAGTAGAACTTTAGCTCAGCCCATGTTCTCTGAATGATACGCATTTGTGATGGACGCTTTGCAGCGATGGATTTTTTTCGCAGATTTCCTCACCTCACGATTTCCTTTCACTTTGCTTGGGATGGGTTTTGGGGGACATTCAGGGAGGGGTGGTCTTACGAGATGGGAGAAACAATTGCCATATTGAAATTGCTTCCTGAGTTCTAGGATTGGGCCTCCTTAGCCTTTCTCAGTGTGGTGGGGCTGACATTTGTTAGGCCTCAATTACTTCCAGTCCCTTGTTTTCTTTTTGTCGTCCAGTTTCCTATTAGCTCTTTTCCTGAGGCCTTTTCTACCGCAGAACAGCACTGTAAAGAGTACAGCGATACGTTGTTTTTTTTTGTTGTTGTTGCACGAATCATGAGGTCAATGGCCTAGCATATTCAACAGACAGCAACTATTGTAGTTGCAGCTTGATCTCGTCCCACTTTCAGTACTACACTAACTATAAGATGAAGACGTTTGATGAGAATGGTACTGCTCATGCCACCGAATACTCCGCCAACTTTCTCAACTACCTCGGCATCGCCTCACAAATTCCTAACTTACTGCTTAACTTCATTAACATCTTCGTTACCGTCAAGTGAGTTTATTGTCAAATACATTTTACTCGAGGTTTCTTATGATCTCTTTTCGTGATGGAACCTTTCGCTCATAATTAAATCGGAATTAATTTCTAGAAATCGTCATTATTTATCCATATCTTCTAGCTTTTCGATATTTTCGAAAATTCACTTTTAGGGGTGATTTAACAAAGAGGATAGCTGCTTCACTACTTGTTGTCGGATCGATGATCATATTCACCATGAGCTTTGTGTACGTCGACACGTGGAAATGTAGGAGTTTGTTTCATTAGTTCACTATGGTTCTTTCTCAGGCCAGTACTCATTAGATTTCATATAACAGCTTTTACACGTTTACGTTATGGGTGCAATACGGATTGTGGAGGAACACTCTTATGAAAAGTTCTTTTCACATTTTTCTTTCTGGAGTTCGTTATCCTAACGCAGACCTAGCGCGGGGTGGATCGTCGCTACGATAGCGAAGCGTGCATTCCTATCATGGGCTGTAGGTCGGAAATATCTACGCCTACGAGGAAGTGTACTGGCTCTGCCCCTCCCCTACTTCGTTATCCGGCAGCTTTGGACCGGATAACAAACAACATTAACTGGCTCCTCATGTTCGGCATAGTAACCATTCTCTTTCATTGTTGCACCAGATACTCTACTTCTGCTCTTCCGGATGTCATAGCTCTCCGAATTTGTATTTGAACTGCATAATGACTTGCAGTGGCTAGCCGATGTAAAGCTAGCATTTTATCCATCCCAGAGAATTCCACGTCCGACCGCGTTGGATCCTGAGATACTGTCGAACAGCATTGGTACATCGAGCCTCGGAACCTATATAGTTACGCAGACTTTATCCGGTCGACGTTTTGGCGCGACTGGTTCTTCATGACGTGGAAAGTACGAAAGGCGTCGGAGGAATTACTCAACTAAGAACCAGCAGCCTTAATTGAAGAAAAAGAACTAGGTGACTGATGAATAAAATAGCCCGAGCGACTCTGAGTAAACAGGCTAAAGGCGGGTAAGTTGGATGAAGACAAATGTGACTGAATAAGGGCTGAGCAGATCTACATTTGTCTCCCTCCAAGGGTGGCTTATTAGTATTTTGACTTTTTCCATGCAGTCAGTTATGTTGCTTTACTCATCCTTCGCCTAATTCTCTCTCGTCGCCAAATGTTGTGCTATGAAGTGATCTTTGGACTAATGTTTTCCCATTCTCCCCCTTTTTTCTGACACTGAAAGACATAGTTCTGCCCAGGCATCGCAAAGGCCATAGTAGCTGCAAAATAATATTGATTTCACAGTATTATGGTATTGCTACTGTTCCTCCATAAACTTGGTAGCAGCTCGCCGACCTCGGAAAACTAGGACTTTGGCTAGCTCGGTGCAAATCAACTTGAAATCGGCTCTGAGAGCACAAAAGGTCTGATTGCTCCTACTGACAGGCCCAAAATGTCTGCAGAGTTTCGTTATTGTACTGACTTCACGACATTTCAACAACACTATTAAAGCGGTTAGAAATGGCCTATATTTTAACAGTGTTTGAATTCCTGATCCACTGTTGAAATTAGGGCAATGTAAAACTCGTTTTGTGTTGTTTGTTCATTATCCGACCATTTTTGGGCAAAATTATCCGTTATCCGGGTTTCAAAATTTCGATATCCGCTCATCCCTGCTCCCACTCCATTCCAACCCGTATTGCGTCACGTTTACTGAAAGAGTAGGAGTTAAGGTATGGAAGTTGAGGAATCCCCTTGAAGAGTGCGTCACGCATTTTACTTCTACGAAATGCTTTAAAGGTAATACGAGTGTTTATTAGATCTAGTCAATCAGTTACGACAGCCAAAACAGTGTTTTGCTCTGTAATAGGTGTGACACCAATTTTCCACTCCAAAATAGTTGGAAGGCTTAGCTGGTCTGAACGAGCGAGTCCAAACTTAAAATCAACTCGAGGTGTACGAGGTAATCGCGGTTGCCTCCGATTACGCAGAATGCTCCTTTGCTAATAAGTGCTGCTTAAAAAAATTAGTAGGAGTTAACATGTGTTCCTAGTCAGCACCTGTTCAGGGATGGGCGCCTTCTTCGTCATCACACTGCTGTCGATTGTGCTTCTGAATGGAGCGAATGGCATCTATCAGAATAGGTATGTTCCAGATTCGTTGTTTCTTCTCAGAATTTCCTAATATCTCAACTTTCAGCATATTCGGGCTTGCCTCTGATTTTCCGTTCAAATTTACCAACGCGGTAATTATCGGTAATAACCTCTGCGGAACGTTTGTTACCGTTGTGAACATCCTGACGACAATGAGTAGGTTTTTCTGAATAGTTCTCCTTCAAATGCATTTTCATCGTTCGAGTTTGATTTTTTCTTTGTGACCCCTGTGAGCATACTGACAACAAGGAGTAGATCTTCCTGAACATTTCTTCTTTAAATGCATTGTTATTGTTCGAGTATGGTCATTTTTCTGTAGTCAAAGTTATGGATGCGTACCAACCGCATTTGAGATTTCCCCTTTTTATTCACAGAATTTCGATCATCAACTCTTGAATTATTGCAACCGTGCTGTTTTGAAATATATTCACTTACAGTTACAACCCTAGTTTGACGTTAGTTTAGAGGACAGTTATTAGATTCTGTTATAGCCTTAATGGTCAACTAGAGAATTCGGATAACATTTATCGTTACTAAATCCAGATATCTTTTGTTTCTTTGGTTGTTTCAAATAGAGGGTGTTAGGTAGTGTCCTTTATACTATTAAATCAATTAAAATAAACTTCTTATTCGAGAATAAGTTTCATTTCGTTACTACCTTCATGTAGTCTTTTGTCATAAGACCTCTAGTTTAGGTCATTTTCTACACCCTTACTATGGTTTTATTTTCAGTTTCAAACAACACTGCAAATGCCGCCTTTGCTTACTTCGGGATCTCATTATTCACCCTCTGCATATGCTTTGCTTCGTTTTTCCTTCTGAAGAAACAGGTCAGCTATTTTCGTCGTCTCAACTACAAGAAGTGCATTGTGCAGCTTTTTAGCCATTCTACCAGTACTATTCGAAGCGAGCTATGTTGGCACGTCAGGATGAGGGTAGCGTGGCGAAACCCTCGCTTACTGTTCATGACTATCTTGAAGCATTCAAACAGGTATGCATAAGGAGATGCATTTTCTGCTGGCATTGCATTTCCGAACATATTTAGGGCTGGCCACAAATGGTCAATGTATATCTGGTGTTCTTTGTGAGTCTTACCGTCTTTCCGGGAATCATGGTAGATGTACGCGATAACCTACTGGGCCAGGAATACGCGTTTGTGTTACCAGGTGTGTATTACCTATAATTTCATGCACTTTTGGGGTGCTACTCTTTTTGAAATGGCCAGTCAAAATGTTTTTTATGAGGAACATTGTCATCATTAAGTTCGTTATGAGTAGCATTGCCTTTTTGTATGGCGTACTTGTGACTGGTTGGGTGTATTTTTGCGAACGTTATTTCATTACAAGTAATCTGACGTCGTATCAACATTCTTGCTTGTCAAAGCGTTAAGTTGACAAATTTTGTTAAGTAGACAAAACCAGTAGTTGTATTTCTCAAGCCGTTGATGATAGTAAGCACCTGTTTTGGATCATTTTGTGTCTGTCGTGGAGTTTCTTCTGCTGTTGCTTAAAAATCCAGTTCAACATCAGTGGAGATTTGTTAGCGGTTTAAAATTCGCTAGTAGAACTTCTCATCGAAATCACTTTCCTTCAGAGTGTTACCTCTCCTAGTGTAGCGTGGTTGAAGAAGTAGTGAAGCTGCTTCCAATGAGCGTTGAACTATTCTTTGTTACTGTTCCATTACTTCAAAAACTAACGAGTAATGCTCCTTTTCCTAACTATAAGCGTTGAGTTCTCTTTGAAAGTGGTCGTATCTAGCTTGTCTTCCACAATGAGGCCCTCTTCATAGTCACATTACGTGTTCCTCGTCCAACTTGCTATCATAGCTCTTTTCGGCTGCCCCATATGTTTCCGTCAGTGTGAGCATGGGTCCGAGATGTCAGTTCATGAGCACGTGGCTTCATGAAAAGGTTGCAAGGTTTCCACCACCCCACTACTTTCCCACTACTGCTGTGCCAGAAAGATAGATCTGGTTGCCAGAACGAAAAATCCCGGAGAGTGATTGTCAGCTAGAGATTCTACGGTATTTGGCGATGTAATTCTAGGGCAATGCCCTTAACCTTCTAAAGTCCTAGCTTGTTGCACAAATATCGTCTAGCCAGGCTGTGTTCAGTCGATTGTGCCAGATTTCACATATTCGATTCTTTTTTATTTTGCGTACTTGAATTGTAGGAACCACAGCTTATTACACAGGTGAGCGAAGTGAATCCTTTAGTCATGAGGTCATTGAAACTTTTATTTTCGTTTTTTTTAACCATTACTGCAAACCTGTTGAACATAGTACATTTATTAGCCAAAATGTGATACAAAGTAAGTTTTGTCCAAAAGTATACATCGAAAGTTGGCTTTTGAAAATTATAAAAATTAGAACGTAGAAATTTGTTGAGCAAAAAGAGTAATACAGTGTGTATGATTGATATGTATTGATGTGTCTCGCGGTGTAGCTCTTCACGTCTCCTTTTGAAATTGAGGTAGTGAACCTTCATTGCTATAACTATGGTTTGTTATGCTTTTTATAGCAAAATGCCATACAAATTAATCGAATCTCCGTCGACTGGATGCTCAGTAGGGGAAATATAGAGGGTGAAGATTGTGTTTTCACTTTGACTCTATATGTATTTACAAGGTGCGTAAATAGTGTTGGCGCACCTTCTTTTTGTTTCAGCTCCAGCTTACTCTCTCTACTTTTCAAGGTGCCTGTGTAATATTTTTGTTGTCTGTATTGTGTTCAAAAAATCTTCTTCTTCTTCTCCTGAGCGTTTAGTCCCGTGCAGTCGCAGGGTTCGCTGATTGTGTTCAAAAAATCTTCTTCTTCTTCTCCTGAGCGTTTAGTCCCGTGCAGTCGCAGGGTCCGCTGATTGTGTTCAAAAAATAGTCTGGAGAAAACTGAAGAAACATGATACCGTCGTCGTTGTGGTGGTCCGTTCTTGACTGTTACTAAAAGAAATGAATACTTCATCCGCAAGGGAATTAAGCGCTGTTCGAAACAGTCGGGTATGAAAGAGATCAATAACTTAAAAGTCAAATGCAGCTCTGTCATATCAAATGATGTGTACAAGGTGCTCAAGCACGATAACGTTCAATTCGAAAATTATCAATCTCTGCCTGATGATAGCAAACACACAAAAGCGCGCAGGTGTGAACAGCTGCTTAGATGACTCTGGTCAAACATGGATCCGCTAGATTACTCTTTTAGGCGATTTTGGAGAATAAGGTCTGGGTTACTTCCAACAGAAGATTTTTTGAGTACTGATGGGCTGCCTCCCGGTCCGTTCATTGGCCATACTTTTTACGCACTCTGTAACTATGTGTTCTTTTGGATTTTTTAACGGAAGATTTGGACCTTTTCCGTTTCGCTTCTCGGTTACGCTTGGAAGTGTAGGAGGTTATCTAAATCTCTGAAAACTATGAGGTAAAGAAAATCTTTTTCAGTATTGTGCCTATACAATAAGTAGTGTATGTGCATCAGAAATGGAGTGACCTTCTTAATTTAGCTTCCATTTGTATGTTTTAGACCTATGTATTTATTCATATTCGCTTAACGAATGCTTTTTCGGTGACCTTAAGCTGAATAGCTGCTGGTGCTGTTAGTGTTGGAGTTGATTCAATATAGGAACCTTGGAAAAGGACCTTTTTTTCAGAGAAGTTCTTTGTCCCGGTCACTTGTTTCCTGCTGTTCAACGTATTCGCATTCATCGGCTCCATGTTGGCTGGACGTTTCCAATATGTTAGTCTCTCCTGTTGTTTCCTAAAGTGTCTCCTTTTATCATGTATTCTCTGCAGCCTGAACCTGAACGTCTCTGGATGGCTGTGTATCCTCGTCTACTGTTTATCCCGTACTTTGCATTCTGCAACTATCGACCCCATTCGAGGTAAGATTTCAGCTACTTCCTATTCAGCCACTTACCGTTTGAATCTCATTGTTATTGTTCAGGACATGGTCCGTTTTCTTCCCAAGCACATGGCTGTACGTGTTTATGGGTACAATAATGAGCTTGTCAAGTGGATATCTCAGTGGTTTAGCCATGATGTACGCGCCGAAGTGAGTTTTGCGTCTGGATTGCTGGAGGAGTCTCACCGATGTTCCCTTTTATGATAACATTTATTCGCAGGGTTGTTGAGCCATCGAAGAGCCGAGTCGTTAGCATGATGGCTGGATTCTTCCTGATTTTCGGTATGTTATGATAATACGAGATGTAACGTCGTCCCTTCGCTATAAAACACTCTATCTTCTAGGTATCGTCAGCGGTCTCGCATTCACCATTGTGGTGTCGGCGTTCATTGAACACTAATTGTTGCAGTATCGACACTACTTACAGAAATCAGCTATCCTTTTATTTAACATTTTGTCAACTCATTACTAACCTCTACTAACCTTCTATGACATATTGCTGTGGAATTTTTACTGTTATATCGGACGAGGCTTACGTACATGATCGTTGTTGTTTCTATGTGCCTCTTGCTGTTGTTGATCTGGTTGTTGTTTCTTCTTTTAGAATCAGTTGAGTAGTCATTAGGATGACCGATATAACGTTACCATGTTACGGTTGTTTGACGCGAAGATGACGCCTTCAGCCGAGTTGTTCCAGAGGTTCGAACCTCGAACGGAATGTTTTACGCAAAGTACACACTAATATGAGATGCATATTGTTCCTCTGATCCCAGCAGCGAAATAGTAATTTATGTTTAAAAAATGTTGGGCATTTTGTCAGTCTTTTATTTCCGTTACCTCAGCTGCACTGCTTATGCGTCACTATATTACTATTTTGCGAAAAAGAATACTTGTTATTTCGTCGTGCTGAGGTACAAATGAAAGTTGATTGAATGTACTGTTATAGATGCGCACAGCTGCAACTGCTATTTTACTCATTTCTAACGGAAGCTGTTATTCTGTTGCTTTAATTTCTGGGTACTAGCTCGCTGCAATTAGGTTGTCCGGAAATTAATGCAGATTCTCGACCTCCAACTGTAGGGCGGGATTTTTGGGGAAACTTTTCCTTGGGATAGTGCACAATTGTCCACTGTTACAAAGCTGGTTTTGTGCGCTTTCACACTGTGCTATTCATTTTTAGTATAGACTACTTTACGGCAGATTTGTATGCTATAAATGGACGTGTCGAAGCAGCAATTTCGACAGATTTACTTCTGTGAGTTCAAGCTCGGTCGTACTGCGGCGAAACCAACTCGGAGCATCAACCAGGTATGGGGCCAAGGAAGTGTTAATGAATTCATGGTGATGCGTTAGTTTCAAAAATTTCGTCGAGGTGAATTCGATCTTGAGGATGAGGCAGGTCGCGGACGTTACTCTGGCATTTATGACGAGTTGAAGACCTTGGTGGAAGCAAATGCACGTGTGACCGTTCGGAAACTTACGAAAGAGTTCTGCAGAAGCAAACCAAGTGTTTGGGAACATCTGCGGTAAGTCGGAAAGACGAAGGAGTTGGATAAGTGAATACCACATGAGTTGAACGACCATAAAAAAATCGTCGGTTCGAAGTGTCGTCAGCGCTGTTCCTTCGCAACAGGAACGATCCATTTCTCGACCGTATCGTAACTTATGACGAGAAATGGATCCTCTGCGATAACCGGCGACGATCGGCTAAGTGGTTGGACCGCGATGAAGCTCCGCAGCAGTTCCCGAACCCGAAATTACACAGAAGAAGATCATGTCAACTGTTTGGTGGTCGGCTTCTGTATTAATTCACCACGGTTTCTTGAATTGGGGCAAAACAATGGGCAGAGAAGTACGTCCAGCAGATCGACGAAATGCATGAAAAATTCCGACTTATGCACCTGGTAGTGTCAATAGAAGAGGGCCGGCCCTTCTCCACGACAACGCGCGACCACATGTTGCGCATCTGACGCTGCAGAAGTTGAACGGGTGGGGCTACGGAAATCTACCACACTCACCATATTCGTAGGATCTTTCAGCAACCGACTATCACTTCGCTTCAGTAACCGAGCCCAGGTGGAAACTGCCTTCGACGAATTCATCCATTCCAGAACTCCGGACTTCTATGCAACACGCATACGTAGGCTAGCATCTCTTTGGCAAAGATATGTAGACTTCAATGGTTCTTACCTCGATTAATAAAGTTGGGTTTGAGTTGAGATATGTCGTTTTAAAGTTCGAGGTCCAAAACCCGCATTAATTTCCGGACAACCTAATACTTTATAGGGATGGGTCTGAATAATCATAGCGGATTAAGTGGTAGTGTAAGGCTGTTCCCAGATTCTTTGACGAACAGGGGTTCGTCGCGATAGAGTTCTATGTTTTCTACAGTGTGTTATATGCATAGAGAACAGCCGCAACAGTCTACTCCCTTGGACGAAGAAAAGTTACTTGCAAACCGGGAAATGTGGGTCATAGAATGGAAAGTAGCGTACACTGAACCCATCGTAGGTTGGTAGAAGGAGAATAAGGTTGCGAGCGGTCGTCAGACAATCCACACACACTGATGGAGGTCTCAAGGGTAGACTACCCACTAAAGTTTCGCCGGAGCGCCATTGCTCCAGGACCTTCAGAAGGATACCATGCAGGGGACAGTGACCACTTCCCTCCGTTGTTCGGTGTAGCACTGAGCTTAAGGTCCTCGCTGGGGAGGGTATAGCAAAGCTCATTTGAAGACATAGGAGTAATGATGTGTGAAATGAACATATAAATAAGTAAATTACTGGGAATGGAGGATACAACACTGATCAGCTGTACGTGGCTAAACCGTTCCTAAGCGAGTATGACACTTCGTGAGAAGATAATAGAATCTCATTACATATAATCCCACCCTCCTACTATATATCACGATAATTGTGTTGCTTCCGGAGGATAATCAGTAGGAGACCTAAAAAATGGTGGAAGAACGTCATCAGTAGAGATCCGCACTCATCGAGCTGCGCTTCGGTGTCCTCCCTAATTCCTAAAGTATTTTGAAACACCAACACCAAAGGAAAGAGAAAGGCAGTTGTAGGCTGTCACTGGCCATAAAAGAGCCTCATTAATTTGCTTCAAGTGGATATATTCTCTCATCACGATATCTTCGACACCACTATCCTATCCTCGATACAGCGGTGGGCTCATGGTGAACGCGCGAACTTTCTGACGATCTTCGTTCAGCCATGGCTTCGTATATCTGAAACGATTCTGCAGACTCTTTGAGATGAGGAAGTTCTTAATCGAAAAGTGACGTACGTACTTATTCGTTTTCTAGGCTTACCTCAGAGAATTATCACGGATTTGAAAGCATTATTGGATAATACTTAATGGTTGCTAAAATCACACATGAATCAAGGTAAAGTATGGGTAGCTCTTCTTGGCGAGATGCGCCACGCATTCTTCTGCGGAATGTCATGAAGGCACTGTCAGCGCGTATGTGGCCTAAACAGTGAATTGCGGTTGCGAGACGTGTTCTACCTTTCCAAGAGATGTCTGTTGCCAATTCACTGACCGCGAAGAATTGAACGAAAAGCTTAGTTGACATGGGCGGAACACTTACCGAAAATCCCGAATCGGAGTGCAAGTAACAGCGGCGTCTTCCTCGACTGCACTACGGCGTATCCTAAACATATACATGCATATAAAAAGTGTACCAAGAAACTAAACATCGCAACTCAATGGTCAAACCCAGGGAGTTACATCCTTCTTTTTCCCAAAAATTAAGTTTTTGAACACTTAATTACAGTACCGCGCATGTCTTTTGGTCAATTCCCGAAAAAGCCGCTTTGGAGCGTTCCAAAGCGGCTTTTTTAAATAACTTTCTTTAAAATCAAGCACTTGTGAAAGAAAACATATATTTGAGCTCAGCAGGCCGAGCACTATCTTTTGACGTATAAATCAATAGAGTTAAACAATGCATATAGGCCGGACATAATCAATCGAGTGGGCGCGAGAGCCTCTAGAGTGACAGTTTGGGGGAATTTTATTGAAATTCCCAGCCGCCCTACTCAGAAATTGCCTTAAGACTGTCAAGCTTGTCTTTAGAGTGCGCCTTGAACAATGCATATAGAATCGAACCTATCAATCGAGTGGGCGCGACCACTCGCAGAGTGAGGTCGAGTGGGTGCGAGAGCCTGTAGAGTGACCGTTTCGGGAGTTTTATCGGAAATTCCCAGCCGCCCTACTTAGAAATTGCCTTAGTACTGTCCAGCTTGCCTTTGGAGTACGCCGTGAACAATGCATATAGAATCGAACCTATCAATCGAGTGGGCGCGACCACTCGCAGAGTGAGGTCGAATGGGCGCGAGAACCTGTAGAGTGACCGTTTGAGAAGTTTTATCGAAATTCCCGGCCGTTCTACTTAGAAAATGCTTCTAGCCTGTCTAGCTTGTCTTTGTAGTGCGCCGTGAACAATGCATATAGAATCGAACCTATCAATCGAGTGGGCGCGACCACTCGCAGAGTGAGGTCGAGTGGGTGCGAGAACCTGTAGAGTGACCGTTTGAGAAGTTTTATCGAAATTTCCAGCCGTTCTACTTAGGAAATGCTTCTAGCCTGTCCAGCTTGCCTTTGGAGTGCGCCGTAAACAATGCATATAGAACCGAACCTATCAATCGAGTAGGCGCGACCACTCGCAAATTGCACGCGCGAGTGTGTTCGGAGCGCAATAACTCTGTAGAGATCGAATCGTTCCGGTTGCGGCTCGTGGATTTTGTAGGCAGTAGCAAGCTTTAGTAGTCCGCGAAAGTGCAGCGTTATAGCTTTTGAAGAAGCGAAATTATAGTGGCGCGAAAATGCAGGTTAGTCGTGTGCGACCCTCAGATGATTTTGGTCGAGAAAATTTCGCGAATTTCGAAAATATCGATTTTCTATGACGTCATCGTCCGCGCAGGCTCGGTCCACGTCCTCGATGGGAAATCGTCGAAAAATCCATTTTTCTGTAATTGGTCGAGAGTGAGACCATTCGATAGAGCTTTTCGTGGAAGGAAGCTAACGGTATTATTGCGAGTGTCGAAAGCTCAAATCTGGGTGATTAAGAGCGCAAGAAACTCTAACCGCTATCTTACACCGCTCTAAACTGGCAGATGAGGCCAAGGCAGTTCAGGCAGCTGAGGAGTTGTGAGCATGCCTTCGTAAAGTGCTTTCAGTGTTCTGCTAGCATACGCGTTTGCATGCCGTTAGCACACCGCGTCTTCCTGCAGGGGTCGACTGAAGTTGGAAAAAATCGTGTTACACACGGCAAACCTGCATTTTCGCGCCGCTATAATTTCGCTTGTTTAGAAGCTATAACGCGGCACTTTCGCGGACTACTAAAGCTTGCTACTGCCTACAAAATCCACCAGCCGCAGCCGGAACGATTCTATCTCTACAGAGTTATTGCTCTCCGAACACACTCGCGCGTGCAATTTGCGAGTGGTCGCGCCTACTCGATTGATAGGTTCGGTTCTATATGCCTTGTTTACGGCGCACTCCAAAGACAAGCTGGACAGGCTAGGAGCATTTCCTAAGTGGAACGACAGGGAATTTCGATAAAACTCCCGAAACGGTCACTCTACAGGCTCTTGCGCCCACTCGATTGATAGGTTCGATTCTATATGCATTGTTCACGGCGCACTACAAAGGCAAGCTAAACAGGCTAGAAGCATTTTCTAAGTAGAACGGCCGGGAATTTCGATAAAACTTCTCAAACGGTCACTCTACAGGTTCTCGCGCCCATTCGACCTCACTCTGCGAGTGGTCGCGCCCACTCGATTGATAGATTCGATTCTATATGCATTGTTCACGGCGCACTCCAAAGGCAAGCTGGACAGTCTTAAGGCAATTTCTGAGTAGGGCGGCTGGGAATTTCAATAAAATTTCCCAAACTGTCACTCTACAGGCTCTCGCGCCCACTCGATTGATTATGCCCGGCCTATATGCATTGTTGATCTCTATTGAATTATATGTCAGAAGATAGAGCTTGGCCTGCTGAGCTCAAATATATGTTTCTTTTCACAAGTGCTTGATCTTAAAGAAAGTTATTTAAAAAAGCCGCTTTGGAACGCTCCAAAGCGGCTTTTTCGGGAATTGGCCAAAAGACATGCGCGGTACTGTACTTGAAGAGTTTAGATTAAAGGACCATTCGGACATGAACAATTAAGCCGTCGTGCCCTCTTTCCCATGAAAACAAATTAAAATCCTACCATATACAGAAGAGCTAACCATTCGTCTGACTGCCCGTCTATTTGTCACAACGGCATACTCGCCGATGAGGAAGCGCTTTCCGATCGGTGCAGGGAGTGATAAGCCACGGAGCATAATCAGATAATCAGCAAACCGCCCTTTAATGTTTTGGCCTTTTTAGCGGATGACCGTTTGAAGTGGGAATCACGTTAGCATGACATTCAACACTATAGGATTCAGCATAAGTAAGCTTTAGTAATCACCCTATCACTTTCGATTTGCCCGCTTGATATGAATGGACTGATATGAACGTGGTTCAAAGCAAATTTTCCAAACAGCTCAACTAATCAATATCGATCGATATTGGTTATTGTGCCGCTATTTTCCATATTGCGGAGTCGCTCCGACGGCCCTGCTCTCAAGAAAGGCTTCAAATTCAAAAATTTCGATATCTATATTCAATCAGCCCAGAGTGCGGCTGTTAGATCGTCTGATTGCTGAATATCTAGGAAAAGCACGCAATGTAATGCGAATTTGGTTGAAAACCGATAACAGCCATGTGGAAAAGAAGCGCAAAAGGATGTGCTTGAACTGCTTGAACACGAGCTTTCTTCTGATGACTCAGTGCTCTTGCTTTAGAAGATTCCAGCCTAGTCTATAAGACAACCGCTTGGAATAGCATTGGTGGTGAACCCTTACGGGAACAATAGCGATGAAACAGGTTCCACGCCAATTTGCAACGTTGGAGTCTAATTCGTTGACCTCGCGTTGCATAGTACTGGAAACTATGAGAACGTTAACATGCTTGAATTTCTGATCGTTAGGAAAACTCGACGTCGTGCACGGTTGTCAATGACTTGGAGTGGAAGCTAGTCAAGAAACACAGCAAAGATAATGGGCAATGGCAGAGTTTCCAATATTTTCACTGACTCGAGAATTCTGAAAAGCACACGCTTAAAGGAAAAATGAGAAAATGAAGGGAAATGAGCGGCGACATGAAAAGAGCACTATCGTTATCGCCTGTGGCGTGACTGGGGCAGCAACGGCTAGCTCCACCTGGGCGATGCTGATCGAACAGTCCAAAAAACATATGCCGACGTGATAACGCTGAGGAATGCCGTTTGGCCTCAGCTATGTTAGACAGCGTACTCTGCCCTCAGGTCATTCACACATATCACATAATCCCACATGCGTGATGTTTTCAAACACTTGCAAGACAGATAGGAGGATGTAGGAGAAAGCACGATTTTATTCAAAAACCTGCGTGGTTTGGCAAGCACCACGCTTTGTATGTACTTCATCATGGATATCATGGAAGTAATTTGAACGCCAGTTTTTGACTTATGGTGGCCGGTCGAGTCAGTTTTTCACCCTTTTCAGACGAGTCTCGCACCAATTCACCGATTGCGGAGGGATGGAAGGCTTGCCTGGCCTTGGCAGGACCTGATCCAAGATTTTCCATACCGGGATCACCGGGCAGCCGAGATGTCGTCTCATTGCGCTACCATGCTAATCTTGTGAGGCAAAAATTTATGGAAGAATGTCGTAACAACCGATGTCATGATCTAGAGTCTCGCTGGTACGGTTAGAAAATGGTGGTGAATGGAACCTTCTATTGGAAAAGATGGAGGTACGGAATAGAGATAGTTGGCTTAGATTGGGGAAGTTCTCAGTGCTGCGCAGTAGATTTTGACACCTTGCCATTCATTTATTCTACTTCACCTGACCAAGATTTGCCAATTCTGATGACTATAAATGCTATGCTGAGTGTATAAAGCTCACTCCCGCTCTGCATAATGGATACTCATTTGTTAGGCATCTTCTTCAGTGCGTTCTCGGTTATGCACATTTCCCTCGTAAATGAATTCCACATCTATAGTGCATTAGCAGAAAATGAGCGAACACTTCTAGGATGATGTGGGTAGCGCTTCTACCTTCCGGAATTGCGAACTAAAAATTCCTTTCGACCCTAAACTGGAAGTCTGCTGAAGAGATGTTGAAGAACTGAAAGAATTGATATAAGTTCAGCGTTCACAACTAGACGAGACGAGACGAGAACAGATCATTCTAGTGTTCAAGTTAATGATTCCTACCCCTCCTTTAAAAATTATTCCTCCGCCTTAAGCCCACGTGTAATCTCTCACAGAATTTAAATGGACAACTTTCTTTTTCCTCATACCTGCTATTTTATATAATCTATTTTTCAAAGTAATTGCGAATACTCGTCAGCATTGTAATTTTGCCTACTATTAAGCTGGCCGAAAAGTCTTGAAACAAAAAATCTTTTTTTATTCAACCATAGTTTTCTAAATACAGACTAGGAATCAATAATGTATCACCATAGAGTGATATAACCTTCTCCTATCTGCTCGGCAAATCGCTGATTCCTTTCGTTTAGAAATCAGCGGACTGCGACTTGAAAAAGTTGTCGACTGCCATTTTGAGGTCATAATAGCTTTCAAATTCTTTCCCTCTCAAACGATGCTTCAGCGGTTCAAACAGATGGTAGTCCGATGGTGCAAGATCCGGCGAATACGGTGGATGGGCTACCGGCTGCCAGCCGTGTTCGGCTATCTTCTCACAGGTTGTCGATGCAACGTGTGGCGCGCGTTGTCGAGCAACAGGTGGACATTTGATCTTTTTCGCCTTTTTTCTCGCATCGCATCTGCCAGTTTCTGAAGCTGATTGACCTAATGGAAAGAAAGCAAGTAAACCAACGATGCACTGTGGTGCGGCTTACAGTCCCTTCTCCAAATGCATCGGTGATATTAGAGACCGTGGTGCTTGCGTTGGAGCCTCGGCACCATTCGTAGAAGAAGACCACCCGAGGCTGTTGTTGGCTAACCACGCTCGACATGTCACAAAAATGACGAGCGCGGGTCCTTATGTACTCATACAGGGAAAGCTTCTGGAACCTTCTACACGGTCCTCACTGACCCAGGATTTTTGAATTTTTTTTTTTCCAGAAAATTCTGAAGTTTTCAAAGTTTTGTTTCAAGACTTTTCGGCCAGTCTACTTACGATCATTTCATTCACTTCTCACTAGTCACACGTCTGGTTAGATAAGCTTGAGGCAGCCGTGAGTGATAAAAGGATAAAGGACGGCGTTACTCAATCCCTTCTGGGATGCGCCAGCGCATTCTACTTCTACGGGATGTCGTGGAAGCGACATGAATGCGTATTTGGCCATACAATGACTTGCGGTGGCCAGCCGATGAACAAGTCAGCGCTTTATCCTTCCCAGAAAGTCTGGTACCAATTCACCTACCCCGGAGGGATGGAAGGCTTGGTTGGCCTGGGCGGGAACTCCGAACCAGGAACCTGGTGTCGAGTGCACGCGACAGTGGCGCCTCCTCCGACTGCGCTACACGCGCCCCCGTGAGTGATAACTCTTCAGAATCACTCAAGAATCCTCTTTTGACCCTGTGCTCACCATGGCTTTCGTTGATAATCAGCTACCTCATGATAATTATTCTTCCGAATAGCCCTAGCTGTTTAAAATTGTGTGTCACCAGCTAAACATGTGGGGAGCTCGTTTTCGCTTTTCAAACGGCAGTAGGTATAACTAGAATTCAGTTCCATAGTCTTTTCCTATGCGACCTGCCAGCGGCATGACTGTTACTGCCATCGCCGACGATCCCTTAACCCTTATACTATCTTATCGCTCCTCCTGCAACAAGACGCGATGGCGGCGCCCGTGGATCTCATTCTGCCGATTCTGCTCTTACAGCCACTACCTGGCTGTTCTATAGTCATTATTCGGCTGCTTCATTCCTGTTTCTATTTGGCACATTCTGCCGATTCTGCCTTCTGCAGTAACTACTGGGCTACTCCACGGTCACTATTTGGGTGCTGCATTTCTATTTCTATTAGGCACTTTCTGCCGATTCTACTCTCTCCAGCCAGTACTGGGCTACTCTACAGTCATTATTTGGCTGCTTCAACTCTGTACTTGTTTGGCACACATTCGGACTTGTACATAGTATCTCCTCTAAATCGGCCTAACCGCATTTATACACGGCAGAGGAGTCATTTGCTTGAAAAACTTCCTTTGCTCCATGCATTTCTGGCCTCATACTATATTTTCTTAATCATATTCCCGAATAAACCTTGTAGAGCTTGAGCCACTGTCGTGACCTTCGCTATCCGTTCCCTTGTATGCATTCGTTGCACATATATGCCATGCAGGAGGATCCTAGATTCTTACTAGCTCTGAACCAGCCAGAGCACTGCTTCTAGGTCACTGCTGCCGTTGCCAGACTAGTCTTAGTAGCTCTCATCACTCACTGCTCTCACTACAGCTCATTCGCCTGGCCATCAAACAGCCAACCTGGTGAATTTCGATAGATCAGAGCTCGTTCAGGAGTTTTGTTTTGCAATTTTCACCCCCATAGTCGTAATCAACACTTCGAGCTCCTTCTAAAGACGTTGGTGTGCCCTTGAAGTTTCGGAAGTCTTCCCTGCCTGGTTGGCTAATAGGAGGATAATACGCAAAACAGATACATCTCCTCACTCAGTGCATGATGAAGATTCTAATTTAGCCGTGAAAGGCGGAGAACTTCAGAAGACACTGAATAAAGCTGTTAATCGCAAAACCGTTCTTAATACCTAGAAATTAACCACTGAGAAACCTAAGGGTTGACATTTTTCGTGCATCGTCCAAAAAGCTATAACCTGCTTGGGAAAGAAAATTGACCAGCTGGCTATTCTCCTACAGCGACCTTCGTCTTTTGCATGCACTGATTTGCTTGCTGCGAGCTTGTCCCCTCTGATAAGAAGAGGTCGGCAGAAGGCTAAAGTGATTATGTAAAGGTTAACGGCAAAGCCCTGTCGACAGAAAGAACAAACCCATTGAACCACCCACGGGCCGACATTTTGGTGCATCGACCAAATAATTTCCCTTTTGAGTTCGCATAAACTGGTAACCCCGAGTGGTACCAAGTCAGTTCCGGAGCGATCTGCACATTGACCCCTAGCGGTCAAAGCGGTTACCCCGAGCGGTACCGAAACCAGATCCCGAGCGATCTGTTGGGCATTCCAGAAAGCTACCTTAAGCGGTACACTAGTGTTTACAAGCTAAAAGTCTAACAATCTCCCAGCAAAAATGGATGCAATCTTTTGAAAGAACCCTTGCCGCTCTGATAAGAAACCGGAAGAAGGCCAAACGGACCGAATAAGGTTCATGGCGAAAATCTGTTCTCGTGACGAGAACCTACTGCACCACCAGCAGTGGGTCGACGCAGTAGAGGATGAATAACATGAAAGCGTTTCTGGAGCTCAAGCTCCTGTCCTATGATCGTTGCCTTCAGAACAGTTCTGCAGCGAACCAAGCAAAAGTCGAGCTGTGTCTTACGTTCTTTCGAGGACAACAGGGACGGCCATCCAACTGGTCGCTGCTATTGTTTCCCGGAAGAGCTAGGCGCCCAGACAAATGTACTCGGGCTGTGCCATAGGTGCTTGGAGCAGCCAAATCACAGCAAGGGCTATGGCTTCAAATGTACTATACATACTCGACAAGGCACAGAACCAGTGATTGTTCCACATACTTCTGCGGGAATCACCTTTCAAGAAAGAAAGTTCAAGTTTGGTTTGATTTTTGTTTCATTTTCTAAACATTTAATGGTTTATTCTACATTTTCCGCCATTACTTACACTACTACGACACTTTTTAATGTTCAAAAAATTTCCAATATTTTTTGTGCGGCAGCAATGTCGGGTCTCTCGCACGACCAACCTACGGTCAACCCAGTGAACTTCGACGGGACAGAACTCGTTTAGGAGCTTCATTTTGCAATTTTGACTTAATTATTCGTCCTTCCAAGCTCACACTAACGACACACTCTACACTTGAAGTTTTATAGGAGGTCGAAACATTTCCTCATCCAGCGTATCAAGTTATAGGTGATCAGGCTTACCTGATGAATCCTAAGAGTTCTATTCCTAGGTTATAGTACATGATGTTCGCAATATCATATTTATTAGAGGATGACATACAGTATATGGTGATTGGCATACGGTAAGTGATGTGGGAGAAGATAATGAAGGAGAGGGCAGACGTGTCCTCTGACAGGCTGCTGGAGAAAGCCGACGACCTCCCGGTCGGGACGGCGTAGGCGAGACTCCTCTAGCAAGGCGCCGCTTATCAGTGTGTCGTTAGAGGGTGCGAACTGGGTATAACTCGACATCTCCATTCCTCCAGTAGAGGCCTTAAACTTAAAGTTTTTTCCTTATTTGAAGCCTATTTATCGGACATCATGTCGCAGCCTTAACGATGTGACCGGGCTCCACACTATTTGTCCAACATAGTTTTCCGGCTCGCCCTCGCTGACAAAGCGAGCACCAATGTCAGACCATATACGAGCATCTATAATAAACGGGAATAAACGGTTGCTTCGAAGACTCGCTGTCTTGCAGAAGAACTAGAAAATCCACTGAACCACCTGCGAGTCTACAGAACGCCATCAGTGCATTGGAAAAGAAGATCGAGCAGCTCGGAATGGTTCAGCACCAAGGAATCAAAATGCTCAACTTTAAGCTTCAGTCGTACGAACGGGTTTTCAGCACCCTTTTGCAGCGAACCCAGACCAATCCGACTGCGTTTTCTGCTCATATGGGGACAACAAAGATGGGCATCCAACAGATCGCTATTGTCGATTCCCCGGCGCTGTGACTTGAGCAGTTCAGGCCACCGTCCTTCAGCTATGTGTCGTGGCATTGGAGCTACAGCTTACCTGATAAGCTGCCCCGTTGGGTCCGCCCACGAAATCAGACGACGTTCCGGATACCAGGCTGCCTGCCTGCTTCCCCTCTTTTTATGTAGATAATGATAAATAATAAAAGGCACTATTTATGTCACGCAGAAGTACCTAGACTCCTCCCGGCTAATCATATAAGACCTAGACGATCTTAACATGACATGGAGGTCCCGGGGAGATCTGAGTAACTTAAATTTTTTGAAATTAAAAAAAAAACTTTTCTATCTCATCTTCTTAAAAAAAAAAACAAAGATCCTCTCGTCTGTCGTCTCAAGAACTCCTCTCCGGCTGGAAAAAGTATCCGCGACGTGAGTATGTTTCTTTTATTTGCTTTATTGTTCCTTTTAAAGAAATACTTTAAGCTCAGAAGTAAGGATAGAGCCGATAATTTGCTTTAAAAAAACTCTTTTCCCACTCGATTAAAATAACTCTTCTCCAACGTTTTGTTGTATGTGTGAAAGTGGAGAGTAATTTGAGTAAAAAATCTTCCGTTTACCTGATTATAAGGAAACACCTCTCCTGCATTTCACCATAAGTGCCGACAGAGGAAGTTTTACATCGGTAAATATTGTTCTTTCACTCGGTTTAGAGCGATATCTCCTACACGTTGTTCAGAGCGTGGTGTAGAAAGTTCTATAACTGGTGCACACAGCTAACAGCTGAACTTCACTCCACACCCCCCCCCCCCCCCCCTACTGGATTTGAAGGATTTCTCCGTACATACTGTTCAGAGCAAGGTGTGAGAAGCTTCCAATTCAGTGTATCGGATAGAACGAAATCCAAAGTTATTCGCGCGTTTTTTTAAATTGATTCCCGGGAAATGGAAAAAATGATATTACGATATCCAACATCGGACTCAATGAGGAAGTTATGTACATCTAAGGCTGGTTGATTTCAGATGGCCACTGAAAATTAACACTATCTTTATGCATAAGCACAGAGGTACGGTAGCTTAATCAGATGCATTCAAGCTTCTATGTGGGTTACCGACACCATAGATAAGCAACACTGACCCAGATGGACAAATAGAAGAGCAATTCTTGTCGGGAATACATCTTTGGGTCCGCTGATATACCTTATCTGCAAGTGATGCTTTCTTCTACTCTGATCGTAAATATCACTGATAATTATGAATACAAACAACCACGTAGCCCCGTCCATTGCTTGAGCATATGTTGTGCTGATAAGAGACATCACTCGGCAGATCGACTGTCCTCCTCTTCGGTTGTCTTCTTCCAATCTCTTCGACTGGAATTATGTAGCAAACTGGAGTTGGTGGAAAATCACAGCACCGATCGCGACGTTCTTCAGATTATAGGTTACTTTATTTTCTGTAAAAAAACCTACTCCTCCCTCTGTTTTCTCCTATCTCTAGACATCCCACTCTCTTCTCCTCGCCTGGGTAAAAACAATAATTTGGCACACATACAATTTTTCTTTCATTGTTGGGGCCATTCTATGAGTACATCAGACTCGGAATTTAGTTAAGTTAGCGATAATCCGTACTGCGGATTAGCAAATCGCCTCACACTAAAACATAAACCTAAATTTAAGTCTCCTCTCCTTCTCCACAACAGAAGAAAACACGGAACTCTGCACCTTTACCTACTAATTCTCTGCGCCTAGCCTCTTCGGTGGATTATTTTTTTTCTTCAAAACTTTCGCTTGTTCTCACAATAGCCAAAACACAAGCCGTCTTCCACATTTGAACTAACAAAATCTTAAAAGTCCTTCATTGGCTGATTTTGATTGTTCACTTGTAGATTCATCTCACATCCTTCTAAAAACCCCTTCTCAAACTAGACAAAACAGTATTGAGAATCTTCACTCAACAGCTTCTAGGATAGATATCATTCCAAATACAGCTACAGTAAACGTAAATTCTAACGCTAACGATAGTTACCCTTCTGGTCCACTTCTCAACGCGGCAGAGTATAATACAACTCAAACTCTTACTTGGTTACCAGATTGTGCCCATTTCACTGACCGAAGCCGTGTTCCTAAATTAACTATCTCTTCCACGTCACCTCTTTTTATTCCAACTAGTCTGTCGATAACTCAGTTAACCGTTATCCCTTTTTCGGAACAACTGACAGTACTAATGGCCAGCCCAAATAGTGTTTCAGTTCCTAGTAGTGATCCAGTTCCGATGGAACTAATTACAGGACAGGTAAAACTCAAAAGTTTACTGATAAACTTTGGAAAAACGCGCTAGAAGCAACAAAGATGGCAGAAATTCAGGTTTACAAGACAAAAATGACGAATGCTTGCGGACTTATCAAGGCAAGCGAGGCAGAAGTCAGTCGTATGGACCAGCCATTCGCGTTCCCGGAAGAAAGGAAGGATCGTGAAGAGTATATTAGGGAAAAGACAGCACAGCTGAAACACCTGATGAGAACGGCCATGAGCAACAACAGTGTTGTGAATAGACAGCTAAATGAGGTGACATATGTCATCCATATGCATATAATCTAAGGCAACGTGCTATATCGATACATACGAGAGGCCTTCGATGGCCAATATTAGATAAGTATCAATCCAATAAGCTCCCATAAGAGTGACCCACAAGTAGGTAAATAAGATAGTGCACATGCTGCACTGTAGCATCGATACACCCTTTTAAATCTAGCAGTTATCAGCCTCATACAGCAATTTATGTTATACTTCTATGCTCCTCCTCCAGCAATTCCGTATATATACCGCTGTGAATTGTTGTTTGTGTTGTGCTCTGATAGTTATAAAGTAATAAATCACTTATTACAACTGGCTACAGGCGCATCCGTTGGTGGACCACCAAACCTACTGTGTGCCAATTAGGTGTGCCGTTATGTTTTGCAACGCGTCTTTGGGGTGTTACGCGTTAACAGGAGTATGCTCTGGAGTGTCTATGCTTATTAGACCTAAAAGCACGTTGTATACTTGTTTGTCTTAACCGTGGCATTTTCTAAATTTAGTGTCGACTATGCGGCAATTGAGTCCCATTTCACAATTGAAAAATAGTCTAATAAATGTGTTGGGTTGGGCTCACTTCCCTACCGTAATCCATGCTGTTGACGGTGCCCACGGTGGAATGACCGGCGGATACACCACCGTCGGGAGAGGTCATCGCCTGCCCCACCGTCTTCCACTCTTCTATTTGAATTTAACGGATGTGCATATAAGGAGCAGATTCGAGCGACAAGGATCTCACACACGACTCCAGCAGCTCCACTGTTTGCCTCACCATTGATTTTGTGTTCACCATAAACTTGCTATCTAAGTTGTGTTCCTCGTACCGCGGAATAGTCAACGGCCAGTCTCCACTTCGAAGAGACACTGAGAATACCAGTAACTAATTGGGCGTCAATGGAACCATTGAACAACCACATGGGGGCCAATCCTACCGAAGTCGCAGCGACTAGCCAAGATAACCGTAGTGTGCGGGCGCCTTCTGCCATGAGCAGAAGGAGCGGCAACATTGCTGCGGAATGAGCACTCAGTCCGGTACAAATGGCAGTGGATAACACCACGGATGCCAGGACAGAAGTCGATATGAGTCAAGGCGATGCTCAATTAGAGGCCGCGTTTGACCATATTGTCTCACGGTTAGATGAGACACATGACGACCAAATCCGGAACATTTCTGCTCAGAAGAAGCAGAACATTCTGGATGCTGTCCGCGGTACCGTTGACATCGCTAAGAAAAGGGCTAGATTAGTCCAAAACCAAGCTGGAGCAAGCATTTTTGCGGAAATTAATATGACACCGGAAGAATTGCGCACAGTGTTGCCAATTGCGGGTCATAATAGCGCACTAATGGAATGTTTAGCGACAGAACTTGGCTGCGAGACTTCGCAAGTAGCTACGGTTGTAAGAGCACAAGGTCTGGAAGCAGACGCGATTAGGCTGCGATTGCAAGAACAGGGATCAACCTTGGAGACTCTAAGGACCCTAAACAGCGAATGCAAGACCGAGTGAGTGAGCTCACAAACAGGCTGATGAACAGCGGACAAAAACTAGGAGAACAACGACCGTGCGGATCGCCGACGAATTGTTCTCGCGGTGCGGAAAAACGCCCAGTTGACTGATCAGCTCTCGGGAAACACCTCTCAACACTGAAGAAAGTCAAGAACGGACCAGTTCAGAGCACTCAGGTTGCGTTCCACGCAACGAACGTTAGGAGGGAGAGACACCAGAGGTCAATCTCCAGTGAGAGGTTGACACAATCGTCTCGGAGCTCCTCCAGCGGATCGACAGTAGCTGAGTCCGCTTCAGCTATGCAAAGCGCATACGGTAGTGAGGGGAGCTCACAAGCTAGCGCCATTTCCCGTTCTGTCGATGGGATGCTCAGCGTTTTTAAGGAAGTGTTTAAAGCACAGAGCGTGGCGGCTATCGTCAAGTATGATGGAAAGAATTCACTAAGTGATTTCCTTCGTTCAGTAGATGTGAAATATCCGTCTACAGTGTGGTCAGACCGGGATCGGCGCGACATACTAGTGAATCACCTAGTAGGATCGGCACGATCGACGTACAAAGGCCTACCGGACCGCGTTAGGCAAGGCAGTTTCAACAGGTGGTCCTCGCGCTTAAGCGCGAAGGAACCCTTGCGAAAAGTTGAAACTGATGAGAGATTGGGACAATCTTGCAATAGGTAACAGCGAATCGGTTAGCGATTTTTGCTGTCGCATGGAGGAAATTTCCAGGCAAATACACCCGAGCGATAGTTGGGATTTCCATCTCGCTTCAAAGTTGTGTTCCATCTTGGAAGACTAGAAGGATTCGTATCACATGTTAGCGGCACTCGACGCACATGGTGACAAGGCGTACGGAATGGTCAAAGGCGTTGCACTTCGCCTGGAAAAGACCCACGTAGTGAAGCCTAGGAAATACGAATCCTCGGAAGAACCAAAACTTTTCAAAAAGCGTGTATCTGATGAAGAGACGGAAATGTCAAATCATGGGGAAAGGACCCAGCAGTGCTACAAATGTGGGAAGGAAGGCCACTACGCTGCAAACTGCCGTCCCAGGACGCCCCCAAGACATGACCCCGTTGGCGAAACAGGGCAGAGCTCAAATAGGCGACCCACCAGGGAGCCTTCGACAAGTAGAGCGATGTCAACATTCGTTGAAGAATGGTGTGGTGCAGTGAGCGCCCGAAGTAGAGGCGATGTTCAAGAACTTGGTGCGGTGGGTAAACCGACCCTAGTTAATGCGGTGATCTTCGGAATCGAAGTGGAAGCCCTAACAGATACTGGATCGGTAATCTCGATCCTTCCAGCAGGCCTTCTGAAACTGGCGAAGAGTCGAGGCTTCGACATCGATAAGGAAGTAGAATTGGTTAGCAATGACCAAAAGCGGAAGGTGTTTGACGCATCAGGTACGCAAATGGACTTCTTTGGTATGGTTAAAGCCGATGTAAGGATCCATGGAGCTGGCAAAGCTCGAGTAATCATGCACGTTCAGGAAGGCAGGAGTGCTACCCTTCTATTAGGAACGAATGTTCTAAGTGCATTAGGCATCCAGCTTAATCTTTCTACAACACAGGCCCTTCCGCGGAGTGCGGTAGGCCCGCTGATGGTAGCAAATGCTACTAAAGGAGTGTTCGTTACACCAGAAGTCACGCTAGTCAAGATACCCTGTTGCAATATAGGATCGAGAGACGGGGTTACCCTATCAAATGACCACATGAAGTCGGACTACGACGAACGACTAATAACCGAAAAAGCGGGTGTTTTTATGCCCGGAAACAGGGTTTGCATAAAGCTCCCTGGAGAGGAGGGAAGGCCTCGACATCCCGAGTTGGTAACGGACCGGTCAGGTCCTCTCAAAACTGTAGAAGCAAGCGCGAATCCCGCTGTAATCGCTTCAGTCGGTGTTAATGAAGAATATTATAGACTTTCTTCCGACCACTTGGTAAGTGTGCCTCAGGAGATTGATGATATTCCGGTGAAAGGAAATCTATGCGCGGAAGACGCGGAAAGCCCGGGAGGTGTTGGTTCGGCGTGGTGGAAACGACTATTTCCAGAGGGCCCCCATGTTGGGTTGGGCTCACTTCCCTACCGTAATCCATGCTGTTGACGGTGCCCACGGTGGAATGACCGGCGGATACACCACCGTCGGGAGAGGTCATTGCCTGCCCCACCGTCTTCCACTCTTCTATTTGAATTTAGCCACGCCCTGATGAACAGATGTGCATATAAGAAGCAGATTCGAGCGACAAGGATCTCACACACGACTCCAGCAGCTCCACTGTTTGCCTCACCATTGATTTTGTGTTCACCATAAACTTGCTATCTAAGTTGTGTTCCTCGTACCGCGGAATAGTCAACGGCCAGTCTCCACTTCGAAGAGACACTGGGAATACCAGTAACTAATTGGGCGTCAATGGAACCATTGAACAACCACAAATGATCAAAACCTCTATGAGCTCAAAATTGGTTTAGTAGACATTGTAGTTGTCGGCATACATAAAAATAAAATTAAAGTGGTTAAAAAAGTAACGTTGTCACGGCGTTTTCGTTTCACGGCGTTCTGGGTTTCACGGCAGCATTGCTACAAGTATGAGCAAAAAATATTGTATTTAAATCCTCTGTTCATATATGTATATATCCTTTTTAAAACTGTGAACAGTGAACTGTGGGACCTCGTCGCCAGGGCTAGTAATATTAATAATACGTGAAAGGTTTAATTACCCTTCATCGAACTGCTAAGAAAAGATTTTTTTGTTAGGTAAAACCCTAGATACGTGTCTCTATTTAGAGATCTGATGTGGCGTGGGATTGCTACACAATTTGCTCCTGGAGGCTTACCTTCCTTCTCCCCTTCATTATGCGATAATGATAAATGGTCATCAATAATGTTCGTACGGAAATACCCAGTCTCCCCATACTGCATAAGATAGGACCTGTATACTCTTATGGATACCCATTTAAGACTAGAAGCTATCAACATCGGTAACCAGTGTATCTCATGCTTCTACCTAGCCACATATAGAAATTCTGTGTATAAACAGTTGTGAGTTGTCATTATTGTTGTGCTCTGTATGTGAAATAATAAACCATTTATTACACGTTGCCACAGACGCATCCGTTGGTGGACCACCAAATTGAGGCATCAACCATGGTTTCAAATCTATGCCCACTGTGGGCCTCTCCGGATGACATTGGCTAAATATTTATTGAGGACATAAGACACAATGCGAAGGATGGATTAGAAGAAATACAAAAGGA
Organism: Heligmosomoides polygyrus polygyrus; assembly: GCA_947396885.1. Taxonomy (NCBI): domain Eukaryota; kingdom Metazoa; phylum Nematoda; class Chromadorea; order Rhabditida; family Heligmosomidae; genus Heligmosomoides; species Heligmosomoides polygyrus. The sequence continues at coordinate 79,604,575 of OX377206.1, read as the reverse complement.
ACACGATCGTGTGTAAGACCGACTTGGAGAAATGGACGTGAAGACTCCTGCGCTGGAGAAATGACTTGATTCCTCTACGCTAAGCAGAAGATTTGTTAGGTTGGGCTTACTTCTCTACCGTAATCCATGCTGTTGACGGTGCCGTGGGAATGACCGGCGGATACAACACCGTCAGGAGGGGTCATCGCCTGCCCCATGTGTTCCTCGTACCGCGGAATAGTCAACGGCCAGTCTCCACTTCGAAGAGACACTGGGAATACCAGTAGCTAATTGGGCGTCAATGGAGCCATTGAACAGCCACAGATTACGTTAGTGAAGAAGGTATCAAGCCGCCTTTTGCTACCTCTCTGTGCCCCACGTCGGAATATCAGGGAGCCAGCTTAAGCAAGACGACAGTGGAATGAACCGCGTCGATGAAATTTACAATGGCAACGGAATCTCCAGAAAGTGTTACTGTGTTCATAACCTATGCAATACTTTTGTTTTTTGGTTTGTTTATGCTACTCTTGGTGATCATAAAATGTGCTTAGCTATTGCCTATTGATCTACACCAGTTGTCTCGCTTCGTTAGAGTGAAACTCGCATAATCAAGAAGACAAAGTGGAAACTTGTTTACCCTCCTTCTCATCTTGTTACTGATCATAGTAGCTTATTCCAGCGGTCGTTTAGACAGCATAGAGGCGCCGCTCCTGGTACTTGAATGCTCTTCGCCCAGGTCACCTTGCACATTCTGCTTCTGAATCCGGACACGCCCCATTTTGGACGGCGTCCGAGATTTTCCCGATCCGGTATCCCGGGCGGTGCAGACTCCGAAGATGAGCTGATTCTAACGCTGTTTGAAGCCAACGCACGAAAGCGAGTGCGGCATCACTTGGCAGAACTGCAGGATGCCGTGCAATTCGCTTTTCTGCTCAACTCAAGGCAACTACACCATTAACGTAGCGAAGAAGCGCGTTGCACGTCGTTGGTTAACTTTGGTTGGAGTTTTTTATATTTTTTTTTATTATAGCATCATTATTTATTTGAAAATTGTTTGCCATTTGAGTACTATTCAATCATTATTTCAGTTAAGCCTTTCAGAAATATTTTGCATATTTGCAAACACTAACCACATTCTAATCTAAACAAAGATCTCGTGTAAATTAGGCTTCCTGGAGACGTCGGCCACATAGCACGGGACCATGGTTTCTGGACCAGGTTGAAGGATGACGGTTTCTGCAGCTCGTACGGCGATCTCCAGTGGAGGTTCTGGCGTTGGTGGGATCGGCAGGGAAGTTCCTCTACCACGAACGTAAAGATCTGGACTTGGGTGTCTCCCATATGGAACGTCCGATTTTTATAGTCCACTGACCAGGCTGGGAGGCGGCTTAGGACGTCGTTTCCTAGGATCATGTTGTAGGAATTGGCTGCCGTGGGGACACATTGCGACTCCGTGAAGTGAACAGTCTGCTTCAGCTGTTGGTCTCCAATTTCCAAATCGATTGTGGCGCATCCTACGAAGCGGACTGGGATTCCGGCCATTCCTACGGCTGAGGGAACGTGGCTGGGATCGAGTTGGAATACACCAAGCAGCGGCAGGAGGGATTGGCTGGCTACCGTAATCCCTGCGCCGGTGTCGACCAATGCAAGCATTCGGACATGGTTGGCTGACACTGGAATCTGCGTAACGAAGAACTGCTGTCCCGTGGGTAAGGCCATGACCTGTGCCGATACCGTCGTCGCGCGGGGTGGCCATCCATTTTCGGTGTCGATCTTGACCTGGGAAAGAACTAAAGGTGCGGCAAAACGGGGTCTACTGATAGTCCTCAATGGCGTTACCTCAGTGGGTGGCTCGGGTACCGGCGGCATGGGTGATGCGGGGGGAGAAGGAGAAGATCTACAGAGATTATTCATCAGGGAGCCAGGCAGCAGCCTGGAGAAAGTCATGCCGAGGTACGTCACTACGGCTAAATGTAGAAGCCGTAGTGTGACCGTCATGTAACACAAGATGACCCAAAAATCAAAAAGGGAAAACAGAGACCATGGCCAATTAAACGATGCCATACTTACCTGCGAAAGGGCGGTGTCTGTCCGGGTGCGTGGCGTGTCCATGTGCGTGACGTGGTCGATCAGTCTTTCGTGTTCCGCTGCAATCCACATTTCCTGTAGCTGGTTGTCCGCTGCCACCTCGCTGAAATTGGTCAGAATTAGGTTGTGGAAGATCGTTAGCTTTGGGGCTACAGTGACCGATGCGAACTGTGGGAGGGACGAAATCGTCTCGATCCCTTGCATCGAGACCGGTGTCACCTTACCGTTAAGAGCCGAGAACCTAATTAGGGATCCGTTGGCCAGCAGATAGAAAGGGCTGGTGCTGGCGCAATCCGCGGCCGCGGCTGTGCTGCTGATGACCCCGGTTGCGGGATTAAGGAAGGCCTGCCATTTTGATCCACTGGGAAGTGACAGTTCCACGCGCGGGTACTCGAAGCACGACGAGTTGAACGGCAGGAGTCGTATGGCGGCCATCGGTAACGGGATAACGGGATCTGCGTATCTGGACAAAACCGTTGCCCAAATGAGTGGCGTCGACGTCCTTTCGTCCTAGCAGGTTCCGCATGGTGAGTGTCGGGTTGCTCCTCAAGGACGCGTGAAGACAAATCGCCAGAATATTTGTCCGTTCGCAAAGGGCGCTGATGGCGTGCTGAAACGTCGCTGCGAGTGCCGTCTGGACGGATCCCTCTACGGCTAGAAGCTGAGCGGACAGCTGGTTGGATGTTACCAATCCAGCCTCTGGTGCCACTGATCTGGGGGTTCTACGGAAGAAAGACACGGCGTAACCCTGGTCGGTCACGACCAGCTGTTTGAGACAGTCTTGGACTGTTTGCAATCCCGTAGACCATGATAGAGCGAATTCCTTCGACTCGCTGATCCATACGTGACCCATGCGTAAGCCCTTCATCTTGGCGACGTAGACAAATTCTGAGCCGTCGGCTAAAATGCAGACTCCGTTTTTGTATTGGCATGAGGACAGGTCCCCGATTGCCGCGTGCGGAGCGTCAGTTCCGTGGCGAGCGTGAATGACGGTTTCGAGGAGATAGCAGTTGACCACATGAGCCTCATGGTCGGAACAACAGCCAAAGGGGGCCGACGGAAACTCGAACTCAAGTTGGTTTACAGTCTGCCAGATGCCGTCTTTGTGGACCATTTCGCCGAAGTCGCATCTTTTGTGCTGAAGCATGCGCTTACATTCCTCTGAAGAGACCGCCAGTTGGAAGTCTTTGTGAAGTTCGCGGCGCGCCCCAAAGAAGTTGACCGAGAAGTAGACCGATTGCCGAATGATCCTGCAGAGTGAGCCTGGTGTCTTATACTGCTTCGTGTTAGGCCTAAAAACCTGTAAAGTAAGCTCTACTGGATTTGTCAGGTGGTCTGGCATCAGCCGGGAACAATTGTATGCGCTCGGCACGAAGAAAAGTTGCGACGGATTCTCGCTGGGGCAAAGCCAAGCGTCAGCCTCAGCTGAAGCACCTGACAAGAGGCAGACCGCCATCGAGCAGACGATCAAAGCCTTGACGTCCGGACGAGAAGTCGGAGCTGAAATGGTTGACCTGAACGCTGAGCTGGCGAGCTCCTCGTTCCTCTGGCGAAGCGCTGCGATCTGTGCCTTCGACTGCTCCAACTCGCTCTTGGTCCGGTCAACGGCTAGTGAAAGCTCCTGTAGTCGTTCCGTGGCATCGTCGAATCGTACCTGCTTGGTTGGCGGAGCGGTCGGCACGCAGGGCATCATGCGTGCGTCTTGCCGAGGCCCGTAGGGCTGCTGATTCGATCGCTCACGAAAATTAGGAGACCTACCTGTACTCCTGTTGTCGCGTCTTGGTCCTACTGGAGGTGACGGGCATTGGCGGCTGAAGTGTCCCGTTCCTCCGCAGTTGTAGCATTGGTCGGATCTCCTGGGCGCTTCCTGGCGAAAGGGTCGTCTCTGGTTACCACCCTGGCTCTGAAAAGTGACCCTCTGATTACTCGTCTGAGGACGGTAGCCACGTACCTGCTCCGGCCTTTGGTAGGCCTGGTCGAATGCTGGCCTCCTGGGTTGGTAGGCTTGGTCGAACTCTGACCTCCTGGGCGAGTGTCCATGGTCCAGCGCATGAACTTCGACGATCGGTTGAGTCGGGTGAAGAAGACGATCAGCTGCAGCCTCTGTAAGAACTTGTTCAACTAACCTGGCTTTCTCTAGGGCTTCGTCCAGCGTCGTCGGATTGTGCATCCTGACGAATGAGCGGATGTCTCCACGGAGACGGGAGACGAATTCTGCCAGAGCCAGTTCGTTCTGTGTCTCGGTATCCAGTCCGGCCATAGCTGATCTTACCAAAATCTTGAGACGGTCCGCGAAAGCTGTAGTCGTTTCCGTGGGCTCCTGCTTGCACGCGGCCAGTTTCTGACGGGCTAAGTACCTTTGCTGGGGTCCCTCAAAATAGGTCCGCAAAAATTCCGTAAGCGCCGCGTAATTGAGCCGCTTTTCTCGGGGAAGCTCCTCTACCTTCTCGCGAGCTGTACCTGAAAGGTGCGCTATAAGAAAGTAGGCCTTCTGCTCGTCCGTTGGCGGGACCGGGCGGATGTGCAGTAGATCCTCGAGCTGACGGAGCCAGAACGAGAAGTGCATTCCTTGGTCGCCTGAGCCGCTAAACGGAGCCATTAGAAGTGATGGAGCTTGATCACTCAACACTGCGACTACCGGCGTAAGTTGGCCCATCGTCTGGAACGTCTCATTGAGGCGCTGGGCGATTTCGGTGTTTCCTTCGTTGACGTGCTCGTTCAGCGTCCTCTGTTCCTTGAGTACCTGGTTGAAGTTGTCGTAAGTAGAGTCACGAAACGGCCAGATGTCCTGAGCTTGGATGAGCGTGGTCGGTTCCATCCTCCTGAAAGCCTCTGCAATGGGAGCCAGAGAGGGCTCAGATGAGTCGGAAGGTGGAACATCAGTTTCGGTGGGCACTGGAGGCGAAGACGAAGCCGTCGGGGCCGTAGAAGACGAACTGGAGCTCGAAGAGGACTGCGCACCACTGCGCGTCGTCGGCATCGCCGAGTCGAATGGCAGGAGCTGAGGGTGGAGCTCTGCCGAGACCGTCGAAGGGGCGGCCCTTACAGTATGGCGCGCTCCTGATTGGTCGATACCGTAACCTCGTCTACGCTCGGCCGGCTCCGGCGCGTGAGGGGAAATGTTGACGCGGCCGAGCTGGGAACTGATCAGATAAGGGGACAAAGGTTCCCTCCGCAGAATGCCCTTCCTGTGAAAGCATCTGGTGGGAAGAAACGAGCCGAGCTTATCTGATTGCTCGGGCGGCTTGCAAAAACATGGGAGTCACATTTCACGCGACTCTCGCTGAGATGGACTCTGAGATAAGCGCGAGAGAATACCACGACTGCTTAAAATAAACAAATTTGAACATTTTCCATACCGTACACTAAATTCGAATTTTTACTATCCGACAAACCGAAAAAAATCCTCTGATAAGTAACTTCCTTACCGTTCACGAATCCTCGAACTGTCGCTCTCGGGCGACTGGCGGAGCGACCGCCTTCACAACCTGGGAGTACTCCTTACCGTCACTTAGCCACCAAACGGGCTTTTACCTCATCTGCGCTCCTCTGCGCTATTTCGCGATTTCCTGCTCGAAACATTTCTCAAATAATCGGCCAGCAGGCCCCCGGGAAAAATTTCCATCTTCCTCTCGTCAAACCCTAGTGGTCGACCGTTTTAAACTGCGCTCACCGCTCGAACGGCTTCGCATGCGTTCGAGCGCACAAAGACAAATTGGACACAAAGAGTCCTTTGATTACCGGCTGGCGCGACTTGAGTTCGGAGCGCATGTGCTGGTCCATAGAATTTAGTTCTGAAGGCACAAAAGGAGGCTCGCCGCCTGGTCTGAGACCAGCTCGTGAGCCTTTGAAATTGATGCTCAAAGAGGACCTCATGAGAGAAGCGCTTTCCGAATTCAAATCGCGCGAAGCCTAAACTGTGCATGACTACGCCACTAACTTCTAACTAGGTGCACCTATACCGAAAAACACCGTCCCTAAGATCCCGAACTTACATTGGAAAGCCTAACGTCGCTCACGATCTCCTGGCCAGGAACAGATGTCTAGCGAGCGCTCAGCAGAGCGAAAACTTACAGAAATTTGACAGAAAAAAACCCTTACAACCTACCGTACTGCCGTCGTCCTCCACGTCGAGCTCGCTGCTACCAGTCATAGGAGGCCTTCCGCCTCTAAGTGCTTCTGCCGAGAGTCGATAGATAATATATGTTTATCTGCATAAGTACAGGCAAGAAGCAATATAGATCAGATTGACGAAGGCGCAGTGGGGCGTGTGGAGAGGTGACGGGAGACGGAGTCGACAGACGGTGAAAGTCGCGTTGAGGGTTCGGGCTCGTAGCGACGGCGCGCAGCCGTCCGCCGGTCAGACGTCCATTCGATTGCCTCGTCCACGGAGCTCCTCCTATAAATACGAGCATCGGTTACGGTAGTATGGATGTAATGCATGAGTAATAGGAGATAGAAGCGTGAGATATTGGAGGCTTAGCTGGTGCTACAGTAGTCTAGCGTGGGAAAGTAATGTGCCACTAAGCTAGGGTTACGGTAAGCTATCCTACCACTAGGAAGCGTGGAACACGATTCCTTACATTTAGGCTACTGTCGATCGTCATCTGGAAGCGTCATGGCAAAGGCCGGTCTACATGGGACATCGTCTTCTTCGAACAACACTACTATATTCGCTGGCATTCTACTACCATCAAGTTATTGTTGTTAATGTAATAACTTCTGTATTGCTGGGCTCGCGGAGTGTGTAGCTCCTCCCGACCTAGTCAAGAAAATAAAGGGGACGCTTGTTAACCATCCCAGACAATCAGAAGGGCCACGCCTAAAAGCGGGTTATTTATTTATTTATTTATTTATTTATTCATTCAGAGCGTAGGCATGACACTCACGCGCAAAACAAATGAGAAAAAGCAACAAGGTTTACCAAAAAAGTCACAAAACAACAACCAGACGTAGACAAGAGGCACCTGTAATTCTGAAGGCAGCTATGAACAGAATTTAGTCAACAGCAGAATTTAGCAGAAAACAGCAGCAGTTAACAGCAATTTCTTGAAAACATGCGTGGATAAGGACAGGAGATTTTCGTTTTCCCCAAGCACAGAGTTGAGCTCCCGAAGCCTTCTATATGTCAAAAATGAAGATCTGACCGTGGTTTTTGCAATGGGAACCTACAGACAGAGCCTACTTCTTCTTGTTCGTACTACATATGTACTTGACCACCGAAGAAATGTGAAGGGCTTATGTGGAGTTTGCCCGTGAGAATTTTGAACACCATTTTGAGGTTAGCAACCTTCTTTCTACAGGGTGCGTAAAAAGAATTGAGACACCTACTTTAGTTTCAGCTCCAACTTTCTCTTTCTACTTTTCAAAGTTTTTGTGTGTTATTTTTGTTGTCTAAATTGGGTTCAAAAATACTCTTGTAGAAACTGAAGAAACATGATACCGTTGTGGTTACAGTGACCCTTTTCTGGCTGTTACCAAAGGAAATGAACACTTCATTAACAAGGAAATTAGGCGGTGTTCGAAACGGTCGTTGAGGAAAGAAGTCAACAACCCAAACGTCAGCCGCGGCTCTGTCATAACAGATGATGATTACAAGATGTTCAAGCACGACAACGTTCAAATCCAAAATTATCAATCTCTGTCCGATAACGGTAAACAGATAACGCGCGCAGGTGTAAGCAGCTTCTGAGACGAGCACAGCTTAAACGTGAATCCGCTGGATTACTCTTTTTAGGCGATTTTGAAGAATGAGGTCTGTGCTATTTTCAGCAGAAGTGACCAGCCGCAGAAGGCTATCCTGTTCAAAGCGCGGGACGAAATCCAAGCGAGTAAATCGTAACAGTACAAAGTTGAAAAACTGCGACTTCGTTCTATTCCGAATTCTGACATAATCTAGTTGAAAACCACCTGGACGTTCACTGGAAGGTCTAAAGATCCAAAATGCTAGGTACCAGTCTCACCTCTCACGAAGAATGCGGAAACAATGTAAGATCCGCGGAATCCTTCTATACAGTTTATACAAATGTGGACGAGACGTCTACGCGACCTGACCAGATGGTTTGCTCGCCAAAATCCGAGTTCGGATTGCCACGCGGGATTGACCAAATAAGCTAGACGCTCTCCACAGGTAGTCAAATACCTCAAACTTGGGTAATTAAACCTTTATTATTAATATACAAAAATATACGACACGATAAAGAGTCAGTAAATGCAATTAGATAAATATAAGTCATAGATACTGGTAAATGAGCGCAATACGTGACTAAACACTTGCTATCGGTGGTGTGATTACATGAGAAGCGAATGATAAATGTGTAACGGTGGTTGTCTAAGTGATATGAGAATATATTGCCCATAAGTGAACAAGGCACTAACATTTTTACCCTCTACAAGGCGCAATGAATGGGTTTAAGCGAATATAATATGCGGATAAGTGATTTTTTCCCTGGGGTCTAAACATTAAAGCCCTTATACGCGATGAGACTAGTGCGATGATGAGATTAGTGCCACCGGCTACGATTGACTCTGCGTGCGTACCGACTTCTTCTGCTCATTGACGGTTCACTCGCGTCAATCAACAGCCTCGTCGGGAATTTGAATCGGCGCAGCTCGGCTGGAATTCGAGGCAAGGGACCGTTTCCCATAGAGGACAGCTGATTCACGCCCGCGAGCACTTCTTGTCCAGAGAACGATTCGTCTCACGGAAAATCGACGCAGACACCATGTCGCGCGTTTGACTTCACACAAGCGCTTGCTGACACAACACTGCAACAAGCTCGACACAGTGCTTGCGCGTTTCAAGGGGGACCAACTCGAAACGCTGGCTGTCTCTGACGAGGAGCGCGCCCCGGGATACGAAAGGGACTGCATCAAGAAGCTGCAGGAGGGACTAGGGGTGATCGAGTCTTGCACATCGCGAATAGAGCAGCTCTGGGTAGGATATGCGGGCGCGTTGGACACTATCGACAACGTATCAAAGTCAGAACTTGAAGATTTCGACTCATATGTCACTCGAGCGGAGGGAGCGCTAAGTGCAGCGTTGGACTATACCGTAATCCTACAAGGACGCGTACGGGCTTTCACGCATACTGTAGGCGCAGCAAATAGGAGAGTGCGGTCACCGGTTGGCGGCCCAGAAGCAACAGCGGCTGCCAGCGCAAGAGAAACACCTGCGGCGGATTCAATGGAGACGAGACCCATCGCGTTACCTACCCTACCGATTCCCACCTTTACGGGAAATATATGGGACTGGGATAGCTTTTGGGTTCTCTTCAACGCAAACGTGCACTCGCAGCCCATTCCCTCGCTGTTCAAGTTCAACCACCTGCTCAACGCATTAAAGGGAGAACCGCACCATGCAGTCAAAAAGTTCCAGGTCACAGAAGAGAACTATCCGAAGGCTATCGAATTCGTACAGGCCAAGTACGGAAACAAAGAAGAGCTAGTAAACCGCCTGATATCACGTCTGGAGACTGTGGCACCGCGTTCATCGTCAATCAAGGACCAACGCTTGCTTCTCGAGCAGCTCCAGGTGATTGTGTCTCAGTTGCGAGACAAAGGTGAACAGGTAGATAGCCAGTGGCTATTAAAACAGGTCCTGTCAAAGTTCACTGATCGACTACAAAAGAGAGTATTAGAGAAGAAGTATTCCATGGAGGGATCTTTTCTAATGGACAACCTCCTTTCGACTTTAGATCAGCTGATATCCAGCGAAGAGAAGATAGCGCTCTTCACATCGAAGAACGTCGCGTCAGTCCCCACGTATCCGATGAAGGAGAAGCCGTTCAAACGGCAGGTTTCGAGGGGAAGCGACGCGTGCATGTACTGTAGCGGGGAGCACAAATCAGGAACATGCACAAAGTACAGGACGCCTCAAGAGCGGGCAAACTACCTGCGTGAGCACAAGTTGTGTTTCACCTCACCTCAGCACGCAACGACAGAGTGCAAACGGCGGGTGTGCTTCGTTTGTCAGGGCAAGCACCACACCTCCTGCTGCTTCAAAACGGCCACATCTCCGAAGATCCCTACCACGCAACAACCGAAATCGACACCAGTGAGTAAAGCACGGGATAAAGGGAGATCCAGCCAGAAGCCAATCTCGACAGCAACACCCCAGGTAAATCACGATGAGGTACCTGTTCCGACGCGTGAGAATGATCAACCAAATCCAGTAGCTCAACTGTATTCGAGCGAAACTAATCCTAGGATCCCGGAGACCTTCCTACCAATTGGAGAGCTGACCATAATGGATCCAACCACGCGTAGACTACGGAAAGTACCTGCACTGCTAGACTCGGGAGCCGAGTGTTCGTTTATCGATCAGAAGCTAGCGGATGAACTACGGCCACCCACCTTAGGTAACACTACGTTACGCGTAAGGACGTTTGGCTCAGACTGTGTGCAGGAGTGCAACAGTCGCAAAGTACCTTTAGAGATATGGGACGAAGAAGGCGAACGATGTTCCTTGGAACTGCTGACCCATAAATCTCTCACAACTACGCTGAAAGCTCCTCCGATTTTAGAAGAGGATATCGCGTTCATCAGATCGAACAATCTTCCGGTCAATCTGATTCAGGAACGCGCTGCTACCAAGCCGTTAATCCTACTAGGATGCGACCAGCTTTGGCAGCTTATTCGACACGACCAGACACAGGTTCGACTGCCATCGAGCCTACACCTTCTACCGACTCGGCTTGGTCATCTACTAACAGGACAAATCCAAGGGACCGCTCAGATGACGCAAATCCTAAAGGGAAAGGACGCGTATAAAGAGTGGGTCAGGTCCTGGTCACTGAAAGCGACAGTAAACACGGTTTCCGTGGAGCATTCTGTCACAGAAGAGCAGTCGCTCTGGGAAAGATACTGGAAGATGGAGCAAGAGGGAGCGGAAGAGTTCGTTCAGCCTGAGCACGAAATTCAGGCGATGATCGATAAAAAGGTAGTGGAGGAATTTCTGGACACAGTGGAGAGAAGGGAAGACGGCTACTACGTGCGCCTACCGTGGAAGGAAATTCCCATGGCTCTCCCAGATAACCGAGCCATCGCGTTGAAGAGACTGATGAGCATGTGGACTTCTCTTCAGAAAGATCCTAACCTGCTGGAAATGTACAATCTTCAAAGAACAATATCGCTTAAATATAATTGAAGAAGTCCAGGACGAAAACGCAGCTGTAGAGGGCAGAGTTCACTGCCTTCCTCATCAAGCTGTTCTAACTCCCCAGAAGAATACGACCAAACTCCGGATTGTATTCGACGCATCAGCGCACTTCAAGAACTGCCCGTCCCTGAATGATGCTCTACACAAAGGACCAGTACTTCCCCCGAAACTGTATGGCCTACTACTAAGGTTTCGGATAGGACGTATCGCGTTGATTTCAGACGTAGAAAAGGCCTTCCTACAGGTACGTCTGCATACGGTGGATAGAGACGCAACGCGTTACCTGTGGTTGAGGGACCACAAGAATCCACCGACAGCGAGTAATCTCCGAGTTTATCGGTTCATTCGCGTTACCTTTGGCTTATTACCATCGCCATTCCTACTCGCAGCCACTACTTATTACCACTTGGATCAGTATCCCGACGATGTCGGGCTAGTAAAGGAGATCAAGGAGAACCTTTACGTCGATAATCTTTTGGTATCGTTGGATACGCCCGAGGAGGGACTTCGCGTGTATTCGAAAACCAAAGAGATCTTCAAGGACCTGAAGATGAATCTTCGAGAGTTCGCTTCGAATAATAGAGAGGTCATGGAGACCATTTTGCAAGCGGACAGATCTACGGAGGAAGCTCCGAAGGTACTAGGGATCAGGTGGAAAGCCAAGGAAGATTATTTAGAAATTACCTGTAATGTGGCGAAACAAGCGAAGATCACTAAACAAACAGTTGCGAGTACGATTGCGTCAATATACGACCAAATGGGATGGGCTGTGCCACTACTTCATAAAGCGAAATTGTTTCTGCAATCTCTATGGAAAGAAGAGTTTGAGTGGGACACACCGCTCCCACCAACCCACATCGAACAGTGGAATGCCACTCTCCAGGAGATACAGGGGTTTCAGAAGAGCATACCGCGTTTCTTGACTCAAAAGTTAGCGAAGGCCCGCTTGGTAACCTGCGCAGATGCGAGCAGTGACGCGTGTGCAGCCTGCACATATCTTTGCTCATCGACATCAGTGGGGTTGGTCATGGCCAAAGGAAATCTCCCTAGTTTAAAGGCCAAGATGACTATACCAAAAATGGAGCTTAATGCGCTGACTTTAGCGACGCGGCTCTCGAATTCGGTGACATCACAAATAGCTTCAGTAGTCGCTATAGAGCATATACTAATCCTCACCGATTCGGAAATCGCCCTAAACTGGATCAAAGCAGGGCCACGACATGACGCAGGACCCTTTATACGAAATTGCGTGTTCGAAATCCACAACATTGTGGGTCACCTGGAGGACAGTGGATATTCGGTACAATTTGGACACATACCGTCCCATGAAAACCCGGCAGACTGTGCGACAAGAGGAATAGATAAGTCGCAGATGGGCAATCACTTCTGGTGGAAGGGACCTTCCTTCATCAGCGAGACCGTGGACACATGGGAAAACGCATTCAAACCAATCGTCCTGCAAAGGCCTCAAGAGAACGGTTACAAATCTCAGGACAACGAGGACGATGAAGAACTTCAGGTGGCTACCGTCTTTAGTCAGTCCAAAGCCGCATGTGACGATACATTTCATAAGATCAAGTTCACAGACTTGCGAATAGTTAAGAGAGTGGTGGCATATGCCGTCCGCTTCATACGAACACTGATCAGACTCGTCAACGGACGTAGAGCACGACCTCTTAAGGTATCATCATTGCTTGAGGAAGAATCAGCAATGAAAACGACCTCCCTGAGCGGGAGGGAAATCTGCCAGGCAAGCAAGGTATTAGTAAAACAACACCAACTTTCTCGAGTAAGTAACACACTTCTAAGATCGCTTCATCATCTTAGTCTCTATACGGACGAACACGGAATTCTCCGTTGACGAGGGCGATTAGGACGGAGCGACCTGGACGAAGCGGCAAAATTTCCCATGCTCATCTTGCAAAAATCATGGCTGTCCAAAATGATTATCAGGGAGTGTCACGGTGAACTCCATGCAGGTATCAGTCATACAATGAATCGCGTTCGGGAAACCTATTGGATACCGAAGCTGCGCGCAGAAGTCACCAGCATCATACGGCGTTGCGCAGCATGTCAGAGGATGAATAACCTCCCATATAAATATCCAGAACAAGGACATTTGCCGAGTAACTCGATCTCGTCCATTTGAGCATGTGGGACTAGACTATTTCGGCCCGCTGTCCGTGAAAAGCGAAGGTGGCATCGAGAAATGTTAAGGAAGTATTCTTACCTGCTTAGTTACTAGACTCGTACACCTAGATCTAGTATCAGATGGATCGACGCTAGCATTTCTGCATGTGATGAGACGCTTCTTTGCAAGGAGAGGCGTTCCGAAGTCGATTACAAGTGATAACACACCAACGTTCGCGTTAGGGGAAGTTATCCTCTCAGAAGGATTTCGAAGAGCTAAAGATGACCCAGCGATCACTAAAGAGATGAGCGATCGTCAGATCGACTGGATATACAATACTCCATATGCTCCATGGCAAGGAGGGGTGTACGAACGGCCGATCCAGTCGGTTAAGCTAGCGATGCATAAATTCTTAGGAAGGACTATTCCGACGCGTGAAGAGCTTGTGACGTTGATCATCGAGATCGAAGGGATGCTAAACACGAGGCCTCTTCTCTACGTGGAGTCAGAGGTGGAAACGAATCGCGTCCTTCGACCTATTGACTTTCTTCAAAACGAATTTGAAGTCCCACCTCCGTTTGAGGTAGGAGACGATCTAGTGGGAGATCCGGAGTACGTTACTCCAACAGAACGCTTATCGATTCAGACTAAATCGCAAGCAGTGAAAGCGATTCAAAGCTCATACAAACTCACAGAACGCTTCTGGCAACTTTGGCAAGCACAATATCTCACTTCTCTAAGATAAAAGCACCAAAGAGAAGTCGGGAATAAACGGGGTTCGCGTATGGTCCCAAAGCAAGGGCAAGTAGTACTAATCAGTGATGCCCTGCAACCGCGATATGTGTGGAAATGGGACAGATAGAAGAGCTGGCGAAGAACAAAGAAGGAGTGGTAAGAGAGGCGGTGGTAGCGCTTCCTTCTCAACGCAAAATAAGGAGACCTCTAAATCTTCTAGTTCCGCTCGAACATGACGACCACAAGCCGATTCATGAAGGAGAAGACCAGTTCCCATCACCGCTAGAGCACGAGTACGACACTTCGCGTAAAGAGGGACTAACGAGGGAAGAGCTACAGGATCGGCAGGCATCAAGGAACAACCTACGACCAAGGAAGAAGGTCGACTTCAGTGCGTTCAGCACGAAGGCCATGACTATGCTGTTCGTCGCGGTTCTAAGTGTGCTATGTGGCACGTGCTCAGGATCAAAAGACAGGGACAGACATGAAAAGAGCATTCGCTGCGTGAAAGGAGGAGTAATACTCAAAGCCACGGACTCTTTACCATACGAAGTGTGCGCGGAGGATTACTGCAAACATGTAGATCTCCCGCGTATTTCAGAAACGGTACACTTTCCAGCACAAGTAGTGCTACACGAGCATGAAGTGCAGTGGAAAATACTCGATAACACAAGTCTTACGACGGTCGAGATCATTTGTCCCCCTGCACCCTTTTGTGAGCACATCGACTGCGCGTTCTGCTCAGCACTCGTGTTAAATCCGGAGTGTTGGTTATTAGGAGCAATAGCAGTCACAGCGGTGTTGCTCTGTTTTTTCATAACAGGCTGCTATGTGTTTCTCTATGTACCTGTGGTCATAGGGAAGCCCATACGGATTGTTGCGACAGCAATTCGATGCATGGGTCACGCGTTAGGGAAGATGGTATGGAACCGTTGCAAATCTAGACGGCGCCGGCGAGCTACTGATTTGGTAGAACTCCTGGCAATAATGTCTGGATTATCCCTAGCCATATCGCAAGCACATGCCTGTCAACAAGTGAACATTTTTTCGCACCAAAGTACGTCATGTACAACGACAGCAGGTAGACAACTTTGCAAAGTGCAAATGTCTCAGGTCCTGAAGATCAACCCGTTTAAACGGGAAGCATGCTTTCGTATGATGAAAAATTCTACAACGGTGCATGAAATTCGCGTCAAATGGAAGTCACTGGATCTTACCTGTGAGCCAGAAACCGAGTATTATACTCGCGATACGGAGTATCACGTGGTGGACAGTAAACGATGTCCTCACACTGGCTCATGCATAAGGTTCAAATGTGCCGACATAAATGCTTCGGCTTTGCTCCCGGAGTCGGAAGAAGGGAACAGCTACCCGGGAACTACCTACTGCGTAGAGTCCTGCGGTGGCCCTGGATGCGACTGTTTCTATTGGAGCTCGGGATGCTTATTCTATCGCATCTACGTGAAGCCGACTTCCACCCAGATCTTTGAAGTCTTTCATTGTAATCGCTGGAAAGAAGCGGCAAAGATCGAGTTTCGACATTGGGACGGGAGACGAACCAAGGAAAGGAAACTGATCGCTCATATGGTCCCAAACGTACCTAAAAAATGGGGTGCTTTCACCTTCACGCTCAGTACGATCACGGTACCACCTACACCGTTGCTGAGCACGCCATTTATCTCAGACGGCAACGACACCGCGTTGTGGAACTCGCGTATGATTCCACCATTGAAGTGCGACAATTCAGAGGCAGCAGCAGCTTTGGACTGTCAAATTAAGGAAGACTGCAATTGTTATCCTGCGGAGACAAGGGTAAGTTGCAAATATAAAGAAGTGGACATCCGAAAGTGGTTCTATAACGTCCAAAATCGACTCCCAGTAGTGACACCAGCAGTGGTCTTTAGAAGAGATCTAGATTCAACGAGCTCGATTCGCGCTACAATCCCGACTATGACGACGTCGGAAATCATCCTTTCGGTTCAGGATGAACTGGAGACAAACGTTCTGATCGACGACGACTTATGTACGGTATCCAACGCAGTATTAACTGGCTGCTACAACTGCGCCAAAGGAGCGGAAGCAAGGATCAATTGCAAATCGTCGAAGAACGTCCAAGCAGAGATTACCTGCAACGATACCAGTTTCACTGTAAGATGCGACAGTCAGGGGGTCGCCTCCATTCTACGCTTCAGTTTCGCACGTGCGCGCATAGGACTTACATGTTCGGTATCGTGCGGGAGCGTAATTACTACCTTTCAGCTAGGAGGTATTCTTAAATTTACCCATTCAGTCCAGGCGTTAATAACGTTATGGCTAGACGGACATGCGAACGACATTAACGAAATCCAGTGGCCGGACGTTTACCATATCGCAGACGTCCTCTTGCAATGGTATAAGACCCTAATACTAGCACTGGGTGCTCTGGTGTTCGCGTTGCTGGTTACGTATGTCTTTATCTCCACTTGCGGTTTCCAGCTACTACGATGCATGTTTCGCATGATTTGTCGCGTAATCAAGGTGTGCTTTCGTGCACCTCTGTGGGTCTGTCGCGTATGCTGCAAAGTCAAAATACTGTTGCCAGTACGACTCCAGAAAATGCATGAAAAGAGACTTTAAACAAGAAAGTATCTACAAGTGCATGTTAGCTTGGTTATATGTCAAATCAGCATGGCAACACTCTGTTACTATAGTCAGAATGGAACAACTCTCATACAAGAAATTCGCGTATTTCAGGATGTCGGTCATTGACGTTGACGAGAAAGCGTTCCTATCGCTTATGGTGCACAATCCGCATCAGGAATGGGCTCCTGTGGACAGAGATCTACAACTTTTCTACGATGCCCTTCAGCAGCAGATAAGGCTAACGACAGTACTGCAACGACAATGGATTGAGCTAGGCAAAGACGACCACGTTGCCTTGGCAACACCTGCAGCACGGATTCTGCTGATTGTAAGACGTCTGGATGCTGTTCGAGTGACGAGAGATCACATTTCGCCGATCTCTCGTCACTCGCCGGGAGTAGATTCGTCGTCACGAATCTGCTATACAAGGACATGGTCCCAGACACCGCCCGACAAGAAATGGGAAGGGGAGTGGAAGAGGTTCTACGGCTCATGGACGAGCACAGGACACTTCTTACCACGCTTATAAGTGGTATGGAAAAGGATCTGCTGAAGGCGGAGAACGATTTCCGGAATGGACCCTGCTCTACAAATGTCGAGCAGGTCAACGCGTTGTTTAGAAGGGCCTTCGACACACTGACTTGGTCAGATAAAGATAAGTCGGAGAAGAGAATCGCAGAACTCCAAAGTAAGATTGAGGAGCAGGCTCATGAGTTGGCTACGCTCAAGGAACAGCTGACAAGCAAAGCAAGCTGTGAGGACAAAGCAGCAGAGATGGCCCCATCCGACAGCGACTACTTCCATAACATGGTTAAGGAGGTCATGGGGCCGGAGGAACCCCTCCATTGGTTGACGAACCCTCGGACGATGACGAGGGCAATGGAGGAGGCAGCTTCGAGTCTGAGGTTGGTACAATCGACGAGTACCAGGAGGAAGGACTCGATGAGATTCGCGTAGATGAACCAATGGAAGTAGCAGTTCATGAGCAACGTGTTGTCGAGTGGGTTTGGCAGGCACCGGCCCCTGATGAGCGTCGAGATCGCGTAGAAGACGAAGGACGCCAAGTGGACGAACAAGCTCAGGAAGTACGTCCTCCGGAGAAAGTGGATCAGCGCGTAGAAGCAATGAATGAGGAGGACGAAGCGATACAGCAGTTGAAAAGTCGTATAGAGGTTGCGCAGGATCGATTCGATGCCCTGCATAGAGCTTTCATGAAGTTTCCTTATCGCAAAAGAGAGGAAAGGTCGCCTCGAGTGTCGAGGAAGTTGCAATGCGCGTTTTGCTTCCATAAAGGAGAGCATTTTTCCGACTCCTGTCCCAACGTGGTAAGCAGCGAGGAGAGACTGGAAATCGCGTTGGAAGAGGGAGTTCACCTGAAGATGCCTAAAGATGTGTTGGGCAGCACTCAGATGCACACACGAGGACAAAGTGTGCTTCTATTGCGAAAGTCTGAATGGCACTCCATTCGAGCACCTGAAATGGACCGAAGAGGAGCATCACACTGCCCTCTGTTGTGTTCCCGACCGGAAACGGATGGCTCGAGAGATGGTGGAACAGGCCAGGGAAGAGTTAAGAGAACTCACTGGCGAATTAGCGCGTAGGACCAGGGACCGGAACAGGAATCGACAGATGAGGAACGACAACGAGGACTAAGGACAACGACGGACGCATGGAGGATGGATCTGCCCGAGGCGGAGTGACGACAACGTCGTCCTATTTGACCACATGTAGACTTGTTATTTACAGTTTATGTAATTCTCCTTTTGTATTTGATGACTCATCTGGATAATGTTGGATATGTCTCATCAATAGGCTTTTAGCGTGTTTATGATGGCATCAGCTGATAGTAGGCGGCAGTCGCGATCCGAAATGGCAACATCGCCGCTGCGAGAACTTAAAGGGCAGTCAGCGCCGCTGCCTCCAGTGCTCCTCCTCCTCCTCAGCTACAGTTCGCGTGGTTGTCCTCTTCATGGCCGCTTGTCTTAGCCTTCGGGCTCTTGCCTTATGCCTAGCTGTAGTCTCGCGTAGCCGGGTGTCACTAAGGTCTCATCGCGTATGAGGGCTTTAAGGTTTAGACCCCAGGGAAAAAATCACTTATGCGCATGTTATATTCGCTTAAACCCATTTATTGCGCCTTGTAGAGGGTAAAAATGTTAGTGCCTTGTTCACTTATGAGCAATATATTCTCATATCACTTAGACAACCACCGTTACACATTTATCATTCGCTTCTCATGTAATCACACCACCGATAGCAAGTGTTTACTCATGTATTGCGCTCATTTACCAGTATCCATGACTTATATTTATCCAATTGCATTTATTCGCTCATTTATCGCATCGTATATTTTTGTATATTAATAATAAAGGTTTAATTACCCAAGTTTGAGGTATTTGACCACCTGTGGAGAGCGTCTAGCTCATTCGGTCAATCCCGCGTGGCAATCCGAACTCGGATTTTGGCGAGCAAACCATCTGGTCAAGTCGCGTAGACGTCTCGTCCACAGTAATGTCCTTAGGCCAAGTAGCTCTAAGCGCTCACAGTACGTCGGCAAGTGTCTCCAACCCACACGGGGATGTAACCTGCAGTACACTGCAGTACAACAGTCTCGAGAAGGTTCGCTGCACCTTTCCTGGTTTACGTATTTGCTTTTTAGTGCATGGGCTCCAGACCTGAGAGCAGTACTCGAGATGGGCAAAACGTAGGATTAATACAGGCGGGCAAGTATTGTTGGGTTATTGCTGTGGACGCTGCGAAAGATAGAGAAAAGTGTATTATACGCCTTTTTCATGATTTGGTCAATGTGAGATGAAAAGCTTAATGAGGGTTCAAATAGAACATCAATGTCCTTAGCGGGTTGACAACCCTCTAGTAAGACACCACTTATTTCGTATTGGGTTGCATGTAGATCCCAGTAGTGCAGCACAAAGCATTTTCCAAGATTCACTGCGAGACTCATTTCGGTGGCCCATGCACTAAGCATTGCAATACCATGTTTTAAAGATTCTTTAACTGCTGCACAAATTGCACTATTATAAATGCCTTATATTTTGACGTCATCGGCGTATAACTGTACTCTTACATCGGTGATACTTTAAGCAAGGAAGGGAGTTCCCTCGTATAAATAAGGAATAATACTGGGGAAAGAACAGCTTCCTGTGGGACCCCGCTAGTGCAGTGATATCGGTTGGAGTACCTTCGACCATCTTTTACAGTCATATGTCTCTGTCTATGTCATAAGACGCGAACCAATTAAGTAGGTTCCCATCTATACTGAAAAAATGCAATTTTTGGAGAAGTTTGTAATGATTCACTTTGTCAAACGCCTTTGATAAGTCAATGTAAGCAACATCAACGGAATTTCCTTGGTTCAGCGCTAAGCTCCAATCATACAGGCTATCGACTAGATTTGTGGTGGCGGAAAAGCCATACAAAAACCCGTGCTGTACAGTGGAATAAGGCGAAGCCTGTTGATGAAATAAGAGTTTTCCTCCATAACCTTTATAGGCGAGGGCGTCAAACTTATTGGGCGGTAATTGATACGCACGAAGCGCCAGATATTTTAGGAATTGCGGTAACTATTGAATCCTTCATATTTCGGGGACTTCACGCAACATTAAGGAGACGTTAAAAATATGAGCAAGGGGCTTGCAAAAGGAGGCGGAGCACATTTTATAAACAATTGAAGGAATGCCGTAATAAGGTTCAGTGGTTGATGGCTTCAAGTGCTTCAAAATCTTTTCAACGTCTGCAGAATGGAAGTAAATATTGCTTATTCGATGCGTTGAAGGTGGTGGTAGAGTAATAACTGGTGAGTATGATTCCTCCTTTGAAAACACAGATGAAAAAATCTTCTAGCGCTGAGGCCTTACTAAGTTCGCTGATGCACTTCAAGCCATCCTTGTCAAGCAAAACTGGAAGGCGACCTCCAAGCTTCACCTTTTTGCGAATGTAGATATGCAGCTTTCTGATTGAAGGCTGTGCTGAATAACGGCGTTCTCGATTAGTTAAAAACTTTTTAGATACCAATCAACATCTGAGCAAACTTTCTTATATCTGGGGTCGTTAAGAGGATTTGGCAACGTTTCAAACAATTGCTTTTTCTGGGCAAGCAAATTTCGAATATGAAGAGGATACTTAGATTGGTATGGTATCTGGGACTTCAGCGGGACAAAGAGAGACAAGTGTTGATAGATAACCCTGCAGAACTGTTGATATAACTCAGATGTGGACGAATAGCCATCAAGAACTGCTAGCCAGTCTACTTTAAATAAACACTCATTTAGCAAACGGTAATCGACACTCGAAAAGTCAGGCCATGGAAGAAAATGGTTATCGGGGTTGTAGCAAAAACTTACGAAAAAGTGCAACATCTTGTGATCCGAGGTAGCTAGAGGAGGAAGTATGGTAGTACCATTGTCTATAGGTGAAGTTGTAAACACAAGGTCAAGAATGTGATTGGAAAAGTCAGAATGTTGACCAGTTGAGTAAATCCAGCATCATCGAAGAACTTCAGAATGTTTGATGAACTGGCAGGCACACATCCATACATAGGACATCAGATTTCAAGGAAAAACTGTGCTTCAGGGTATGCGCAAGAAGGCCACTTTTAACGATGCAACACTCACCTCCTCTCCTAGCTCCCCTTCGATCAGCTCTATATATTTCGTAGAGGCAGCCATTTAAAATTTCCGAATCTAGAACAGCTTGCTAACAAGGCTTCTAGCGTTGAACAGGTAACACGAAAGCGATGGAGGACTACCATGTTACTCACGCGTTTCCCGAAAGCCCAGCTGAGATTTTGGAAGCGCGTCTGAGCTCGCCACGGTATATCACCCATTCACGTACCTCCTTGCCCTGTTTCTTTACCTAGCTAGCTTTCTCAACTCATATTCCTTCGTTCTTTCCTCCACAGTCGTGCTCCGAACGAAAACGTCCGTAAAGCCAGCACTACGAAGGAAGCGTGCATTAGCTAGCGCCGTTCTCCAGTGGAAAGTCGAGGGCAGCACCACTTTTAGAAGATCGTCCAATCGTGAACGATCTTGGCTCGGCTTGCCCATTCTGTACAACTCCACTGGTCTGCACTCCACTTGAAGCACATCTAAAATATTCATTACTTTTTCCTCTAAATCTTTCTGACGGCAGAACGGTGAGCAGTCTGCGGCCGCCTGCTTTAACCCTGTGATCACGATACTACGCGAACGCTTTTCTGTTACGATGTAATCAGAATCGGCTAGTGCGTTCAACATATCGGCGATCAGGGTCTTTATTGCGCTACAGGATGCATTTAATAAGGTCATTTGCCGACAAGAAGCCGTAGTCGGCATCCACTGGAGATGTAGGAGGCACAACTGGTCGCTGGTCCCATTTTGGAATATGCAGATTTGGAGTTCAACTACAAAGAGACTTCAACGTAGGATTGAAAAAGTCCAACAAACTTTTACAAGGATACTGATGTACAGATGCTTTCCCAACCCTGAGCACCTCCAAAGCATACCACACTATAAAAGAAGGTTAAAAATTTTCAAGCTTAACACACTATTTCACCGAAGGATATTCATAGAATTAGGTTTTGCCTTCGAAATTCTTAAAGGGTAAATGAAACTAAGACCAATAAGTACTGGATTTTCAGACAGGGGGCCGACCAGGTTACTAGTACTGCATAGCACCAGAATAAATACTAACTCGTACTCCAAAATGTACAACAATTTTTTCTTTCGTTCTGCTAGGTGGATACAGATGTTGCCGTCTTACGTTCTAGTTCTGTTATTAAAGCAAGACTGATAAAATTAAACCTAACTTCTGTTTTAAAAATACGAGATCTAGACGTTCTTTAGATCAAAGTTGGATCTTTTCGCCGGATTCCTTTATCGCTAAATCTGTTCTGTGGTCTGCTTTGAAACAAGGACATTAATTTTTGTATCTTTTCAGAGGTTTACTACATTTTCCTCCGGAAATGACAGCAGGAAACCTTATGTCATTATCTTTTGCACAGAACTGTGATGACTCTGAAGACTTTTTCCTGGATTAAGTACTTTCGCTTTCATATTTTTACTCACTGTTAAGGAATTACTTTACAGCACTTCAATGGTTTATTCGGTCCCGCCTTTATCCTATACAACACTACTGCGTCTTCATACTCGACTT
>OX377206.1:79456574-79581513 GCA_947396885.1 Heligmosomoides polygyrus polygyrus | reverse complement strand
AATGGCTTTATAGCTAGGGGAATGGCGTACAATTGACTAGGGCTATCGTAATCCTTCACGCGAAATATACGTTCCTGGTGCAACCAGGAGAGAGAGTGCTCGAAATAGCGTTTAACACTATCGTCTTGAGGCTCATCAAAAGTTTTTTGGCCTCTGTAGTTTTGTTGCAAACCAATCTGTATCAGGAAGGAGTGAGGCATGGTTTTCTGACCCCTAACAATAAGAGTGAGGAAGTGTATCTTAGAGAAACAGGGAACTCTTGGTTTCAGGTATTAGTTTCAGACAATTTCAAGCTTCTTCACCAGATCTTGCGTTCCGCACCTGCATGTTTGGCAAAAAATGGTGGGCGGTGTCTCTATAAGGCGAAGGTCAGTATTTTTAACCCATTGCATTTTATTCGCTTGTCAGGTTCAGAACTCAATTCTAGAACGCAAAAGAGAGGAATTTCGCGCTGTTTCTTCACTTCAGAAATGTGTCGACGTGGATTAAAAAACTATCCTTTACCTTCTAGAGACGGCTCCCACCGTTTTCTACAAATGGCGCAAATGCAGATCCGAAGATCTGCTGCAGTTGGCTGATATAGTCTAAAACAGGTAACTGAAACCAAGAGAGCTTCATGTTCTTCTCACAGACTATGAGCAGGTCCTTACCCTTAGGTCATAACGCCATGCCAGATTCTCTTCTGATGTGGATTTTGTTTGCAACACACACCAAGACCACAGTGTTAGGCGCCATTTCGAGCACTCTCCCCTCCGTGATTGCAACAGGAAGGCATATTTCGCGTGAAGGATCGCGGTAACCCAATAGTTTGCCATTTCCTTTACTATAAATGATAAGAACTTTTATTTCGATTAGAATATTGGAAATGTTGACTACATTTTAGAGATTGTAAGGAAAGCGATTGATTGCTTTCTAGCCAACTGCGGTGACGTAGAATCCTCTCGATGGTTTGCAATGCTTAAAAAGAAGGCATGTCATGCGATGGACTGTACAAACACATGCACTACTCCTCTGCTATAAAAGAAGAACAGATGTTTTAGCATCACTCGATCACAGCTCACATTCCGCTGTTCACTCAACCTTCCCTATAAGCACAATCAAGACTCGTCGTCTTCAAGAGCTCTGCCTCTCTGCTGTGAAGGAATGTAAAGCAATGTTTCAGGATGAGGATTATCTTCCTCACTCTTCTATTGGCGGTGTGCGTCAGCGGAGGTATTCTCACCGGTCTCGGTGGGAAAGTCAAGGATTTCTTCGGTGGTGAAGGAAAGCTTGGCGAAAGACTGAAAAACGCTACAATAACTGGGTTCAAAAAGGTTTCGCTAGCAGAACTACTCAACTCTAGGGCGTCAAGGAGCATTTTCAGGTTCTAAATGCAACTCGGCTTCTGCAGATTCGTGAGAAATTGGACAAGATGAAAGAAAAAGTGAAGAAGACACTCGAGCTGTCGCCGAAAATGATGGCCTCACTGAAAGAAAGATTAGCGGTAGGATGAGGCTTTTATGACAGAAGCGCAGTGCGGCGAACGCTTAAGCCGTTTCAGTGCGCACTAGCAGACATCATGTCGTAGCACTGTGTTGGTTTTTAGAGACTCAGGCCAATTAAACGTGACCGCGTGCATGAGATTGGAGACTCCATTGATGAGATCAATCAGAACAGCGAAGTCGGAGAGCTGCTTTTCCAAAGTGACATCGTGCTTACGTCGTGTGTCAAAACTCTTTCGATTTGCCAGTAGAATCCTTCGGAGAGCAGTTGTGATCCTCGCGCCTGACGAAGGACTTCAGGGAGCAAGCTGACGAAATCGTTGAGGACATCGAAGAAGAGGTATCAGGAGAGGCTCGAAGAAAACGGCAAGCATTCAAAGATCGCCATTACCCTAACACGACATGGACGAATGGAGTGAGCTACTTCTTTGATCTAAATGCAAGTGAGTCCTTATCAATAACAGCAATGTCAACGATTTTGAAAAACGCCATTCTACATCTCCCATTTAAGCACCGAAGGTCAGGACAGTTTTCAAGAAAGCAGTGGAACTTTGGCAAAAGGATACTTGCATCGATTTCAAAGAAGATCGAACAGGTATACATTGGGAGTGTAGAAGAATGTGTTTCAGTGAAGTAGCAGGCAGTTGCTTACTTTCACCTGGCGAAGGAAACTGTTGGGGCACTCGCACACGTGGTGTCTAAAATCGATACAGATACGTTTCTTTCAGCGACGTCCAAGATTCGGGTGTTTGTCGAGAACGGGTGCTGGTCGTACGTTGGTAGGCTAGGCAAGCAGCAGGACTTGTCGCTTGGTGAAGGTTGTGAGAGCGTTGGTACGGCGGCGCACGAACTTGGTCATGCTCTCGGTTTCTACCATACCATGTCGAGACATGACCGCGACCAATACGTTACTGTGAACTACGTAAACATCAAGGTATCAAAGTAGAAGTTTCACGTTAACTACGCTTTCAGAGTTTTCTGTAACAGGCTCAGTGGCGCGACCAGTTCACCAAGCAGACAGTAAACACAAATGAAAACTATGGCCTAGGCTACGACTGCGGCAGCATCATGCATTACAGTGCCTATAGGTTCGCCTAATCGCGTTCATTCCTAACGGCTTTTCAGATCCTGTAATGCACCTTTCTTCAGTGCATCCTTCAATAACAAACCCACACTGGTGCCAATGGATGAAAACTATTTGGAGACTCTCGGGTCCCGCTTTATTGCTTTCTATGATCTTTGGATGCTAAATAAGCACTACGGCTGCTTAGGTACTCACTGACAATCGAATTCCTATAGCACGTCCATTGATGTTCTAACAGCTCTTGAATTTTCAGACAAATGTGACAAAGATCCACAGGCTGCGAAGTGTGAAAATGGAGGTATTCCACATCCTCGCGATTGCACAAGGTGTCTTTGTCCTAACGGTTATGCGGGCATCCTCTGCGACAAGAGGGTTAGTGACCTGACCCGTGCTTTTTCACAAAATAGCTGGGCTGGAGCAAACAAGAAACGTGAAGTAATTCGAATTCAGCCCGAGTCGCCAAAGTGTGGAGCTACATTACAAGCGAGTACTTCGTACCAAGATCTCGTCAGCGAAATTGGCTACGAGAGGAAGCCTGAGGAAGCCGACTTCGAGCTCTGCTACTATTGGATTGAAGTAAGCTAAGAACGGTAGAGGCACTGAGCAATGATGTTCTTGAAGTCAGGGTAACAATTGGTTGCAGTCGCCCAAGAACACTCAAATCGAAGTGAGAATCGATGGCATTAGCGGAACACATGCCAATGGGGGCTGCCCGTACGGTGGTGTCGAAATCAAGGCACAGGAGGACCAGAGGAGCACTGGCTACAGGTAATGTGGTCGCTAACGTCAGCTGCATGAAGCACCACTATTGCCCTTCTTATTGGCTAGCGAATCAGTTCCAACACATGTTGAATTATGGAGAAATAAGAAAGACTTTGTGCAGATTCTGCGCCGATGAAGACGAAGACCTCTCTCTTGTATCAAAGACCAACCGAGTTCCAATCATGACGTTCAGCCGATTGGGGAAGACCGTCATAAAGCTGCAATATCGCTACGGTAACGGCAGCATTAATTTCTGCATAGCTCCTTCCTGACTGTATTCGTGCGCATATTCAGTGACTGACGGGAAGCCAGGACCAAAACCAAAGCTGGCAGTTACACAAGCTGCCGGCTACACATTCAGCACTCCACCTGGTTTCCGTTGCAAGGATACGATGGGCCCATTGTAAGCGCTTCCCTAGAAGGCAATGGATAACAGGCGAATTATTATCAAGGAAAGCATTCATAAGGTCCATGCTTACAGATGTACAACGATCAAGAGCACAATTTGCGATAAGTCTTCAATCGCGTATTCTGACAGGGACAGGTGGAACAAGTGCGCGAAGACGTGTGGATTATGTAGCTAATAATGCACTGAACAATAAACTTTTCTGCATTCATACCACTTAATACACAATTTTCATCTGCTTGGAATGGCACGCGGTCTAGGCGATTACACGAGGGACGTGTAGAATTTATGTCGTATGGAAGCGTGTTTGCACTTCTCAATTACAGTCGGAGGAATAGAAACGCGAGGTGGTCTGATGTCGTGTGTAGCAGATAGTGCAGTCGGAAAAAGTTGTGCGCTCTGATTTGATCCAAGGTTCGGATCTCAATTAGATCATCCAAGCCTTTCCTCTATGGAGATATTGAGACTTTCCTGAGAAGAACACAATTTTGATTCTTTTAGCGGCTGGCCAATTGTGTTTTCAATCCTTCTCATTAAAATCTGATGTGGGATATGTGGCGCATTTCGAATTGATATACGCTGAACTATACAGGAGGGGAGATCGCTCACTATACAGGAGGGGGATCAGACTCACGATCTTCATCTATAAATACACTGCTTCCAGAAATTTAGGGCCACCCTAAAATTACATGTACTATGAAAGTTAGTCGGCAGTACTATGAAAGTTAGTCGATCCGAAAATTGTACTAGGGAATTCAGCACGGCGAAAAGCATGGCAGTTGTGGGTTTCGGCCAAATCTGCCAGAAAGGAAACGATGAGGAAGGAATGTGTGAAGGCGCTCACCGTTTAGCTGTTCAAAACGTATAGGGTCACCTGAATAATAACTTTAAGTAGCCATGAAACAACCTGTGAGAATTGGTAATCAATTGGTCCTCCACAATTCATGGCTGCATCAATAGCTCGGGCTGGCATCGACGCGGCATGGTCTCGTAGTGTTCGGAGGAGGATGTTGTTCCAGGCATGCAGAATTTCAGCTTCAAGTCCAACAACAGATTATTGTCTTAAAAGACTTCTCATATTCCCATCACATGCCTTTCTTTTCACTTAGTTAGCCAAGAATCGTTTGAGGTGATAGTCTAGACTCTGGCTAACCTGGAGGAATAAGGGGGATTTGGATGAACTGGAAGTTTGTCGGTGATCCTTTCGCTTTGTTCAAAAAGGTTCTTTTTATGAGTGGGATACGAGCATGTAGTGGCGATGTCCGTTCTTCCTCGTAATACCACTGGAAACTGCTCGCTTTTTTAGCTAAGCTAGGCACGAACACTCGAACGCAGGCGGCAGGCCCTGACAGACCGGCCTACGAAGACCCATGTCACATCACATGGTGTATGAATAGTCATGTTTTTCGAGATTGTTCTACGGCGTTCGCGGGAGCCGACGCACACTCGCGGAGCCCGGCGAGTATGGAAAATATGCGAGGGTCCCTGATGCGAGTACGGCATCGGGCGGCATCTGAGCTAGTCCGAAAGTCCCGTAACGTAGGCAGGACCCGCGTAGCAACGCTGAATGTGGGTAAGTTGACGTGCCGCTCGTGCGAGTCGGTTGAAGCACGGGACCGTAGAAGAGTTGATCTCTGTGTGGTGCAGGAGACGAGGTGGTCCTGCAGCAAGTCAAGGGACATAGGACGTGGCTTCAAGGCCGTTCTTTGTGGAAGTCCCAGGACCACCTGGTGTCGGATTAATCGTCTCCGAACGATTTCGTGACTCGAATGTAAGTGTCGAGCGCTTTAACGATCGGTTGATGAAGGTCATTGTCGCCGCTAAGGAGTGACTCTATCACTTCTTCTCTGCGTATGCTCCGCAGGCTGGCTGCTCCAATCAAGCCAAGGATGAGTTGTGTAACCTACTTGATGAGAAGACAGCAGAGGTACCATCGAAAGTTGTCATCATGCGGCGCGTGCTCATGAATTTTTCCGTCCTGTTCGCTCCTGTATTCACAGTAAAGGAACCAATGTCGATTACGAGTTATTCTATCGTGTTTGCAAGATCATTTTCCATATTTCTCCATAAGTAAATATTTTGAAACTTGCTGCGCAATACTATTTCCACAACCGCCATTTACTGCGTCAATACTTTTTACGCACCCTGTACACACCAAAGATTGTAGTCCAAGTATCCTATTTCTTTTTCTGCCGTTTGGAATTTGCGAATAATCAGCTGATGCAGCTGACAGAAGCCCAACCACCGTTGTCAGTTATCGCAGATAAAGTTTAAGCGAGTAACCAAACTTCTATTCATATACGTTCCCCATAACAGGAACATCAGCGTTGTGAATGTACATCTATGATTCATATTTAAATACATAGAAGTATTAGAAGGTAGCGCAGAGTAATGATGGATACGTATGAACGACCTTCATCATGCAAAATTAGAAAAGTATCAATCAAGTAAGCCCCAATATTGCAGTCCAGTGGAACCGCGAGTGGGCTAATAGGAGTGCGATGAGATGCAGCCCACCAATACTCCTGATACTCCTTTAAGACCAAATGCTATCGACATCGCTGAGCAATGTACATCATGTTTTCAGGCTCCATCTTGAAAATCAGCGTATAAGCCGCTGCAGATTGCCGCTCGTTTCTATTGTGTTCCGTAAGTACATAATGTAGCAAAGCAATCATTGTGCGTTGCTACAGAAGAATCCGTTGATGACCCCTCAAACTACACAAAGGATTCTTCGCTCCATCAATCATCCGCAAGCGCTCACTGCAAATATTTCATTGCAAGGCAGAAGAATTTTCCGAATACCGAGCAATCATGGAGAGACTGATGTTACGGCTCTTTATTCTTTATTGCGATTCTTTGCGCTTGCCAAGGGGATTCGTTATGATACCGCTCCTTTTACACCCTAGATATTCGTTAACACGGATGGCAAATATCCTTCCGGTCTCCCCAGTGTACGTCTGGTGCAAGTGGAAACACAGAACGGAAATAAATTTAATGTGAGGTGAAAGATTTTGACTTACGAGACTGACTTTCCCCTATGAAGGCGCGGCGGCGTTCTGGATTTCATCCCGAAGTCCGCGAACGAACAGTCGAAGGGAGTGTTCTTCCGCAACAGATGATTGTCTGCCGTCCGTTTCGCACTGCGAGTTATAGTAAGATCAGTGGTGACAAGCGTGTCGTTAAGAATGGCACTGGTATACACAGTATACTGAGTGGAGAAGGAAAAGTATAGTGAGTCTCTGTCACCATCTGTCACTAAAAGCTATCACGACGTCGCTCCGCTCAAGCGGTGGACCAGCGGGCAGTTTATCGCTCATCGGTTCAGATTTTCTGTTATGTCTCAGGACCATATCCAAAGGCTGAGTCGGTGAGGCGCTTGTTCGGGTAGATAGCACCGTCCAAATTCTTGAATCGCCTTAAGGCCTCCGAAGACGACGAGCAGGTCGAAGCGTTAAGGCCTGTTCATACTTCGCGACAGCAGCGACAAGAGCGCAGCGCGCGGAAGCATGAACATAAAGCAGAGACTAGAGCGACTAGAGCGACAAGAACGGTTGGAGTGACAACGCCGGCGCTCGAGTACGAACACTTTTCGGCGGCGCGCTCTGTTTTAATCGATTCGCAGGTTTTGCACGGGCAACGGGAGCGACGAAAGCGACGAGAGCGCAGCGCGCGAGGCGTGCGCAGCGACAACAGCGACAAGAGCGACTAGAGCGACAGCGCCGGTGCTCGAGTATGAACACTTTTCGGCGGCACGCGTTCGGTTTTAATCGATATGCATGCTTTGCACGGGCGACAAGTCGCTCTTGTCACGAAGTATGAACAGGCCCTTAGGCCGCACTATAAAAATTGATCCAACTTTCAACCTGGTTCGGCACACAATTATTAGAAACACCCCAACAATGCCAAGAATTTACGAAGAGAGGACGTGGAGAATACTGACGGCATTCTTTTGGAACAATCTGTACGTATTGATGTGCTGGCTTCACAGCACTATCATGAAGCTTTTCCTTTTTTTTTTGATCGAGGCTGCTAGTGAAGCTGGAGACTCAACAAATCCGATTTCTAAAAGGCGTGAAATCTGCTATGGAGGAACTGCATGATAGTAACACCTACACCATCAATCAAATGAATCAGACGAGTGCATGACGCGATCTCTAATGAGAGACACCGCGCAAACAGCCTTTTTCGCATTCGGAGTAGCCTATGAAGATTTTGCAGCAAAAGCTGCGATGTTGCGATGCAGATTAAATTCTGGCGATGGCAAAATTTCTATGCCATCTTATTTCCTGCTCTCTGACTAATTTCAGCCAGTTCCCCAGGAAATAGAGAGCGGAAAATTTTCCTCAAACTGGCGGGAAAATTAGAAAACAGAAATTCCGCCCGTCCCTGCTCGGGATGCATGGGACACCCGGCACGTCTCCGCCTGCGCTACCACGCCACTCTATGGAGTCGAAGAGTAGAAAACGATCGTGGAAAACCTTCTTCTTGCAAGATTATGAAGCACAGAGAAGTACTGTTTAGAACTCTTGCAAACCAACTTCAGATCCCAAAGGATACCGAAATCTGCGCAATATGTTGTGGAGATCATATGTTTGTACCAATTTTACGTTGAATCAGACCTTCCTCTAAACAAGCCTAACGCTTTTGAAGCCGAACTGGATATCTTCCCAATCAAAAAGCGCTCCTTCCATATTAAACTAGAGACTACCCAAAAAAGATTAGAATAATTTTCTGTTCGAGGAAAATTTTAGTCTTACTTTCTTTGAGGTTCTAACTCAACTACCCAATAGGTTAAATTTAATAACATTCGCATTTTTTAAGAAAAAATGTTGTTTAAAGCTTGCTTTAACGAGCAGGAAGGCGGCCACTTTTTAGCGGTAAAAGAAGAGATTGCGCCATGTCCTCGCCCGAGACGTCGCGATTTTTACTCGATTGACAACAAAATTTCCGTTCGCACAGAGTTTCACTCCTGCAAACGAGTTGTAGAGAACACATATTCTCGCCGAGATGCTTCACGCAAGCAGTATTTACACTATCAACCAAATAAAAGCGTAACGAGCTAATCGAGCGTATGGCTCGATCTTTCCTCTTAATGTCCTGAGTGACTGCTACCTTTTTACGCCTTATAAGAGAGCTTAACCAAGGGTTCATTGAACAAAAATCTTGGAGATTCCGTAGTTTATCCTGTAAGAAGCCCGCTTCGATTTGTAAGACGTTCACTTTGATTTCAGAATCACCGAGTTTATTTAGAAGAGTGTCTGATGTGAAGGTTGCAAAGAAATCCCCGAAGGTTACATTCTTAGTGTTAAATTAAACAATCTTTGGAGACGAGCTAAATTTGAAATTTTAAACAAAATCTAACAAAAGTGTCTGGAAAACATTCTCGATAAGTAGTCTCGTTACAACTTTCTCTTGTTCCAACTTCCTTGACGGTGGACCTCCAACTCGAAGCTCTCCTCCTTATCAGACACAACGCGGTTTTTTTTGTTTTGCTTGGTCGTGTTCACGCCAAATTACGAGCGCATTATGTTGGCACATCGTGGTAGATTTCTCATACAATAGATAAAAACAACAAATTAATTAACTAATTAATTAATATTCACTGTCTTCTACATCACCCATCCCTCTGTTCTTCCAAATTCTCATCCTCACTTCAGTACCTGGTTTTTAATTCCATTGTTTATGACAAGCCCTGCGTTCTAATTGTATGATATTTCGCGTTACTTCTGCTCCGACATTTTAGTTGCACCCACAAACACATTTAAATCAGTAGTGAGTTTAGCGGCACCAAAAGGCTGTGAGAAGAAAGACATTAACTAGTAGATAGGAATATATATATATATATATATATATATATATATATATATATATATATATATATATTGTGGCTGACAAGTAAGCGTTTCATCCTTTCCCGACTAGTAATAGACAGTAAATTTGTCAGCAAAGTATATTGCACAAGCGATTAATACGTTAGTATTAGGTTGATCGAGAAGTCTTGAAACACTAGCACAACAATATTCAAATTTGTCCCTATTTGCTAAAACAAAAACTCAGTCCAGAATATATTCCCCATCCAAGTCCAAGGTCCTGCCCATCTCTTTTTTTTCTTTCAATTCCTTTCCTCCAGAATTCCGAGGGCTGTGAGGAAAAGAATTCAGAAACCTCCATCTCCAGTGGACGTCGATCATCGAACTCCCTACCTCTCTAAGATGCTGCTTCAGAACTCTGAACAGGTAGTAGTCAGGAGCGAGGTGTGGAAAGTACGGATGATGGGGCAGAACTTCCCAGCTTAACTCCTGGATTTTCTCGCGACTCACTTTTGCGACATGAGGTCGCGTGTTGTCGTGCAGCAGGTAGACATTTTCCCGTTCTGGACGTTTTTGGCACACGGCGTCGCCCAAGCTCTGGAACTGGGTAGCGTAGACAGGCGCTGTGACTGTGGTCTCACTATCCAGCAACTCCCAGTAAAACGTGCCTTCTGGTATGCTTGAGGAAGCTTCCAGAATGTTCTGTACGTCACCACACAAGAT
Organism: Heligmosomoides polygyrus polygyrus; assembly: GCA_947396885.1. NCBI lineage: Eukaryota > Metazoa > Nematoda > Chromadorea > Rhabditida > Heligmosomidae > Heligmosomoides > Heligmosomoides polygyrus. Next base: position 79,571,244 of record OX377206.1, on the reverse strand, counting down.
CTATACTGTAAAAGCTTCAGCGAATGTAACAGGCAGTAGGTTAAAGTGTTACATGACTTTAGATCAACCTAATACCACAGTACATTGCTCGATAATCCAATTACGCATTCAAAAAGAAGTCTTTTCAACATCAAGTTTACATAATTTATGACGTGGTGTATTGATTAAGGCTGGTTTCTGGATCCGAATCTGTTTGGTCTTTTTTCGTGAGCAACTTGCGGACACTACGCTAGTCGTTCTCTACCTTGTTTATCTATGAAAGCGGTGGTGGAAAGCAAATAAATTAAACACACGCGGTTCAAACAAAAGTGAAGGGAAAGAAGATATGAAAGCGGGCTCCACTAAACGCTCATGAAGATATTCCTTTGAACAAAAATGGGACTTAGGGGTCAGAGTTTGTACGGCAACATGACTATCGTAGCAGCGAACACAACTCAAGCAATGCCTATGGTAGATCGCTCAAGAGTAGAAGAGGCAAGTACAGCTACCAAGTAACCGCTCACGATGGTTATTCAAGGACTCACAGAACTGCTTACCTATAGACACGGATTCCTTAATTCCCAAACAGTTCGTAAGAAACGTACGACGGTATAGAAAATATTCATCATCTTTATATATGTATATATAGATAAAATCATCAATAATTTAAGGAAAAGAAGCATATCACATTGTAAAAGATCTAGTAGTTATTACACAGATGAGATTTTGAATGTGTAATTTCACTGGTGAAAAGAATGGCCGAAAGAATGGGAACAGTCGAAAAGAGAAACATACTATAGACATACCGCAGGAAAAGTGCTCAGGACGAGACAGGCCTAACAGCGAAGGAAGATTTGCCTCGACACAAACTCACATGTTCACAACCATTATGCAAAGGCGAGAACATATGCACGAAATTACCATCGGGTACCACATTTTCGACACCACGTTTGATGATAACAATGGCCTAGAGGAAGGAGAAGCGCACTATCTACAAAGACATTCTAATGAGGCGACAAAAAGATACAAACGAAAGGTTGGAGTGCGGTGGAACTTTCCAGATGGTCGACATTAGTACAGGGAATGGTAACTAGGGTTTTATGGTGGACAGAGCAACGAAACCAAAATAACGAGCACATAAGTCACCTCACCAAACGCGTAAGACGCCACACATTATTGTGGTCATGTACGACACGGTCGCTCGAACGATAACGGTCAATGTTACCTCATCTCATCAACAGTTGCAGTCCTTCTTCTCCTGTCCTGCAGCAGCCGCTGCGCGTGGCAAGTTCTGCTTCGGCTGCACACCCGTATCCGCCGCATTAAGATCGATGCTGAAAACACTGATGATCAGTTGCTTGGCGATGCCTGCGTTAAGCTCCAACACCATCCCACAATAAGTGCTATAAAGACAGCTGGGCACTGAAATGGAATTACACAGAATTTACTGTCTAACGAAACAAGCAAAATTCAGTGTGAATAATTCGAACACATACAAGTATACCATTCGTTTCAAGCTGGTAATGGCTACAGAACCACAACGGAGTGAAAGCAGGCTCTAGCGAATTTAACGGGACTGAGAGAAACTTGCAAAGGAGTGCGAGAATGGGAGAGTTGTTGTTTTTATGTGTCACATTCAAGACTACCCAGGTCGTACGTTCTCTAAAGGATAAGCCATCAGGGGACTGCCCCGAAACATAGGTAAATGAAGAAGAGTTCAACATATTTGTTATCAACTCTAAAAGTAGCCCATATTATGCGCAACAAACAAATGCACGTCCAGAATGCAACAAGAACAGTAACACCTCAATGCCCACCAAGTGCCGCTCGCTTTTCTCGGTCTTCGGCGTTATAATTTTTACCCACTTCATGACTCTGCCCATTTTCGAAATTTAATCGGGATATCAGAACATCGTCATGAAAGCAGCAGCAATCTTGCTACAACGGTCACGCCTACGCGCGATATATGAACAAATTCTTGCGAGATTAACAGAAGTGAAAAACGAACTTGTGACGGCTCTTAAGGAGCCACATCAACATGCAGGTCATAGCATGCGCACCAGGGATGAGCGGATTAACCGTTATCCGTTATCCGGTTTCCGGGGGTTTTGGCCTATCCGTTTTATTGTTCGTTATCCGGCGATTTTTTGCCGGATAACGAACAACAAATTAGCTGAATCGTAGCTTTGGACGTGGTGATGGGTGTACTATGAACAGGATCCTTCACGATCGTAAGAGTGGTCATCAGAAACAACAGAGGTATTCAAATCTAAAAGGGTTAATTGAAGTTTCCTCACTTGGAAATTGACTACATAGTTTTAAAGATATCTAGCTTCCAGCCTTACAGAAGGATCGCTAAGCCTGCACCATACTTATATGAGGCTTACTTAGCAAAGCATTGTTCATTCATCTCAAGTCATGTGCTGACCAAGGAGGCATACAAACTGCTACTAGCAATTCTCAAAAATGGAGAGGAAGAATTTTTTACCGCCGATCTTTCCATCACATCATTTGTGGTTACACGATTGCAGTATGATCGATTGGATTGCAGGCGGTAATGGTACCCTTTTTAGCCATGTGCTGTCGTGAATTATCAGAATATACTGCAGTACAGCAATGAATACTAGCAAAAGAAATGGGATTATTCCAAATACATAGAGTAAGCAACTCCTCCATTAAAAATTTTGGGGATAAACTATAAACAAATTTGTCATCGTGGGTGCTGAAGACATATAGATTTGTTTTAATTTGTGAGTTTTTTTTGTGAAACTTATCTGCAACATAGGGAACACCTCCGTTTTGGGGATGGGTCGGATATTCTTCCTCAGATTCAGAAGGTCTGGATGTCATAATTCTTTGTGTGTGTTTGCCGTACACAACTGCTTGCAGATACTATTCCAGATCCCACGTTAAAGTACCTTGGATCTTGGGATGCTATGGAGCAGCCGTTAATGCGGCGACTGCAAAACGTTTAAAAACACTACTAAAATGTCTAGAAATGGCTTATAAATTAACAGTTCTTTAAGCCCTGATCTGTTGTTGAAATTAGTGCAATTTAAAACAAGTTTCAATTTTTGTTGTTTGTTCGTTATCCGCTTTTCCGTTATCCGGCCATTTTCGGGCAAAATTATCCGTTATTCGTTATCCGGTTTTCAACATTTTATTATCCGCTCATCCCTGATGCGCACACTAGAGGAGCAGTGTTATTAACAAAATGGTCTTTCCTAATCAAATATTTTTGGTGCAAGCGCTGCAACAATTACATTAAAAAATCCTCATTAACTCTAATCTCTTCTGTTGTTGCTCTTGCTTTCAAACGTTCTGATTCTCAACCATTCAACAAATGAAAAAAAACCAGAACTTTATAAAGAAGAAATGGAAAACATCGTTACAAAAAGAATAAAAGTTTCGCTTTGCCACTGTCTTCAGACGTACCTTTGTGTTACGCTCCTCTCCTGGCTTTTCAGTGGAGAAAGGAGCATATATTAGACTATCTTTAAATTTCGTCCACATGAGGAAAAATAAGGATTGGTAGAAGAAATGGAAAAGAAAATGAGATAAGTTTACTGAAGCAGCGGAGGAAATAAACAAAGCCAAACTCGCTGTTAACAGTCCAGATCGTCTTAGTGCAAGTAAGCCTTGGTTCATATTCCAGCGAAGCACACGGCCACATTTCTTCAGGAGGAGCAATGCTTCTCAGCCCCATTCGAGTGACAAACCAAAAACATGAAAACAGAACGAAACGCAAAACTCAAAAAGCGAACATGAATCCCACTTAACTAAGTTCAGCTGGAGAGCTAAGGATAGGGGAGACTACGGGAGAAGAATATCGGATAGACCTATCAAGAATATCAAAAAGCCATGAGAATGCAGCATTCTATTTACAACAGACGTTAGCGGATGCAAACCACTTTCCACGGCCTCCTAATCCTTCTTAATCGCTGGAGGAGTTCGTGCTAAACCTACGCAAAGGCTTCTACTTACAATACTACAGCATAGATGTCGATTTTGTCAAAGAAAAAACAGTTAAAAGTCCCTAAACAATGGCTGCGTTTACGAAGAGATCTAGTGAAAAGGAAGGAAAACAATTGGTAGAAACTGCTGTGAGTTACCTGCCGTCTTTGACATTTTGGTAGATTTTCCTAGCTGTTTCCAAGAACGCATCCTCCACATTGTCACCGCTGAAATATGAAATACTCAAATGATAACTTTAAAATGCTTCATCGTTAAAAATCCAAACGAAAAATACTTCAAGAACCAAGTGTCATGGAGTTGTCAGTGGAAATTATGAGCATAAAGCTGGGAGAAACAGATGCATCAACGAAGACTTACGTTTTCGCAGAGCACTCAAGGAACGTCAAGCCGTTCTCCTCGGCAAAGGCCTTGGCTTCCTCGTACGGCACATCCCTTTGACCATCAAGATCGGACTTGTTTCCAATGAGGAAAATTGCCTAAAAGGGTAATAATAATAATAAGCTCTTCGAGAGTAGAAACATAAGGAGAACCCAATTCCTCAATAACGAAAATATTTTTGGAACGGAAAGCAATGACGCTACGGGACGCAACAAAATAGTACACTAACCGTGTTCGGATTGGTGAGATTTCTGGCATCTGTAAGCCAACTACTTAGATGGTTATACGTCGAGCGCCTCGTGATGTCATACACCATTAACGCTCCTGCTGCTCCACGATAGTAGGAGCGAGTCACGGCACGAAACCTACAATTAAAGAAGATTTATATCCAGGCCTATGCCTACCACGTTATTCTCATAAACGGTAAAGCTCATAGCACAATCACACCCTGAAATGTTGACAGTACAATTAATTATCTCTAGTTATTGTCAAGAAGTGGTATTCCAAGCCGCATTTATGGTAAATTAATGGAAATCCAGCATTTAACATTAAACCTGTGTCAAAGATAACATAGCTTCTAAGACAACGGTTTCTATCTACTAATAGCGAACAAACACGGATGTCGACTTATCGATGACTGTTTTAGATGTGTGTCATCAAAGGCATAATCATGCCACAATAAAGCTGAACCGGCCATATACCAAAACTGAGCAACAAACATAATTCATATTAAATATCAAGCAAGTTTTCTATCTCCATTTATTTGCCTTTCATGCACCGCCCATGACTGTGCAACATTCTGTTGGAGGTCTCGCTTAGAAAAACGAGGACCAGTTATTAAACAACAGTGAGCAAAACAACCACAAAACAATGTCTGCGACACGCTTCTCAACTCCAAGAAACATTATGCAAATATGGTACTATGGAATTAGCAGACGGCGTTTCGGGATTGTTCCAATACTTTGCATCAAGCTATTCTAAAGGCTATTGCAACGCCAATCATTCCTATATTATTCCGGATATATCCCAGTGGGGTGGGGAATGGAAAGAAGAGGGAACACATATAGGACAGCATCCTCCGAATAGGAAATTGCTAAGCAGTGTTCTATCAGAAGCTATTTTAGTGCCCTGCCGTTGTATAACAGCCACTTATGGTGTTGCCGCCATTGCCGAACATATATTGCGAAGTGCTCTTTCCTATTTAGACCTGATTTAGACCATTCCTTTCCTATAACGGAAAGACCACGCTAGCTAAGCAGGAATGTGGAAAAGAAATCTCAACCTTCGTCAACCGTAACGCATCATGACTAATTTGCCGTGAATGACAAGTCGTAATGGACAGCTTATGAAAGTGTTACCACATGATGACTAATGCTACACAATGGCCGACAAATATAACAAAATATGGCGCGCTTGCGCATTCAGCAGAAGGCACAACATGTACCACTAATCGATTCTACATTCGGTTCCGAACCAAGCTACCCAAGCGTTCCATCCCTCAAAGGCAGTGCGCTGATACCATTCAGTGTGGAAAGGGTAAGATGCAGATTTATCCATCGCCTCATCACCACAACTCTTTATGTGAACCAAATACGCATTCAAAGTGTTCTTGTGATAGTTCGTACAAGCAGAACACTGGCAAGCCCCGAAATGGGAGTAAATAACGCCTAAATTTGTAAAGTGCAGACTGAGTAGAATAAATTGAAACAAATATCATACAATTGCTTTGGGGTGCCTCTTGGGAGTGAGCAACAACTCGAGCACGTTTGCTCGTCTGAGCCAATTACGCCTTCCATAGTCTCCCACTACCTGTGGAATAAACTTCGCTGATAAAATGACTAGCCCACTCCGTAACACCTTCGAGTCAATTGGAAGGAGTGACCTAACACTAGTCTCTAACCATCCAACCCGCAGCTGGGTGGGGTCTAGAGACGAAAAACAATGCACGCCTTTTTAGCCTAGATAGATGTGGACAACGCTAGTTCATAGGTTAGCTCAACGGCATTTTAGAGCTTAAGTAGAAACTTTGCAAGAAACGGTGCAACATGCTTAAATATAATGAATACTAGTCACTCTCATACCAGTCCTGAGCAGCATCTCAGAAAAACATACAGTTATAGAAACAAATACCGAATCTAAATAACAGGCTCACGGGCTACCGCCGATTTCCCCACTATAAGCTGTTATAAGAAAGACTGTCCAAAGAGGAGGCGAAAAAGTTTAATGTTGTGCCCTATGGTACCCATTCGACATGATACTGCCTTCTGATATTCGGAATTCGTTTCGCCGTTGTACTTAGTAAATGAGCACCTTTATCATGACCCTATAGACTCTTTACCTTCGGTAACCGACTGTATCTAATAAAATCATGAATTGATTTAAATCTTTGCAGCTAAGACTCCAGCGAAGACCCACTTGAAACAAATGCACAGCTAACAAAGGAGGTGGCTCCCGAGAAATTAGCAAGGAATTTGATTGATTCAGTCAGGATCAACACACTCTTGCCCTTCAATACGCCCATCTTATCCCTTTAGAACTATTGCCTGCGCAAAGGTGGCCACTCAACAACAGAAAACCTTAATATCGAGCATAGTCAAACTATTCAGATGTAAAAAAGAATAATAAGACAAAACTCGACTTATTTACGAAAATGCACACCTCTCTTGTCCAGCTGTGTCCCAGATTTGTAGTTTGATTTTCTGTCCACTGACCTCAATAATACGGGTGCCGAATTCGACTCCAATCGTGTGTGGGCAATCAGCCATAACTAAATCCATGCGAAAATGAACAACTGGTTCTGATACAAAACGGAAAACTGTCAACCGTATAGGCAGAACTGTAATGCAGAAATAACAACATTAATAAATCCATAGTAGAAATAGAAAAAGGCGGCGCGAATCCCAAAACTAACCACCAGTCTTGTACATAAATAATGCAAAAAGGAAAAGATCTAACGATGACCTACATTTCTTCTCGGTGAATTGGTGCAGGAGGCAGGATTTCCCGACACCCATATCACCGATGATGATATACTTGAAGATGTAGGAGTAGTTATACGGAGCTCCCGACATTCTCCGACAATACCTTTACCTGAAAAAGAAGAATGACCAATATGGCAGTTACTAAGGTTACCTAAAATATTTCCTATGACAAGGCAAATACAAAAAAAAAGGCACAAACAAGGAACGAGAAGTGCACGGTGGTAATCACAAGTGTGGAGACGAAAACCGCTATTGGTGATGAGGCAGGCAATTAGGAAACTTGTCCTTTTGTAGGCAAAGATCAGGTGCTGCACCTGCTTTCCGATGAATTTATAGTGCAGTTGCCGTCATCTACTTCGGGCATAACGTAAAAAACACGAAATCGCCTGAAGCTAAGTTAATTATACAATCGCCTTACTTTGGCAATAACACAAGTTCGTGTCATATTGCCATCACGATATTTGGTAAATACTTCCTGCCGAAACTAGGCAACCACCTCGCGCAACGCTCAACATACACAGCTAAAAAAGAACGTCAATCGCGAGTAATTCAAACATAGAAATAAACTTATAACAATCTACTTCCAATCTTCACTACTTGGTGTGGAGATAAACATTAACAAGACAGTAGGGCGCAACTCAGTTCACTGTAAGGGTAGAACATACTTTTGCTGCAAAAAAACCGGTTTCAAAAACCACATAAGGCTGTCCTACATGGTGCCCCCCCCTTATTTGCGCTGACACTAGTTTGTTGGCTCCACTACGCGGTATGTAGGCGAGGATACAGGGACTCAGCTGGCAGGCGGCGCTGATCTCACTGGCACGAATCGACTTTGAAATGGGTACGCGGCCAAGCCACCTTCTCCTAGCGTTCAACTAAGACAGTAATTTGGTGGGAAACAGGAAAGGGCTAAGGGTAAGGGAAGATGTTCATCAAACGCTTTTTTGATACACATACTTCAAAAGGATGTCGAGGCAGTTTGGATAAGTCTTTGGCGATACGATGGCTTGCGCTGGCCAGCCGATGGATGAGATAGTGCTGCATCCTTCCCAGGCAAATCTATTATAGTACCAATCTTCTTCTTCTTCTTCAGCGTCTGTCCCGCTTCGTAGCGGGGTCCGCTATATTATAGTACCAATCCACCAATCCCGAAAGGATGGATTAGTTGCCCTGAAACGGAAGTCCGAACCAAAAACCTGCCATCGGATGCAAGCGACAGCCAGCGTCTCCTCGGGCTGCGCTGCCACCGTCTTGCCTGGGAGAGATATAACGAAAATCTGTCCATCGGTTGAGCAGCAAAAGTTATCGTAATTACAAACGTGTAAGTAGGCTCTAAAACTGCATTCACGATATCACCTAGAAGTAGGGTGCATGGCGTATACCAGAAGTATACTAATTGCTTAACAACCTTTACCCACATTTCAGATAACGCTCATATATGAAACAATGTATTACTCTTACTAAACCCATGCATTGCCTGTTGGTCTCACAAAGGGTTACTTGTCAAGCGCAGCGATGAGTCAGATGGCCGTTGTTCCTTGACGGTTGGCTGGCGTTTGCATCGGCCATTGGCGCGAAAATTTCGCGTTGGCGCTGGAGCACGGAAACTGATGCTCTTGTCAATGCGGTCTGATTCTTCTATGGTTATAGGGTAAGCGACGACCATAAAACATGTTTTCCTCTATTCGTCGATCCATCAGTCCATCCTGACTATGGATTCCCCTCGCATTGCTCCCTACTTCTCTTCTCGCTCGTCCTAGAGTCCAGGTAGCGGAACACTCGACACCTCTACTGCGACCGGTGCTGGGTTGGTTGACGAATGCGTTTCATTAACGCATTTTTCAAAGGAGAAAGGAATCATTTACAACCATTTTTTATATGGCAAAACACGTATAGAAGGCATACGCTAGTTCCAGATAGAGAGAGCTATGGAAGGCGATTTTTGATGAGATAAAAGGGCGATGATTTGAAAAATCTCGTCCAATAATGGTATTAAGTGTAACTGGACAGCGAATTAATCAATGGAACTTAGGAGGAATGTCTATTGGAGAAGCTGGTTTGTCAACAACATCGAATAAATGGAATTTCAACCTCTTCCTGACTCGTGTGGGAAATATCGCTTAGAGGCAATTCACATGATAGTAACAGGAGTTGCCATTAAAAGATGGGACTAATGTTCCCTTGCTGCGGTAGGCTCCGCGGCAGGGTTCTGCGCTCTACGAGCGCAGAACCAGGCTAGGGAAGGAACTCCAGGGTGTCTGCGATCCAAGTTGCTGGTGTGGAAGCTCCTTTCGTCGCTCAGGAGGAGCTCGCGGTAGGTTTCTGCTCTAGGAGCGGCGAAGCGCATACGGCTGGAAAAATGCGCAAAAAAATGCCCCAAAATTGCGTACGCATTGAAGCCCTCGAACTCCAAGTAGTAAGCTGAAATGCAAGTATGTCACAACGCAGTAGAACCGAACCCCCGATCTCCCTCGCATGGAGCGACGCCACTTCTTCCACTGCAGCACGACCCGCTTGCCCGTTGTGCAATCGCGGGAGCACAAGACATTGATCGATTGTCAACGTGGACGCCGACGCGCGATCTCTAAGCTAGGAGGGCGCAGACAGCAAGAGATTACGTGCTCCAGCGCCAACGCGCGCTTGACTTTCGCGCCAATGGCCGATTCAAACGCCAGCCAACCGTCAAGGTTCAACTTCCACCGATGAGTCACAGGTATATGACCGTTTCACGATTTCGTAGGTACTCTGGTCTTCAGCGAAAGTGGAATTTTCATTGAAACTCCGTGAACAAAAAGTTAAATTTAAATGAAATCACAGAGTTACATAACAGTGGAGGAGGAATATAGTGCAAATATGACAAAGGCTAAGCGCACTATGCTGAGATGAAGTTCCGAGCACTATTGCACTTTCGCGACTTCAGAGGTCGAGGAGAGATTGAAACAATTTTCGCTCGAACCTCGGCCATGGTGTTTATTTGGAATGCTACTCACGAATCTGACATCCGCTTTTGAAATTTCGGCCGATTACGGTAGGCACGGGTGACTAAGGCTGTTGAAGTCATAATCACCAATTTAGCCCAAACTTCTTCAAAGGGGTTATCCGTGGTGCCGATCACAAATATTACACTCGTTTTTGGTATTATAGTAGGTTACGGTAACGACTCAGAATGGATTCCTGGCGGTACAGGAATACCTAAGCAATGAACAATTAGGTTTAGACCATCTACTACCCCCGGTAACCTACCCTGCTCCAGCGTAATACCAAAAACGGATGTCAGATTCGTAATCAGTACTAAAATTAACCCCCCCCCCCGCAGGAAGTTTGGCCGAAATTTCAAAAACGGATGTCAGATTCGTGAGTAGCACCCCAAATAACCCTAATGAGCGAAGTTTGGGTGAAATTTTTTTTTTAACGACCTCTCCTCGTCTGGAGTCGTGAAAGTACAACAGTGCCAAACTGGGCGGTGCTGTGGCTAAGAGACTTTGACACATTAGACGAAAAATCCTAGTAAAAGCGATAACCCAACAGCAAACTACCAATGTGTGCATATAAAGAGGGGAAAGTTTTGTGTTTGCACATGGAAATCACACCAGGAGCGTTGTGAAAATAGCTGTGGGTCCATCGATTCTGGCAAAAAATGAGTCTCTTGGTAGGGAAATTGAATTAGGAAGTACAACACACTAATTAGTCGAAGAAAGGCGCCTAAAACAACCAAAGTCCCCCTCGAGGTCGTATAAAGTCGGAGGAGCATTGTACAACACTCGAGAAGAAAATGTAAGTGGGTTCTGGACTGGAACTGGGCTGGAAGGGAACGTCAAGCAGCGAAAAGAGTGCAGCCAACAAATACGACGATCGATAACATAATAGACGAAAACTCGGCCACATCACTACATACATAATTATCGCTGACGACGAAACGGCTGAAAAGAAATGAACCGCTTCACAGGCGCAGCAAGGCAGACAGAGAGTGCTATGCGCCCACCGAAACCTGATGTCCGTGAAGCTTAGGGATGAAGGGCATTGACATTCCGATCATGACGGAAGGTCACAAGGTTTCTAACAGGAAGGAATTTCGCAACATCTCGCCGCTGGGCGCCGGCCTGGCCTATGCCAGCGTCGGTTGTAGCCACCAAATCAATGCACGAGATGACTGCTTAGTTGTGTTTTCGTAACCAGGGAATACGCCCGGTCAGCTTTGTATGAGTGGGAAAAGAGCGGCACAATGAGAAACACAGCTGACCGCTCCCACGCAGCGATGACTCGCCTGGCCCAGCGACGGCTGTAAAGCTGGCCAGAAACCGCACAAAAAGGTGACAGAGATGACGGGCTGAAGGGGTGAGTGATGCGGTGGCAACCCACCGGTGATGTTCCAACTCAGAACGGAAACACTGCTACCGCATCTGATCGATGATACGCTGAGGTGCAAAATCGATTGAAACCGAACGTGCGCCAAACGCGAACTGCGCCCGTGGCGTCGGTTGACGTGAATTCGGGGGAGCAACTTTTGAAATTGGAAATTTGCATAACTTAATTCTTTCGATTTTGGAGCACGGCTGATGCATTTCTCAGTGGGATCACCATTGTGTGGATTCATGTAAAGCTTGAGGTCGTTTTCATCCAAACAAACTGTGGTGTGGCCATCGATTCGTTGCACCTATTTTCATGTTTGTAGTGATGCAATTCTGTTACCTATTTAGATTATCCAAGTGGTCTATTCATATTTTCAGGGCTTCAAAGTCTTGATAATTTTGACGCAAATCTAGAAAGGGGTTCCACCTTGAATCGTCTTCATGATTGGAAGCTTTACCGCAACCAAAGCAAAATTTAGTGTCCTTCTGACATTACAAGATTTCCAAACACTACTTTTTCATTTATTGCTTATTATTTTTGTTCGTACATTTTATCACCACGTAAAGTCGCAGACATAGCTCCGGACTTCTCCACTCTAAAATGTATTGTCTTGGAGGCGTCGCTGAATACTGAATCCAAACATTGAATCGAAATCTATTTATCAGCCTGCGCACATCTAATGGCAGGTGAAGGTTTTCGACGCAAGTGGATTTTCAGAATCAGGGCTCCCTCAGAAATGCCCTCACGTGCGAGTGTACAGTTCACCGACTTTCACGTCTGTTACTTGATAACAGCATGACACTTCGCCGTTGATGTGTTCCAACCGGCTTCAACCAGATTTCGGTAGTATATTTAGCCTCACCGGTACTTGTGAAGGGCTTGATCCGTTTAGACACCAAGTGAATTTTGGGTACTTCCGACACGTTCCTTACACGTATGGAACGCAACCACCATCATGTCAGTTATACCGGAGATATGAAATCCACGTCTTCCACACGTCCTTACATGTGAACGTAAAGACTTCAGTGGCGCGATATCGGTGTACATAACGTCAATGAACCAAAAATACGGGTAGCGGTCGCAGCTTAGACTGCGAAAAAACCGGCAAAAGCACAATCCACACATGAGAGCTCTGATCCGCGAGTTGAATGCGGCTATCCTGCATTTATGGAAATTGCAATGCATCAACTGTAGGAAAGTACATATTTCGCATCTTCACCAACGGCTGTCAGAATGATGGCTACTGCCCTTATTCCCTGGGTGCACAACGGATGTCGATCTCGAACAGACCTCGAACTGTGGCGGTACATTGGTATCGGGAAAATGGGACTAGGTCGCAATGATATTTGGGAGCAGTGTGTAGCTCGAGTTCACAAAAACACGAGAACATGGCAAATGTTCTCCTAATAAAGGTGCGTGAAGCAAGGTGAAGGAGTGGCGGCTATCGCATATATCGCGGTTTGATTCAACATTCGTGATCCATTTAAGCAAGCCTAGTCCTCTATCGCTCTGGAAGCAGTAAATTCGTACCAGATTTTGTGATTTGGGAAGAATAAAGCACAGATGCTTTCTTCCGCTGACCGTCGCAAGTCTATGTATGTATAGGCTGAATGCCCATCCACCACGGCTTGATCCGTTTAGACACCAAGTGAATTTTCGGGAATTTCCGTCATGTTCGCTACACGTTTGGCACACGTCAACGGACGCAAACACCATTACGTCAACTATGCTGGACCGGTAATCCACGTCCTCCACACGCCTTTACAGGTGAACGTCTAGACGGCAGTAGCACAGGTGCATTCCTTGCTGGTGGGAGCCGCTCTCAAACGTTTTTTTTTTGACATAACGAAACACAATACATGAGCAACAACATGTAGAAGACATAAGCTACGCCAGTCTGGTTGCCCAGATAGACTCAGTTTTCGAGTCCCTGCTTGGGAGAAGGGAACCCGAAGAGGATAATTTTTAGCGCAAATCTAATCAGGAAGGATCATTAGATCTGTATCGAGAACAGAGCACTTTCAAGCATCTAAAAAAATAACATCAGTAAAGTGAAAATAAAATAGGCCAAGACACCATCAATCACCATTTTGGACACAGTCGAGACAATGAACTTGACGTCCTAATCATTTACAAACGTCCTGACCTAGCTCACAATTATTTATTATGCATATATGCGCATGTTTTCTTCGTCATTTATTCTGATTTCGTTAGTGCAGTTGTGTTATACGGAATGATAAGTTCAGTTGATATAGTTGAGCACATTCGGTTCTTATAAGATCGTTTAAGAGCTGCCACCACCAACTAGGATTGCACCATAACGCGATATCGGAGCTTACTACACAATACTTTCAGAGACTCGAACTACTTTACCAAATATGCGTGGCCAAAATTCAAGCTATTTAGGAAGAAGTTAGAACAAACGCTCTCGAAGCGCTTAGGCTGGGACTAACTTATAAAACTGATTCCGCTCTATTCAATCTTTGTTTCCATCGTTTACTCCCAAATCGGCGCAAATAGGCTGGGAGTGTTCACCATGTGGGACAGCCCTATACGTTTTGTACTGTACGAAACTAAAAATTAATTTTTTTTGCTGATGTGTTCTACACCTATTGTGAACGGAGCTAGGCCATCTCTGATGTAATTGGACATACACGTGCCTTTGCCTACCAAGGCTAATATCCACTGACTCCATGGTGCCCCCACCCCCCTGAACGTATTTACACCTCCAAATCCGCCGTGGTGCCGTGGGACGAATTTTTCCGGTTGAAGTAGAACGTGAAATGACTTCCGTGGTGCTCGTCCGCTGGCAAACGTTACTGATGAGTTGGAATTTAGTGTAAAGACGTGTGAAAGACGTGTATTACACAACTGCAGCATAACTGTTGTTATGGCGCTTCCGTGCAATGACGTGTGAGACACGTCGAGCATGAATGAGAGACGATTCCCCAGGATTGACTTGGTGTCTAAAGGGATTTAGCCATCCACCACCGCTCCGCATTAGACAGCGGAAGTTGAATCCGTAACTCCATTTCCCTGTCTTCGTTTCAGATTAGAAATAGACGTACACAGCGATCAAAGCTGCATCCGCTGATACACATTTCATCTCAATGTCCCCTGTCCACCCGTTGTTTTTTCTTTAACCCATTCACGACCGTGCATGAAATCGCGTGTCTGCCGCATGGGACGGCGCGGACGCGCCAATCTCGTGAAATCACTTCTTCACGATATTTTAAATGGAACTGCTTCTTAATGTGTTAACCAAATATTGGAGAAGGCCAGAACAGGTTCGAAAGCAGAACCTAGAGTATGTTATTGCTGCTATGTGAAGGTCTGCAAAGAAAAAGGGTCGCTAGGAATCATGCGAGGAGGTGATTACACAATGTAGCAAGTGTTTGTAATATTTTGACCAGATTGTTTTCGAAATTTTTACAAAAAAAATGTAACTAGTTGTTTTGTGCATGACTATTTTTTAAGATGTGAGTAGCTGTCTGTGAATGATATCGATTTTTGTGAAGCTTAGATAGTGTGTGGTGTTGACTTTTTTATCAAAACTTTCGTTAGAAGTAAATGACTCTCGGACCATTGCGCAGGCAGCATTGGTGGGATATAACATATCTAAAAAAAAGTCGTAAGCTATAAAAAATCGAGAAGTGGGCCGCAGCGAAGAGTTTTTTAACCGCGGGCCGAAATCGTCCGGCGCATTCCCACGCGACCGAAAAGCTGCGGGTGGAAATTGACCTGCACGGTCGTCAATGGGTTAAATTTCTAATTGGATCCAACTGGTTGTTACCGTTGAGTCGGGTTTTTGTCACCACGACAGATTCTACGGCATTGAAGTGACAGTGCTGTGAAGAGTTCGCAGTGCAGCGAGCGCAACACCGCAATATGCCTGACGCACCGTCATGCGCGACAGCCACCGGTGCCAAATAATTAGCTTGCAAACTGATGAGTTGGAATTCACGTGTAAAAGCGTGTCGAAGACAGGTATTACAACAGTGCAGCATAACTGTCGTTATGGCGTTTGCTCGCAATGACATGTGAGACACGTCGAGCATGAATGAGGGACGATTCCCCAGAAATGACTTGGTGTCTAAAGGGATTTAGCCCTTGTGAAGCAAAGGGCCCGTGGTGCCGTGGGGTTGCCGGTAAACATGTTAACGCGGCAAGCCCACGGCACCACGGGGCCGGTACTTATGAAGTACCCTTCCTTGAGTGCCGTGGGTTGCCGCGTTGCCGTTGCCGTTGCCGCGTTAACATGTTTCCCGGCAGCCCCACGGCACCACGGGCCCTTTGCTTCATAAGTACCGCCTCACCACCCTGGAATACCTGGCAAAAGATGTCCAAAGTATGGGGGTAGATTTGCGATATTTCCTTGTCAGCAGCATTTTTTCTTAGTGACAGCGTGGTACGAATATCTCATCAAGTAAATTTAGAAGTAAGGGAGGAAACAGCGGAGTGCCACAGGATGAAGGGAAAAAGCTTGCCTAGACAGATAATTTCGTTTTTTTTTCTGTGCACGACTTCCACTTCCATGGTGGCTTGGAGAAGCCAATTTAGGAAGGCAAAGGCGTGGCTAATGATTTACAGACGAACTACCATTTCACCGAAGACGTATGGCGAGTTGCCTACTGTGCACAGAATGTACAGGGTGCGTAAAAAGTACTGACGCACCTACCTTTTGTTTCAGCTCCAACTTTCTCTTTCTACTTTTCAAAGTTTTTGTGTGTTATTTTTGTTGTCAATATTGTGTTCAAAAATATTCTAGTAAAAACTGAAGAAACATTATACCGTCGTGGTTACGGTGGCCCTTTTTTGTCTGTTACCCAAAGAGCTGAATACTTCCTTAACAAGAGAATTAGGCGCTGTTCGAAACGGTTGATGAGGAAAGAGGTCAGCAACATAAACGTCAGCCACGGCTCTGTCATAACAGATGATGATTACAAGATGTTCAAGCACGATAACGTTCGAATCCAAAATTATCAATCTCTGTCCGATAACGGCAAACAGACAACGCGCGAAGGTGTGAACAGCTTCTCAGACGAGCACAGCTTAAACATGAGTCCGCTGGATTACTCTTTTTAGGCGATTTTGGAGAACGAGGTCTGGGCTACTTTCAACAGAAGCGACCAGTCGCAGAAGGCTACCCTGTTAAAAGCACGGAACAAAATCCAAGCGAGTAGTTGCGGCGCGTGCTCATGAATTTCTCCGTCGTTTTCGCTCCTGTAATCACAGTAAAGGAGCCAATGTCAAATACGAGTTATTCTATCGTGTTTGCAAGATCATTTTCCATATTCCTCAAGTGAATATTTTAAAACTTACTGCGCATTACTATTTCCACAGCCGTCATTTACTGCGTCAATACTTTTACGCACCCTGTACACTCACGGATATGCGAAAAATATTGTGCACTTTATCGTTGTAGAGGTGAGACGGTGACATTACTGTGGAAGTGTTTTCAGTATTCATCATAAGCTGCCCTCACAGGAACCAATCATTGAAATAACAGCACTGTTGGTTTCTGTGATGTGGTTCCGGTATCGTGGAGCTTCTGCTTGAAGGCTAGTTCATAGTCTGTAATCTCTCCGCAGGGTTCAACGTCACTATCTAATCGAAAACCACCTGTAATATACCTCCACTTCTAATGTTCTTCCTTTTTTTCGATCGAACTTGACTTCTGGTTCAAACAGTTGCTGACCTCCTTCCACTCTTTCCATAGGTTTATGTGTCCGATTCATAGCTAAGCCGTCGAGCTCGTGTTGAACAGCTAAGTGCTGTTGGCGAACTCATTAGGTCACCTAGAATGCGACAGTGGAGAGGCAACTAGTGCAGTAGATGAGCTGGATACCTCTTATTAGCGATCCAAGGGGATGATGGTCGGCGTTGTTAATTTTTTGTCTGGGATACGCCTCGCATTTTATTTCTCCGGGATGTCGTCAAGGCAACTCTAACACGCATTTAGCCTGTACGATGACTTGCGGAATCCATCCGATGGGGAAGCCAGTGTTGTATCTTTTCCTTTCGTTCGAAGAGTCGTTGACATCATCAGGAATGCTATAACGATTGCTAAATATTTAGGTAATTATGCTGAGCCGGTTTTCCCAACATGCGTTTCGGCGCACACTGGCTACTTCAGAGTGCCTCAGGAAAGATCTCCGAGTGCGTAGTTTTGTCTTCTAGAATTACACCTTCGAGCATTTTTTTTTGATTTATATCGTTTTCTTTCGATTTTATGTTCCCTTTTTAGAGCATAACACGAATACCTCTTTGTACCCCACTCGAGGGAGAATTTGCGGTCAAATCGCAGTCAGAAGCAGGCTATGTGCCATTCGATTCGAAACTAACTACACTGAAGTCGAAGATACGGGTTGCCTCAGAGCCTCATTACGGAGACTACTGCACCATTGGAGGTAGGAAGTAGTGTTAATTATTCTTTTTTTCAACTACTTGAAGTCAGGAATAGCTATTTCATTATTTGAAATGAGTGCAGGACACTCTATCACATTACTTTTCTGTAACATTGATCGGATTCTTCTGGTGCTTATGATGCAGGAGATCTCCCAATTTTCCTGCTTCTAATGGATTTCGACTCTCTTGCATTCTACACCACATATTGCCGCTGCGTGAAAATCTCTGACGTGCCGAGCGCGGCAAACGTCGATGTACGCCTAATATACTCTCACTCCCCGCTGATGACTATAAAGGGAGCCCTTGAAGAGTATTCTGATTACGAAACCTATATCACCTGTCACACGAGCGGACGCTGGCAACCTGCCCATTCGTTCCTTTTGCGTGCCAGGGTGCTCCAATGGATCGTCCTCGCTCGAGGGAGACGAATAGGGTCATATCGTCCATTTAGCGTTTCCACGAATGGGTCCGACGAACCTGTATGTGGGCATCCTGGTGTTCTTTTGAAGTCCCGCTTAATGCAGTCGGCGAAACACTTTTTTTTTAGGTTAGTCACCTCATTTTTAACCACTTCCCATGTGGCAGCGTCTCTGATCCTCGAACGTCGGCAATGCCTGTAAGTCCGTAGGCCTTCTCACACTGGATGAATCGTATCACTCCGAGTATCATCCTCTCGATTTCCCTCTGCGTTATGCTGTTCGCGTGCGCACTCTGCTTTGGTAGCTTTGGTAAGGGCGACATCTCTGAGACGTAAGCGCAGGAGGACGAATAGATGAGCACGGAGCAGGACGTTCTTCGATTTTTCCAAAACTTGTTCGACGCTCTTGAAAGCTCGGCAGTTTACTTATTCCCCTCTCCCAAGCTCCGGTACAAGATCGTTAGCCATACTGACTTCACGTCCTAGATACACATGGAGAATTTCGAGATGTTCGTTCCGTTGAGCAAGAATGGGACATCAGAAGCTCGTCCGTTTCCCATGAGCATTGTCTTCGTAGGTTTGAACTGTAGTTCAGTTTTCCAACATACACGACCCAAGTCAGTATTTGCACCGCTTGGCTAATCCTCGGTGTTGTGAGCACGATATCGTCAGCGAAGCGAAGCTAATGCAGTCGACGACCGTCGGTTTTCAATCCCATATCACGTCTCTCTAGATTGCCGCGTGGCGTTTTCGAGCTTCGGGGATATGGTATCCCCTTGCTGAACTCTTCTCTTTACGTTGATGGCGACGTCGTTGTAGAGTGAAGAGGTTTTGGTCATGAATCACTGCACAGCTTTCGAAGTATTGATGTGCTGGTTCGTTTCGGTTTCCGGTAAGATGTCATAACGAAAAAAATCTGATGTGCTGAGAAGGAACGCCCTCTATTACCAAGGCCTTGACGACCACTTCAGTATCCATAGAGTAGAATGCCTTCTTCAGGTCGATGAACGTAACGACATAGCGGCAGCTTTTCTCACGAAACTTAGATGAGCTTCGTAATGGCGTGTACGTCTTTCGTTTAGTATTCTGCCGATTCTTTTCAGGGTATTGGGTTCAACAGAAAGGTTCGGAAACATAGTTAGGATATTATATTTTAATTTTTATGTGGGACCGTAATTTAGCTCTCGTTACATTGAGAGCCATTTTGAGCCCTGTTCGAATACTGTTGCCGGAGTAGGGTTTTATATAGTGCGCTTTTTTCAGAGTAGGCCTGTGTTAGTGGGCATTTAAATTGGGTCGACTATCGAGAAAAACTACGTTAAATCGAGAGTATTGTCTTTTTCAAAGGGGTTATAACGGGACGGAAGTGTTATCCCAATTCTGTAACAATCTACCTATAAGAAATACTATTATTCAACAATAATTCACAGTCATCTGAATTCTCCAAGATTTCCTAACATCAACCGACATGTCTTAATCATACCCTAAGTTACAATCCATCTACTTTTTTTCTTCGGTTCAGATCCCATCGTGAGACGAGATTTATTATAACTATTTATCTATGACGGGGCAGTTCATAAACATCCTCCTATTTCAAAGCAAGCCGCTTTTGAGCCCCTTCCTACCATTGCTCCTATTATTCACGCGATCCAGTGGCGGGGAGATAGTGATACGTTCCTCCCCGCCACTGGATCGCGAGCTCTGAACGGCGTCACGACCCCGCACTTGTCTCTCACTTTATTTTTAGTTCTGATTCCTTATTCCTCTGTGACGGTTCTGATTAGCTGAGGAGTTGAAGTAGAAGTATTGAACCACTTGTGTTCACCGTCTTAGACAAAGCTTGGGAAGCAGTTGGTAGTACATTTATTTGAAACATCTCAGACATTTCTTGCAGTCACCTCAGTCTTGCTAGTAGAAAATGGGCGTATTCAATGATCCTCACTTTGGCGTATTTGTGTTCTATTCAAAGTGGTTGTTTTGGACTTCCTGCACTGGTAGTTGACATTGTAAGAATTTTGCAGTCTTTTTGCATGTCTAATTAGTCTACCATCTTCAATTGTTGTTAAATGTTAACGTTTCCTCGAGAGATTTTGCAGGAAAAGAATCCTTTGAAGTTAGCTTCATTCTTACTCGATTCATTGAGATGGTGCTCTGTATTTAAGTTTTGAAGATGTATGTTTCCACTTATATGTGTTTGGCTTTTTAAAAGTTATGTTTATAAATAGTGATTTTTAGTGGCGATCGAAAGTGGATGTCGGTATGAATCTGGATATCCTCTCGGTACGTCGCACATCGTCGAGAAACTCGCATTTGGGGTATAGTTCAACTTTTGCTCTTATTACTTAATTTTTGTATTTTTGTTCATTTCGATCTTAGTTCAACGGTTTATATCTGTTCTTGCTTAAGTCTACATCACGACACTGCTCGCGGGATGAAATCTACGCCGTGCTGCAGGACAATGGTGGTTTAATTGACTGCCAAAGCACGAGGGTGAGCTTTAGATCAAGCTTCGCCTTTTTTCTTAAAAATGTGCAATTTTCAGGACACATTCATATACGCCGCGAGCTGTCACGTTACCGGTTTAGATGCGGTGATGGAAATCATTGCGAATGCCATTTGGCGTGCAAAGAACACTGATGATGAGGTTGGTCTCCCACTGTTTCCTCTACGTTGCTCTGTTGCACCATTATTTTTAGTTAGAAGAGGCTAGAATGATAGTGCAGTATGAGAATGACGATATGCCGAAGAAAATCGAGAGCACGGAGCCGCTACTGACCGATTGGTTGCATATGGTATGTGGTTGCTTAAACTATCGCTTCAGATCTGGGTCTTAATGCTACTGTAGATTTGGTGCATTCACTTTCGCTTTGTATTCCAATGCTGCTGCAACTATGCGTGTGCGCACATGCTTTTATTCTATGTGTTGTTAACTGGGTGCTACCGTGTATTTTAAAAAACTCCTCAGTTTTCAGAAAGTTTTTTCACAATTTTAGCCATATTTTATTTAGAATATAGACTATATTGCTTGTACACTTTTCTGAGTACATTCAAACAGTAACAATTAGTACTCTCCTAAATTCTGGAAGTTGCTCAAAAATTCGGAGTTTCTCTGGGAAGTCGTGACTGAAATAGTGTAACCGAAAAGTTCCGATGTATTGAAATTGGAGGAAGTTTTTCTCTCATTAGTTTCGAAAAATCTTTTACAGGCTGCTTTCCGCGATAATACACTTGGGTTTTCGAAGTTTACCTCAGAGAATGCTTTGTCGAAGATAACGAAGAAGCATGTCAATTCGTACATTAGCCAGTATCACGCACCGGAGCGTATAGTAGTAGCAGGTGAGTTCATCGCTACCCAGTGTCGCTTTTTCTCGCCCAAGTTATAGGTATGTGGTATATTTCACAGGTATAGAAGTGTCATAAATGTGGTTGTACTTCGATTTCGTTGTTCTATGATAAGTTTTGGGATCTATCTTACCGGGAGGGGGCGCCGCTGTGTCTGTTGCAGAACGGTGTCGATTGGAAGTGATTTGTTTCACAGCCACGGCTCTGAACTAGCCCACAAGAGGACCTTCTTTTTTTTTTACAACTTCCTGGCCAAGACAGGCCTCACTGTTCGCGTTCGTTCTGCCTTTCTAGTAGTCCTCGTCATTCCGATTAGGATCTATTTTTTACTCTATCAATTAAATATTTAGTTTACGTCATACTACTCTATTTTCACTGAAAATTTTTAGTTTTGGGACGTCTGTTTTATTCACTTTTTCGGATACAGCTGACAAGGAAGTGTCTATTAATCAGTCCAGTAATCTATTCTTTGCTCCGCTTGTCGACGAAGCAGTTTTCGCTAGCACATGTTTCTATGTTATTGAGTTCGTGATGCTTATGGCCCTGAGGTGTACGGTAGTAACCGATCCTAGTTTTGTAAGTCCGCTATTTGGGGAAGATTATACCGAATTCCATGTTTGTTAACTTCCATAGCTCATCCTTCATTTTGTAGGTGTTGGTGTGGATCATGACGACCTTGTTGCTGCTGTTGAACGACATTTTAAACCTGGCACGGCAATGTGGGAGAAGAATCCGGAGATTCTATTACCGAAGCTTCCTCAGATTGATAAGTCCGTGGCGCAATATACTGGTGGAGAAGTGCGAGTGGGTTCATTCAGTTTCTTGTGATTTTTTCTCAAGAATCATCTTTGAAAATCAGCAAGCAGCGCGTCTAGATGTGAAACTCGGCAGTGTCTGGGCCTTTAACATTTTCTTCGAAACCAGAAATCGTCTTTCATTTTTCGAACTCTTCTACGTTTTCTCATCGAATAATGATTTAGTGGTTTTGAATAAGGGAAAAGCTTGGCTGTTTGTGTAATACCTGGAAATTAAAGTTGAAAAAGAAGAGTTTCGTTAGCTCACCAATCACTTCGTCATCGGAAGAACTAGTACGGTCTCAATAACGGAAGTTGTTCCAGTTCATTGTGCATTTTTTTTGAAAAGCAGGAACAAGGTCAGAATCTAAATCGCCTGAAGTGCTGTTATGTGTTTTCCTAAGAAGATCATAGGGACTTGGCACGGCGACGTGCTCGGTGCAGGTCAAAACAAAGCCCTTGTACCACTTTACATGAAATTGATCTTTGTTCAGGGCTGTCATTCCTATCACTAGCTAGTATAACCTCTGACATGTTCACGAATCTACCGCTGCCAAACCGAAAAAAAATAAGGCGCCTCAGAACACCGCTTTTTGAAAAATGTGTAAGCGTCCCACTAACCTGTGCGACGAACGCATACCCATCATTACTAGCACCACGATAGAGGTGATGAGTTGTGAAGGATGTCGTTCAGTTCTCTTTGAATATACTTGAGATTTATGGAGAGACAATATCAAACCCCAATGGTTTGTTTCGCCACCTCCCTTCAGACAAACCGTTTTTATTATAACACCTAGGTGACTCATCAGTGAAGAAGGGGTGTCCTAATTTTCATTTTTATTATTTTATTTTTATTTTTTAATTTTAATTTTGATATGCCAGAGTGCTTGAAGTCAAAAATATATAGAACTGTCGTCCGGCCGGTAGCGATGTACGGTGCTGAGTGTTGGCCTGCGTCCAAGGAGATTGAAACGCGCCTCAGCGTCATGGAGACGAAGATGCTGCGCTGGACGGCTGGAGTCACGCGCATGGACCGCATCCGAAACGATGCTATTCGGCAGAAGTTCGGTGTCGCGTCGATAGCGGACAAGATGCGCGAAGCTCGCTTACGATGGTACGGCCACGTTCTGCGTGGAAAGGAAGATAGCGTCCGCAAGATAGGCCTTAAGTTCGAGGTGGTAAGAAAGCGGCCTAGAGGGCGTTCGAAGCAGCGCTGGTCTGACACGTTACATATGGACTTGAAGGTTGCTGGTGTCCCCCCTGATCTAGCGCTGGATCGGGAGAGGTGGCGTCATGGCACCAGAATAGCGGACCCCGCTACGAAGCGGAACAGACGCTGAAGAAGAAGAATTTTATTTTTGATAATTATTTTTATTTTTCATTATTTTATTTTATTTTATTTTATTTATAACTTTTTATTATGTTGTTGTTTTGTTTTTATTTTGTTTTTGTTTTATTTCTTTGAAACCTGCTCTGCCTGACGCATTCGTTTGCCTCATTATAAGAAGTTCGTATCTAAGTAATTGGCCAGCAATACGGACAGTGAGAGTGAAGGAATAACGGATTCGTCCTTCCTACGGATTTCTTAGGGTAAATTACAAAGGTTGAAGTTTAGCATTCTATTCATCTCGGCGTTTTACATGGCTCTGGTGCTTATTCATTGAGCAATGAGTCAAATTGTCTTGTGTGGGTGTAAATTGTTGTACTCAGTACAGAGTTAAAGCTGCCGCTGTGCCTTACGTTCATCGATCTGAGGAAGGCATTCGATTCCGTCTAAGGCGGTCCAATACATCGGACTCCTTCGAGAGCTGTACAGTAGATTCACGACCAGAATCTCGCCATTTTACGTAGAACGACGTCGTCATAAACGTCAACAAAGAGGTTTGGCAAGGGAATACCACATCCCCGAAGCTCTTCAGCTGCGACCCTTGGAAAGTGAGATGTGGCGATATAGAATGGGAAGACATGGGATTGAAGATCGACGGCCTGCAACTGCATACGCTTCGCTTCGCTGGTGACATCGTGCTTGCAACTCCGAGCGTTAGCCAGGCGGAGCGATTTCTGGCCGACTTCGATCGTGTATCTGGAAACGCTGGACTGCAGCCGAATCTTACGAAGACGGCGTTCATGAGAAACGGGCAAGTTTTTGATGCCCCGTTCTCGTTCGGCGGAACGAACATCTCCGAATGCTCCAGCTACGTGTATGCGGGTCGCGCAGTCACCATGGCCAATTACCTAGCGCAGGAGCTGGGCAGGAGGAAACGAGGGGTTTGGGGAGCTTTCAAGATCGTCGAAGAAGTCGTGAAGAAGACGAAGAACGTCCGACTCCGTGCCCATCTTTTCGACTCCACTGTTCTTCCTGCCCTAACATACGCCTCAGAGACCTGGATCATACGAAAGCAGGATGCACACGCGATCAGCGTTGCGCAGCGTGGAATTGAGAGGAAGATGCTCGGTGTAATACCACTCACGCAAATGAGAGAAGGCCTCCGGAGTTCCGAGCTCGTCGACGTTCGAAGATCGAAGACGCTGTCGCATGGGCCAAGTCGTCAAAAATTTGTTTGGCCTGCCCGCGCAATGCGCCCCGCAGACACCCCTGTATGAGAGCCGTTATCGACTGGATTCCGCGGGATGTTATGAGAACACCAGGACGCCTAACAACACATTGGGCGGACTTTCTGAACGATCAATATGACGCTTTTCGTGTCCTTTGAGCGAGGAGGATGTATTGGAGCGTTATGGTTGCGAGAGGGCAACTCAATGATCAACGGTACTACAGGTGATGCAGGTGATACATGGTGCAAAATGTATCTGCAGTACCTTTTTTCCACTATAGTATTCCTTTTTACTTACTCAGGTTTTCAACCATATCGCAAACTCCCTGATGATTGAAGAAGACAGTTAGGAAGACAGCAGTACTGTAGAACAGTAGTCAGGCATGTCATCCTCTACGGTTATGAGGAATTGAGCTTCAATAAGGCGTTGGTTGGATAGTGGCTCTCAGCTGAAATGAGAATGTCAAGGTCGGCATACAGATGAATCTTTCGTGCGAGGAATTTAGGATGTCAGGACAGTGATAGATGTAACACCTATCCGGCTGGAAATAGGGAAGAGTGCCTGAGGTGCAATGGACATATCCCGAATATGGGCCTATGTCACACTTCGGCGACGCTGTTGTCGGCGACGTCGGCGACAGTGTTACGCGGACTGCTACGCAGTGCGTAGCAGCCCGCGCAACACAGCGTCGCCGAACTATAACATAGGCCATACCCGGTATAGCGACTGAGCACAGGAATATAGGAGCCTACAACGTCTGTAACGAAGAGGGCAGGGGTATAAACGAAGTGAAAAACAAGAATGTTTAAACAAGAGACGACTTTCGAATGAAGTCTTGTGACGGAATTTTTGCGCAGTTGTTTTCAGGCACCCATTATTCATACCCCAGCTTGCCATTTCTACGATTTTTGTATAATAGTTTGCTATTGAGATTGAATGTTTGTAATGTATTAAAATCTGAGATGTGACGGTGTGCAGAAGGTCATGGTGAGCTCGAACGACAAGCGTAGGATTGGTGCGACGGCTTGGTGACGTTCGGACTACCGTTGAACATCGAAGTTTGAGGAACTTCACTACAGACGTGAATTAGAATGAGCCTGAATTTGCCTTTAAAAAACATTTTGGAGGATAGCGAAAAGATGGTTGGTGTCCATCCCGATGAAGGACTTGATCATAAGGAAAGGAGTCACTGCTCCAGAAGGAGAAAGGTACTTGTAAAAAGAGGACAAACGACGAAAAAGAGCTCAAGACGAGCTCCAATCCATACTTGCCGTGCTTCTTTAGGTGAGGAGCATGGGAGTTATGCTATTAAAAGCGAAATCGGTTCAGGAATAAGATTTATTTGCCTATGTCCCAGCTTAAGTATCACCCACCTCGTGTTTGTCCCTGTAGCAATTCAGTTTATTGTCAGGTAAATGCGAAGGTAACTATAACCTATTACATAGAATGAGAAGGATGGGTACACTTAGAGAAAGTGTGTTTTTGTTGATTGGGACCAATGTCATGAGCTCATAGTGTATTGCGAGATATGATGTCCCACCATGGCGGTACGGCATCGGATAAAAGGCATCGCTTTGATTTTACGATTTTCCCGAAAAGGCGTTGCTGTTGGCGCACGTATCTATCTGAGTGATTCTTTTTATTTTTCTCATGTAAGAGGCGGCTTATCAGGATACGTTTAGCTTCCAACCTTGGGCTGAATTACGTAGAAGTCACTGGTGCTTTTCTTCTACATATTCCTTTTGGTAATCTCCTGCTCTTGGCAACGCCGTGCCGATTCTAAAAACTCGTGTCAAGCCTGGAGTATAAAAATTGAAGAAACGCGTGAAAATTGAAGGCCCGGAAACGGCGGAAACTTTCGGTCTCACCTAATATTATATTGTTATCAAGCGCAGGATGGGGCGCGTAGCTCAGGCGGAGGAGGTGTCGGCTGGCGCTTGTACCCGATACCGGGTTCTTGGTTAGGGTCTCCCGCCTAATCTAACCAAGCCTTCCATTCGTCCGAGATGGGAGAATTGGTTCCGGACTTGTCTGGGAAGGATAAACCATTGACTTTCTCTTTGGCACAAATCATTGTATTGGCCGTATTATTACTGCCTCCACGACATGCCGTGGAAGTAGAATGCGTGGCTCATCTCAAAACGGATTGATTAACGCCGTCCTTTAACTTATATCTTTATAAAGCGCAGGGCGAACATCGGTCCTTAGCGATCAGCGATCGTAGATCTCTGAAGCCGACCTAGCGTCGAAATATCAAGCCCTGCTGAATAAAAAAACATCCATCTGAAAACCTCGTATGCTAATATTACAGCAACCATTAGTTGCTTTAGTTGCCGAGAAAGTGCTCACTCTTGTGTTATTTATTAACTTCCAAAGGTTTTTAAAAGTTTTCGAAGCACGCTGCCCTAACTATAAGGATGGACTCGAATACGAGTTTCTCCCTTCCCCGATGTGCCGCAGCTTTCGCTTCTTTTCCAGATTGACCAGCTCTATAGCCTTTTTACTATCACTTCGATTGCGATAATCATTACAGTCTTTATCCTTCTTCGCGTTTGCAATAACCATTACAGTCTTTATCCTTCGCGTTCTACCAAATTCTATAATATCTGGACTTTGGACAAAATATGTAGCCTTGACATTTGCTTCTAAGTAGCTTCTCGCTTTTAGTGTATTACATTATGAGGATAAGCTTGTAATAATCTCTAAATGTCTTCTTTGCTGAACGCTGATCGTCAGCTTCCGTGCTACATGAGTTTAAGAAGTGTTCGAGTGCACGTTGTCTCAATTACGGCTACAGCTGCGGTCATACTTTGAGAGAGTTAGAAGCCGCTTTCAATATCTAAGCGCATTATCCGCAGTCGTTCGCCGCTGAAGGTCAAGCTGACTGTTGACGTCACTTGGTGTGTCGGTCGGATAGACAAATGCCTTCTAAGGACGGATTAAACGCAGAACATTTTTTTACCTGGTGATCTCACGATAATTGTGAAGGGCTGATTAAGTAAATGCATCTTGGCGTGAAATTGCATGAGCACGTTTGATGAAGCATAGCCTTTTTCAAGTCTTGAATGACGAGGACACGATACACTGTGGATATGTTTGAAACATTGTCCTTGAAAGGTTTTGAATAAGTTTTTTTTTAGATAGAGAAGGACCTGTCTACGCTAGCCGTTGGTACGCCGTATCCGAATCTAGCTCATGTTGCTCTCGGCTTCGAAGGAGCTAGCTATAAGTGAGCATTTTTCGTGTTTCTTGTTTACATGTGCGTATAGATCATATGATTCAGGGATCCCGACTTTGTCGCCTTTTGCGTGCTTCATATGCTTCTAGGGGGTGGTGGGTCCTTCTCGGCTGGTGGTCCTGGGAAAGGAATGTATACACGGCTATATACAGAAGTCATGAATAGGTGTGTCTCTGTTTTTGGTGTGGCCTACAGGTTGAGTATTGTAGAGGTGCTGAAACCTCGAAGTTAAGGTGTCATTGGATCTACGGCGCTACTGCCTTCAATCACTCGTATGCTGACGCTGGCTTGTTTTGTGTTCATGCCAGCAGTGACCCAGAGAAGGTGGGTTTCCACGTCTTATGCAGCTATTTTTCCAAGAGTGTCCTCTGTGATGTTGTATGTGTCATTCCAGATCAACGATGTTCTAGTCATTATTCTTGATCAGTTTTTCAAACTACTTAAAAGTGTTGAGAAGGAAGAGCTCGAAAGGTTGGTGTCAATGAATGTGATGTAATAAAGATGGATAGGTTCTTCATATTAATCTGTTCAGAGCGAAAATTCAACTCAAATCCCAGTTAATGATGAACTTAGAAGTTCGGCCAGTAATGTTCGAAGATTTGGCTCGGCAAGTAATCGGACATGGCTATCGGCGCAAACCTCAGGAGTATTTAGAGAAGATTGGTGAGTTTCTCTAAATTTCTTCTACAGTCTTAGGTGAATCTCATACTAGTGGACTGTTGTCTGTTACTAACACTAAGAATGCCTGCGTTTTTGATGTTACTCACTTTGACTTCACTCAGCGAAAGTAGTATATTCTGCTGTGTGAAGTGGTAACGGAACAACCGAGATATTCTGGCTTAGCTCCTTAGCTTTTGACGTGTGCTTCAATACTGAAGTCTTGTACAATTTCACTTTGAGCAAAGGAGTGCGTGATCTTTCCTTAGAGCAGATATTTTGCATGCCCACTTCTGTGGGATTTTGCGCAGACATCCTGCTACCTATTTATCTATTTATTTTTTTATGCATTTATTTATTCATGTATTCTTGCAGCAGAATTATGCCTAAAATAGCGAAACTGACAATATAGCATTTGACAAGCATTTATAGACAACAAGTTGAAAAAACAAGTTGATCGTTTGAGGTGGAAATCACATGAATATGTTGTCCGATAGATAGGCTTAATGACAAGTGAACTATGTCGGTCATTATCCCGCTGACTAGAGCTAAGCCCCAGCCAGCGGGTTGGACTCATCGCATACTGGCATGCAGTAAGCGCGGAACGTTTCTGTATCTGTATGTCTGTCCTTAGCGAAAGGGGATATGCAGTTAGGTACTGCGGCGGATATCACTCGAATATGATGATGACATTCGGACTGGACTTCGGCGCGTGGGGCCGTGTCACATCATGTCATGTCACAGCTTCGTATTTTATATTTTTAGATGGTTTAAATCTAAACATTCGAAAAATCGCCAAAAAAACAATCGCTACAGCACAACATTAACAGTGGCGAGTGAGCAGTTCTGCAGTTTTTTTTCGTCAGAGTTGGAGTCGAACGAATGGGATGGAGTTGGGCAATTCTTATGGAGTGCGTTTTGAGGAGTCTTACCTATCTTATCCAGTTGTCCTCTCGTACCTAATATCACAAGTAGTTTTTTTCTGCCTAATTAAGGTCAGAGTGTCTGAAGAAGAAAGGAAATCATTGCGGTCAAGGGCCTCTTTTTCGGGGTTTGGGGCGAAGCTCCGAACCAGATGTTAGGTAGCGCCGGTGGTAGAATGACGCCTGGTCTGTTATTAAATCGTAAGTTGCACCTTATGATCAATATGCGATGCACAGCAACTCAGCTTGTTTTTTCGACTATTAAAAGTGTACCCATCATTATAATTGCTAAATACGCCGCATACAATTGTTCGGTGCCGAGTTTAGTGTTAACACTTTGACGATCGTGTGACGCGATATCGAGCCACACCCTTTCGGCCGCGTGGGACCGTGTCACATCATGTCATGTCACAGCTTCGTAATTTATATTTTTAGATGGTTTAAAATTTTTCGAAGGAACTTTTTTGCTTATGTGTAGTCGATCTCTGGATAGTGTAGTGAAAAGTGTGCTCCACAAAATCAGTGTTCTTCTACTGACTTATTGAGCTTCTCGACAAATGCATTCATCAAGAGACTTTCGACGTTGCAAAAATCGATTAGTCCTACACGACAGACACTCGAAAATCGCGCGGTCGTCATCGTTTTGAAGATCTTCATTGATGACGCGATTTTGTCACTGGTGGTGAAATGACTCAAAATATTACATTCTACGTATGCTAGGTGGTAAAAGTATTTTATAGTGTGAGCAATCAAATGTCGGTTTAAATAACTGTGTAGAACACGATGCGATTAATCAGTTATGCTGTCAGTGTCCTATGTTGACGACATCGATTTGTTGAAGTTTTGGGGAAAAATTTAAGTGATCAAGACCGGTCAGGATGTTTTGCTATAATCTCTGATGTCCCAAAACTATATTGATTGTTGCGATCAATATTCTTGATCGAGGTAGAAATCGAATCCGTGTCCTCTGCTTTTCGGGCGTTATCTCTACTCATATGGCGCTGTTCATTCAGATTCACTATCCACTATTTTCCCTTGCTTAAATATCCGCACTCACATGTGAAGTCGGAATTAGCCAGCGACCGATGTAAGCGTGGCTAAGCTGAAGACACTTTGTAGAAATGAATCAAACGGCGTCAGTGGTGTAGGAGCGCAACCATCCCGGCTCTAAAGGTAAGCGTGTGGATTCAAGCTCCACCTCTCGAAAGAGAATTGGTCACAACAAAGCGTCCTTGTAGTTCGTCCGTTCAGTTCACGACCCTTATAAGAAGTAAGGTACGCTGTAGTGTTAAACAACGGATGAAGTTAGGCGTTAGCTAGTGCTTTTGTGAGATCCGCTGAGCATTCATCTTCTACGGAATGTTATGGAGGCACTTTGAAAATGCATTTGCTCTTAACACATTCACGACGAGAGCATTTTCGCGTCCAGTGCGCGCGACGGCGGGCCCTTTTTTGGCGCGTGTGTGTCCACTCATTTATATGGCCACCCGCGAAAAAGAAACACGGAATCTTAGAAAACGTTACTGCCGAGTCAAGAAAGGTCCAGAAGAACTGCATAGGTTGCTATAAAAAAACTGAGCAGTATCCTGGGAAAAGATATTCCCAAGAAGGAAAGAGTGTCCATATGCACTGCTCCAGTTGCGAAAAATATGCTTGTTTGAGGCTCTCCAGCGACTTGTTGAACGTTTATTTTTTGTCATAATCAATCAGAATCTAGGTTATTTTACTGAAGTGTTCAATTCATGTTTCATCTGAAGTTTGTGCATTAATTGTGGTCTAGAAGTATGTACACTTATTGTGGTTCAGTAATGGGAAAAATTCTTGTCCTGTTAGTTACGGTAAAGCCAATCATTTTTTGCCTACGCAAACCCAACGCAGATTTGTTACTATAATTTGCGAATTTGCGAAGAAAATTCCACGAGAACATCAATAAAGAAAGTTATTCCCAGAACTCCTCCGTCCATTCAAAGTGGATACCGTCCGTCGCTCAAGTGAGTGGACATCGCCGCGAATGTGTTAGACCTATGTTATACTTTGGCGGCGCTGTTGTCGGCGACGTCGGCGGCAGTGTTGTGCGGGTGCCATGCAGTGCGTAGCAGCACTCGCAACACTGTCGCCGACAACAGCGTCGCCGAAGTATAACATAGGCCTTAATAACGATTTGAGTCGACCGCCCGTTAATCTTGTCCGACGGAATGTAAGGCTTGCCTGACCTAGATGTGATCTGAACTAACATTACGTGCCTACTGACCTGCATGTAATGCACACGTCCTTCGGGCTTTTTAGATACGAATAATCTCAGGTGAAGCTTTTAGCGGACAATTTTGAAAGAAACACATGTTCTGCACGATAGAAATTTTTTTTGGAAAGAATATTGCTGTTGACCTGCACCGAGTTTTATATTCTTCGCAAATCCGTCTGTGATTGGGACGGGGCATAATCTTGAGAGAGTTCTGTAACGCATCAGTAAATTTTTGTATCTGGCTGGAATGATTTCTGAGATTGTGGTCCATCTGGAAATCTGTCTTTGTTCAGGCTGACCACCAGGGAATGTCTGATTCATAATAACTTGCACCCAAACGTCACACTACTGGCTGTGTGTAAGTTTAAAAAGCTGGCCTATGCAACTGCAACTGTTTCATTCCAAACACTCGCCAGAGTTCTGCTGTAATGGAAATCTGTTCTTTAGGGACCTGCACTGCGTCGCGGTTGGATATTGCTCTTGAATTGAAACCACTAGTAAATAGGTGTCAGCGACTGTACCCTCTATGTACAGCTCCAAAGTTCTGCATGTAAGGTATAAATGAGGTCGTTCGTCGTTTATATGTATAGTTCGTGGTGGCTGTTATTTTTCTCATAAAGCCTGTTTGGAACTGAGATAATCAGCTTTGAACGTAGAGGTTTGAGACATTCCTTAATTTCCGTACAGCCTATTGTTCCATGCCTATTGTGTATGCCCGCAATTTCCATGAAGGTTGTGCCCCGTGCCTAAATCAGAGCACTTCTTTATCTCGGTGAAAACTCGCGCCTACTTTAGATCCAACTTACTCCTGGTTAATGGAGCTCTCGTATGGGCTAATTTTGGGAAGAAGGGACTGCTATGCCCTAATGTTATTAGACGACTGTAGCATTAAATCTTTCGTGGAATCGCTACCTTAGGTAGTGGCTTACTGTCCCTTGAGTGAATCTCAAAGACATCAGGAGCGGTTTGGACATGAGATGATGTTTGCGGACCGGTAAGACCAATGTCAACTTATAGCTCATAGGTGCTGTGAACGGAGGTTCGATGCCTATTTGAATGTGCTCGTTGTAGGTCCTGATAATTGTGTGTATTAGCAACCATATCATTAAAAAACAAAGCTGGATGTTAGTTCTTTTTGTGGGATGCGCCCTGCATCCTATTACAGGATATAATATCGTGGGTGCAAAGTGGCAAAGTGAAAGTTTTGTCTGTACAATACTTTGCGGTAGCCAGCCAGTAGCCAATCTTTTATGCCTCCCAGACAGGTATATTCACCGAACTCAGAAATGCAAGGCATGGAGCATGGAAGACCTGGAAGAAGATCTGAACATTTGTCCTATTCTGGGTGTACACGAAAGTCATCACGTTCTTCAACTGCGCTACACATGTTTTCAACCCAGTAGATGAGGGTAGTTGAAGAAAACATTTCCTGAATAGATCTTACGTTTCATCGTTGTTCTTCTCCTCCGCTAAGTCTTGCTTCTCTCGTCGCGTTTTGTGTTTTATGTGAAATAGAGCACATAATGCTTCGTAGTTTTGTGCTCTGATGTAACCTAATTCGAGGAATCAGTTAATGCATTTGTCCGTCATCTCATTGACGCATTTGATAATTCGTTGGCCTAGGAGAGGTCAATGTTCATTGTAAAGACGTGCTTTTTGAATCCCCTCTTAGTGCGGATCTTTGCGGACGTAGCGCGGCGGTCATAAGCCGGCGATGAGAAGTTCAAGCGCGTTTGGTGGTGTTCTAGCCGTGCTACACTGTAAGAGATGGGTTCTGTAGCGAGATGCTAAGGAGCAGAGTTCCCAAACGAGAAATCGGCTGGGACAGTGCCAAAGTGCTCCAACTGAGATGCCAGTGAATCAGGCATTCCAATCACAGCCACACGTTTAAAAATGCTCTCAAACTCTCATAGTCCTTTTTTCTATCTTAAAATTTCAGTTGGTTGTAGGCAGTGTTACATTAGATTATTTTTTTAAATATAAAATGGAGATTCAGGAAGCGAAAAGGTGCTACTAACTTCGCGAAATTTCACTGCGGGGTAGGGGAATTCATCGTCCTGTTCCTGATAAATATCGGTAATAAAAATGTTAAATACTGACGGGCTGAGGCAATTCCTGGTTGGGATGCGCCACGCATTCTAATTCCATGGAATATCGTGCAGGCAACTGGAATTCGTCTTTGGTGGCGATGTCCGTTCCTCCACGTGGTGCCACTGGAAACTGCTCGCTCTGCGAGCTAAGCTAAGCACGGACATTCGAATGCAGGCGACAGGCCCTTGTGACAGGCCGGCCTACGAAGACCCATGTCACATCACATGGTTGATGACAGTTCAAGTTTCTCGAGATAGTGCTACGGCGTCCGCGGGAGCCGACGCGCACTCGCAGAGCCCGGCGAGTGTGAAAAGTATGCAAGGGTCCCTGATGCGAGGACGGCATCGGAGGGCAACTGAGCTAGTCCGAAAGTCCCGTAACGTAAGCAGGACCCGCGTGGCAACGTTGAATGTGGGTACGTTGACGGGCCGCTCGTGCGAGTTGGTTGAAGCACTGGAGCGTAGAAGAGTTGATTTCTGTGCGGTGCAGGAGACGAGGTGGTCCTGCCGCAAGTCAAGGGACATAGGACGAGGCTTCAAGGCCATTCTATGTGGAAGTCCCAGGACCACCAGTGGAGTTGGAGTCATCGTCTCCGAACGATTTCGTGACTCGATTGTAAGTGTCGAACGCTTTAACGATCGGTTGATGAAGATCGTTGTCGCCGCTAAGGAGCGACTCTATCACTTCTTCTCTGCGTATGCTCCGCAGACTGGCTGCTCCGATCAAGCCAAGGATGAGTTTTGGAGCCTGCTTGATGAGAAGACAGCAGAGGTGCCGTCGAAAGATGTCATCGTAGTCGCTGGTGACCTTAATGGGCACGTCGGCGCGACGAAAGACGGGTACAGCTGTCATGGTGGATTCGGTTACGGGTCGCGTAACGCCGATGGTGAGCGTATCCTTGAATATGCGGAATCGCATAACCTCACCATAGTGAACACCGTATTTCGTAAACGCGACTCCCACCTCATCTCATACTATAGTGGGAACTCCAAGTCTCAGATAGATTTCGTCCTTGTGAAGGATCGAGACCGAAGTCTTGTCACAGACGCGAAGATCGTGCCGTATGAGACGGTCGCCCCACAGCACCGACCGCTGATCTGCACCCTAAAGATCGCCGCTCCAAGGCAGAAGCAGGTTGAGCGATGCGGTGCACCGAGAATCAAGTGGTGGCGAATGAGAGAGAAGGAAGCAGCTGTGATTTCTCGCGTGCGGTTACCGACAGTCACAACTGTCGACGAAACTTGGAAGAAGGCTGCCGACGCGATACGTGAAGCTGCAAGGTTGGAGCTCGGCATCACGGTGCCTGGACGACGCAAGGTCGAAAAGCAGGCGTGGCTGTGGACAGATGACGTGAAAGCAAAGTTCGAGAGAAGAAGTCGCTCTATCACGTGTTTCTCAGCGACAGGACAGCCGATAACTGGCGGAAGTACCAAGAAGCGAGGAAAGCTGCAAAGAAGGCCGTGGCTGTTGCAAGAGCCACTCATTATGGAGATGTCATCGAGAAGCTCGAGTCACGCGATGGTGAGCGGTATGTGTACCGACTCGCAAAGAATCGTCATCGCCAGACCGAGGACATCGAGAAGTTCTTCGGCATCAATGATGAGAACGGCCATCTTCTTACGGACCGCAAGAAGGCATTGAAGCGATGGCGCGATTACTTTGAGGAAATTTCCACTATGGAATTTCCTCACCCGGCCATCCCTTCTGTGGCTTCTGTCCACGGTCCCGTTCGGAAGATCACCGTGGAGGAGACAGAAGCGGCTCTGAGGAAGATGAGGCCAGGCAAAGCGACTGGGCCCGACGACGTGGCAGCTGATCTGTGGAAGTCAAAGCTGTGGTACCCTGCTGAGTGGTTGGCGCAGTTCTTTAACCAGGTTGTGGCGGAGAAGAAGGTGCCTGAGTGTTGGCGCCAAAGCACGACGATTCCGATTTGGAAGAAGAAGGGCAGTCCTGCAGACTGCTCCAATTACCGTCCGATTCGCTTGCTCTCGCACAGCATGAAGATCTTTGAGCGAATTGTCGATGGTCGAATTCGTGACATCGTCCAGCTTTCCAGCAATCAGTGCGGCTTCGTGGCTGGCTGTGGCACCATTGATGCCATACATGCCGCCCGCCTCCTGTTAGAGAAGCATCGCGAGAAACAGAAGCCAGTGCATATCGCCTTCCTCGACCTAGAGAAGGCCTTTGACCGCGTACCGCGTGAAGTGATATGGTACGCCCTGCGACGACATGGAGTTCCTGAGGAGCTCATAGAGTGGGTGCGAATCCTCTACTCTTCTCCAAAGAGTAGAGTTCAAGCTGCAGCCGGAACCTCGATGGAGTTCCCCATCTCTGTCGGGGTGCACCAGGGTTCTGCGCTTTCCCCACTCCTTTTTGTTGTCGTGATGGACGCCATTACACGAGATCTTCAGAAGCCAGTCCCCTGGACACTGCTTTATGCTGATGACGTAATGCTCGCTAGCGAAAGTAAAGGTGAACTCGAGCGAGAGGTGCAAGCTTGGTGTGATCGCTTGGAGTGTTTTGGACTCAGACTGAACGTGAAGAAGACCGAGTATCTAACGACGGACGTTAATGAGTCCAGCTCCATCAAGGTTAACGGCATCGAGCTCCCACGCACTTCGGTTTTTAAGTACCTGGGATCAGCAGTAGCATCTGATGGCAATCTGATGATTGAAGTGAACTCACGCGTGAGTGCAGCTTGGTCCAAGTGGCGCTCGTTGACTGGTGTGCTCTGCGATAGGAAGATGCCAGAGCGCTTGAAGTCAAAAATATATAGAACTGTCGTCCGGCCGGTAGCGATGTACGGTGCTGAGTGTTGGCCTGCGACCAAGGAGGTTGAAACGCGCCTCAGCGTCATGGAGACGAAGATGCTGCGCTGGACGGCTGGAGTCACGCGCCTGGACCGCATCCGAAACGATGTCATTCGGCAGAAGTTCGGTGTCGCGCCGATAGCGGACAAGATGCGCGAAGCTCGCTTACGATGGTACGGCCACGTTCTGCGTGGAGAAGAGGACAGCGTCCGCAAGATAGGCCTTAACTTCGAGGTAATAGGAAAGCGGCCTAGAGGGCGTCCGAAGCAGCGCTGGTCTGACACGTTACATATGGACTTGAAGGTTGCTGGTGTCCACCCTGATCTAGCGCTGGATCGGGAGAGGTGGCGTCATGACACCAGAATAGCGGACCCCGCTACGAAGCGGGACAGACGCTGAAGAAGAAGAAGAAGAAGAAGAAGAACTGGAATTCGTCTTTGGTCTATGTATACACTGAACGGGTGTGTTACCCGGTGGACATG
Organism: Heligmosomoides polygyrus polygyrus; assembly: GCA_947396885.1. Classification (NCBI taxonomy): domain Eukaryota; kingdom Metazoa; phylum Nematoda; class Chromadorea; order Rhabditida; family Heligmosomidae; genus Heligmosomoides; species Heligmosomoides polygyrus. The sequence continues at coordinate 79,533,620 of OX377206.1, read as the reverse complement.
TTAGTGTTTCATTCGTCTCACACAAATTCAGTACACTAACCTCGGAAGAGATGGAAAGATAAATTGGCCCAGGTGCGATCCGAAGCAAAATCCTCGATACGGAGTGCTCGTGGCAGCCGACACCTCATCGGACTGCGCTAATACGCCCTTTTTGGGAGAATATAACGGATAGAGATTCCCTACTCGGGGAATCCGAAGCGGACACCTGTCTTTAAATTCGAGAAGAGTCCTTAAGTTTCTTGAATATTTTAGAACTTTTCTTTTTTAACTAGGGAATGGCGAGAACGGTTGGTCGGGCCTAGGAGAACGATCACAATGGCCGAATTCCTTACCATCGAAATAGTGGAAATCCACAATTACAGCTGCCACCGCTACCCTGAGGAAAGTTGTGCTCAAAATTGCAAAGCATAGAGAAGAGCGCTAAGAGAAGAGAATGCGTTATGGACGAAATTAACTGGCCGACTACCGCTTGGCGTAGTGGTTGGTAGAGGTGCGTCACAGGCAAAGTTCATAGGTTCGATTCCCTTGTTGTGGGCTTGTTTTACGTTATTGCAGTCGTCTTCTGGAAAATCTGGAAGAAGCTTTCGAGGTAACACCTGAATTTTCGTTAGCTGTTGGCAAAACGAGGGCATTCTTATGATCAGTGGCAGTCACAAAGGCATGCCTCTGTATCTCCAGATTGGCGATGGGCAGCTGTGGTTCTAGTTTTCTATCATTTAACGTCTTCGTACTGTTAGGGAACGGTCGGCGCTCATTGTACTTGGATTAACAGATAAGGATGGTTCCTGCCGTTCAAGTTGCAGAATATACTTCTCATGCCGTTCTATACACATATAAACCTCATTTTCGACCAGCCAATATCGAGTTTTCCGAAACTGTTTTTTCCAAACAACTGGCGATAAGCCAGAGACATGTTTTCGTAGCAGTGACGTCTTTTCCGAAATCTTTAACCTTTTCTGAGCGTCGGCGAGGGTATACATAGGCCTTCGTAGGCGTGTGTCTCGAAAGGAACTTGATGGCATAAAACTGTTCGAGCAGCTAGGAGATTTCATCTTTCCCTTTTCGTAGCTGATGTTTCTTCGGAACTGTCGTGGACACTAGCGGCGTCAGCGGTTCCCAGGATAGTCCTCTTTCAGGCGCCATTTATTTGAAGATCTTTTTTATTTGCAGGAGACACGGGAGCTTGAGAATTTGTCTCGTTGTTCAAGCTACTTTTTAAGTACATCGTCAGTTGACAACACGAAGTCATTTGACGACCGTTATTGATGTGAAAAACGTTGGAGATCAATGTGTAAAAACCACGTTTTTTTGTCAGAAAAACTTCATTTCTGGGGAAAAATTCAGTTGGAAGTGTGAACATTATATAGGTGGGTGTAGCTTATACATTTGTCACATTTGCGGTTAACAATGGATATTTATTTATTTATTTATTTATTGTGAGTACCTTTGCGGATACAAACGCAGTATCCCGAGAAAAACCGAGAACAACATCCAGGTGCCGAAAAACCGATAGAAGGACAGTTGTATGGATCTCGAATGGGACAAAATAAAACGGCGTGAAACAGCAAAGTTGAATAGCAATGTGCTTCCTGAAGGCGGTTAAAAGGAGGAAGTCGAAATGAGGTAGTCCATTTGTGGAATACGCCGTGTGAACTACTTGTATGGGATTTCAAGGGTGAACTATGAAAACGCGTTTGGCACGTTGACTTATTTATAAGGCAGTAAAGAACACGTGGGCTTCCCATATTGTATTGTTTTGGAGCATTGTTCTGATGAGAGCTATGTCAGTGCCTTGCCACGCTGTATGTAGCGTACTCAAAGCGAGCCCCGCTCGGAGCTCGCACAGCCGAACTAAGCCTTCCATCAGTCCGGGGTAGGTTTTGAGTAGGAAGAATAAGATATTGTCCTGCTAATGGGATGGACGTTACAGTTGATTGTGTAGACCAAAACGCTTCCAAATTACCACCAGGATGTCTAGTAGGAATAGAATGTGTGGCACATCCAAACAGCGGTTTACTGACGCTGTCCTTCTTTTATTCATTGTGCCAGTACCTTATCATGGTCACAAGGAAGTCATTAGCCATCGTCGCTACTTGACGCCACCATCAGTTTAACGCCTATATCCAGACCGGGTCCCCAGTCATACGGTTTTCTGGAGAATTCACTTGTGAAGGGGATCAGTGGTTATTTGGTGATAATCGGATGTCATCGGAGAGCTCGCCGACGTTGGTGCCTATTCTTGGTAAAGAGTAGAGACTACCTCGTGCTGTGTGTATACTTGTGCTGATGAGAGTTTGTATTCAACGGTTTTCTTGGCTTTTTACAAGCAAGGTGTCATATGCTGCTTCACAAAAACTCCTAAAAACGACTCATCAGGAAAGTACATCTTTGAAGAGTGCAGGTTCATTATGATCAAGTCGATGTTTCAAAGTAAGTGGTGATCCTTGGATACTGATGAGCAGTGTAGAGCCTTTAGGGTCAATTATTGTGGAATTTCTTTTTCCTCTGCCTTCGAGCTTACAACTTCAATGGTTGAATAGGTTGAATATTTCTCATGTTGAATTAAAACTTCAGAGAAATTTGCAGGTATGAGTGTATTTGTTTGGTAGATTGTTCTCGAACTGCTAGCATAGACACGCTAGACTATGTATTTTCTTTAAAGGCGCGTATGAGCGAACATTTCAGGCCAAGCATGTTTTATTTAATCGTAATAACATGGCAAGATAATAGCAGATGAACTGCAGCGCAGTCTCAATGGAAGTGTTTGTTCACTAGGAAAAGGCGCTAATTTCTATTTTGACGGTGTTGAAAGCAATGTTGAGAAATGTTTGTCCTCGAGCTCTGTTTTCCGTATACTCAACGTATGTTTTGATCTCGTTACGCTTCAACAACTTCCCTGTTTCCCCTTCTTGAACGGGTATTATCTAGTTGTTGTGAAGAAGGATATTATTACCTCTACGCAGTGCACTCGCTCATTTGTAATTGAAGTGTGTTGAGTGTTGATATTTAATTTGTTTGCGTCGCCATGATAGTGTTTGCCTAATCAGTCCCAGTTCGAAACTGTGCAGCTGATTAATGCTGTGCAGCTAATTAAGCTCAGTGACGCTATAGATATACAGCATAACCGAGTAAAAATTCGTTTTCAGATAGCGTGTCTGCCGAGGATATTGTCCGGATAGGAGAACGAATGCTGGCTGGTCGACCATCTCTAGTAGGATATGGCGATATTGGAAAGCTAGCTGTAAGCGTTTCTCGAGCTTTTAGTTCCGAGTATTGACCCCGTTTGAAAAAATAACTATGTAAAACCATGTGCTAGTAGGTACGGGTCGTAGCGCGAGATTACCACCAGGCAGCACCTAGCGACCAGCCTGACTACTGGTTGGAGCATTGCACCAAAAGTCATTAGTAATCCTCTTATATTGGACGGCTGATTGATTTTGGTTGTTGTGAACGTCGTCCAGGGGTTGTTTTATGCACATCATCAACTTATCGAATGACCATGGAAAAATAGGTACCACCGATCGATATTGGTCGGTGAATCGATATTGTGTGCCTACTGTGAAGAACTTCATGCAGCACTTTACTCGTGTAATTCTGACCTTCAAGAACCACTACTTTGCGAAAATGTGCGGAATAAGAAGCGGAAGGTTTGTTCAGCTCATGTTAGTTGTTGCATCGAAAGCTTATCTATCTTTGTTTCAAAGAGACTCGAAGAAAAAACTTTGGGGAACTTTGTCTTGAATCTCCTCTTCTAATCTGATGGGCCACTCGAAGAGGCTGTGTAATAGAAAGCGGTTTCTAGGTCGTCTCACCCTCAGTTTCTTCTTGTACTTTAGTTCACCTCGATTTTTTCTATGTAATATGTTGGGTGAAGTTAACGCCAATGGAGTACTGTAGTGTTTGTAGTTTCGTAGCTCTTGATTATGTGCGTGTAATTTCAGAGTTATGAAGCCCTCGATGACGCAGTGGCTCACCGACGTCTTCAAGGACTCGTTTCGCAGAAAAAGGCCTTTTGTTGGTAGCAGAGCGTCCATTTTGTGGTGAACGAGCGCCATTTTTTAGGATATGTACAATATTAACATTTTGGTATAGGATACAATTATTACAATCAGACTTCGTTGAGCATATGATTGAATTTTTTGTCCTTGTTCTGTTTTTCCGCCGTTTAAATGTTATTCAACTTGTGTATTGAAAAAAGATGTCTGTTGTTAAGCGATTATCGAGTTATGCCGTCCATTCTTATTGTACAGAAAAAAGTTGATTCGACTGTGTAATGTACTGCTGCATCGACATCGTATTTTTGATATTTATTAAAGGTATCATCTAAACTGAACGAAATGGAACAACGAATAAAACTACCGCATAATAAATGGTTATTGCATTAAAAGCTCTAAGGGGGAGGGCGACGTGTGAGGGGTCAGGAGACGCGTTATTGCGCTATATTGGCGATGTAATGCATGAAAAGCCGTAAAAATATATTTTTGACTATAAACAATAATGGTCAAAGCACAAATCTAGGAAGAATGTGTACGAAAAGAGCAGAATGAAAAGAATGACAGCGACGTCTTGATAATAATGTGGTAGGCATCGGCGAACTCGGTGCACAGTACAATATGCTGTACTTTGTATGATGAAAACTGTAAACAAGAGGAAAAATGAAAAAAATCGAAAATGTATGACAACTCAATTCATCAGGCATAGAGACAATGTTTCACACATCCATGTCTACTGCTATCGTCAGTAGAGATCATGCTTTGAAGGCGCATCGGACAAGTTAGCGAGAAAAGCGTCATATGTTTGAAGTTATGTATGTGTGTTTGTATGCGTGAGTAGAATTGGGCAAGACAACGGAGTAGGAGGAGTCGTAGTGAATGTGTGACATCACGCACTAGAAGTCGAACAGCACATGAGGTGCTATACCGTACGGGTTTTAAGTAATGGTGAGGACCATACATGTCCAGCAAACTAAATGACGTGGACACACCGGGTGCAAGAATGAAGAATGTCTCGAAAACGAAGGCAAACATGACAGCGGCAAAGACTAACGATGGCGACACCACACTCGGCTTGGTGGTGGTGGCGGTCTGGCGCCTGGGGGGGGGGGTGGGACATTGGAGAATCAGACACACAACTACCTAGAACACTACGAAAACACGCTGACAAATGCGGTCTGATTGGAGGGACGTAGAAGTATTGTAAGTACGGTATCGACCGTATTAGTTACTTGGAACACATTGGCAGAGTGTGCTAGATTTGTTGACATTGAGCTGCTTGCACATACGCACCGTTTCAGAGGTTGAGGTTGTGACCCACTTGCAGCTGCTCGCCGAGCCCCGCGACGCGGTCGCAGCGCCCGCTACCCGTAAGTTCTTCGTGCGGTTACAGTTCTCGGATGTTCTAACACGTTCGGCAGCGTTGACAGGGGCGGTTGAAATGGGGTCTTTTGTGGTTGGATTGATTTAGTCTATTCCTATACTTGATGTGCTCCTAGGAAAGTAAATTCGCTTCAGTAGTATCAACGTGCTAGGAGCATTATCTCGGTTCCTACCTCAAGTGGTGAAGATATGAGACGAAGCATCAAGCAAGTTTATTCTTCGCGCTTAAGGAATCGATTAAAACGCGACATCAATCAATTTCAGCGGCCTAGCCTGTGCTCAAACCAAGTGATTTGTAATTGAACAAACTCCTCGGTGAATGTGTGTGAACGGCTGAATTAAAGCAAAGTGAACGCCCATGTACTCTTAAACCAATTTTTCCTAGAGCCTGGTGAACTAGCGCACGAGTTAGGATGCAGGAGCTTTGAAAATGCTATAGCGATGCCCCTACTTATCAGACAGTAGTGGAGCTGCATAAAAGGTCTTGGTTTGTTCAGTTAACCATGCCAATGTGTCCCACCTAACAAGCCGATACGATGTACTGCTTACGGGTTTACTCGTTCTTCACAGGCGAGCTGATCAGGGTGGAGAGGTCGGAGAAGTTGGCCGATGATGTGGATGTGGTCGGCGACGTAGTGGTGACGACAGCGATCGGCGACGAGGTGGCCGGCGACGCGACGCTGCTCGGCGTTGCGATCGCTGCCGCAGCGGCGGCCGCCGCCGCAGTAGTCGCGGCGGCAGCGGCGGCGGTGGTGGCCGGATTCAGTTGCTTGCACATCTCGTTGAGCCGCGACATGTGCTGCAGGTACATGAGCTGCTGCGTCTGCGGCATCGTCGCCATAACCATGTTCAGCACGTCCTGTTGCATGAGCGGAGACGGGAACGGCATTCCGACTGCCGGCGGGATGATCGGAGTCGCTGCTGAGACGGCTGGTGTGATCGCCGGCGAGTGCGGGCGTCGCACTGCCGCCGCCGCCAGCATCGCACTTGGCGTCATCAGAAGGGATTCGGCTGAAAAAACAACGAGATTAGTTCAATCTGAACACTGAAGGAACCTATGGTCACTACTCTCAATAGGCCCTTTGTTACGAGAATGGGAACTAGAGTGTGAACTATGTCTTTGTTTTGACAAAAGTGTGAGCGAACAATTAAATGGAGGAATAATTTCGATAAAGAAGTTCTTCAGCAGAATGAGATGAAGAATTTATTCGCTTGGCGGTTTATTAGCTTTCTCGAAGAGTTGACAAGTCATTTTTTTGAAGGACCCGTTTAATTGGAAATGATTCGAAGTTCCATGCTAATATTTGTGGCGGTCACTCGTTTATTGGAAAAGTTGTAATCTAGTCTTCAAAATATTCGAATACTTGAGAAACCGGTTTTTTCGTTTATTTAAATTGACCATTTCTGCGCATTGGTAAATTTGCTGTTTTTTGAAAATTCATTTAATTAACCTAAAATTGAACGTCATGATTTCTTTGTACAGTTCATACTCAAAAATCGTCGAAACTTTGGCCGCTTCGATATTATTATTTAAACATTTCACCCACATAATCAACTTTGAAGTGCAATGGTAGAGCCGGATTTCTTCTACAGTTTAAAAATTTCCCGCCATGGACATCTTAAGGCAACTATTCGATCTCTTTTCATTTGACGTTAAAAGGCTTAAACAACAAACTTCTCAACTCAACAAACTTGGAATCAACTTGCCAAGTTTTGTTCACCCACTTCAACAGCAAATAGAACAAAACATGCACTAGATGCACCGCCTTAAACTATATCCATGATAACGCATAGGTAAGTGAACTAAGCGAAAGCTGAGTTTTGAAAATTTCACCCAATATTTCTACCCACCTCAGCCTGTGCTGGTAAGTACACAATGGATAATGTCTTAAATAGCGGAACAGCTTGCCTGGGTGGTATGTTGCGGTCATCGTTGGCCAAAAGGCAGGCAGCGGAATGTGCGTTCGAGTTCCGTCCGAGGCCGAAGTTTTGTCAACACCCCAGGATCGTTGCCGGACGCAACTATTTCCGTACAGCTCCGACTCACCAGCTGCTTGAGCGACGTGGTTCATCGTGTGCTGGTTCATGACCGCCATCAGCTCCTGATTCAGCATCATTGGATACGGCAGCTCACCCATCGGTGCCGGGTGCGCGTACGGATGGTGGCTACTTCGCTCCTGTTTGCGGAATTTCGCACGTCGATTTTGGAACCAGACCTGAAACCGTGCACGTACTTGCAGAGGACGAGAGTTGTAGCGAGAGAGAGCGAGATAGGGTAGCGGAAATGAACTGAAGCACTAGTTGGCTGTCCGTCATAAACTGGTATTGAACGTTGATGTGATGAGACCAGCAGTATAGCAATTATGAGCATTCATTATGGGATCATTATTAGAGCAGATTTAGATAACGCGGTGGACGATGCCTCGTTAACTAATGACTCAATATCTATGGTAATCCTCGCGTTTTCGGGGCTTCGAATTCATGTGGCTAGAATTCAGTTCGCGTATTTATTTCCGGCGTCGGAAATGAGAACATTGAACTGACTGATCCCCTGACTCGGCTACGAAGCTTCGAGAAAAAAGGTCACACGAAGCTAACCTCGTGACTGGGTACGTTCCCAGGCTCGACTTTAATTACTCACTTACTTCAGCCAATGTTTTTACTTGCTATGATTGTTGCGATCTCAAGGATTTAATTAAAACCAATCTTTCCATTGGCTCTAGTCTCAAACCCAGTTGTATTAAGAATAAAAAAAAACTTAAAAATGATGTGAAGGGGAGGTGGGCGCCTGAGATTTTACTAGACGAGCCAATATTGCTAAAAATGACTCCTTAATTCTGAAGCTGTTTCACAAAAGGAAAATGAGACTATAATACGGCTGATATCCAGTTGAAACTTGGAGGGCAATAAGCTAAGGCCACAACCCCAGTCCGAAGCATCAACAGGCTTGTGGATTCGTTAGATATTAAATTGCAGCGATAATTCAACGAGAACTCTTCTGTAGGTTAGTTAGGCTAGTCTGTTTCCAAGACACAATAGTTTATTTCAATTTTTATGAAAGCACCAGATGCTAGATGAGTGGCTTCCCCACCCAGTAGAGCTGCGCCCCAACACCAACTCAGTTTGAGAAATAACGGAAATTCGTGGATTTTCAGAAGCTAAAATGTCTATGGAGTTAGTACGGTCTTTGCATACAACGCCATTATTATGAATGACTTCAGTCGAGGATGTCGGTATTTCATCTACAGCATGTATGCAGTCAACGAGTACTACTATAATGGAAACATGCTACTCACCTGAACTCGAGCTTCGGTTAGTGTAACGCGTTGAGCGAGTTCCTCTCTGAAAGCAATGACTTGAGATCTGAATGCCTTTCGTGACATAATTATCGCAATGTTGTAATTTTGCAAATTAGCTCCTATGTATGTTTGCGTTTATTTTTAAAATTGAAGGTCTGCAGCAGCAGAATTTCATTCCTTTGAATAACAGCCGAACCCGGGAATTTAGTACGGAGTGAACTGCGCTAAGGGATTCAGGAGGCTCCCATTTCACTATAAGGGTGCTACGGTAGCTTCGACTCGATACAATCTTCAGACATTTGAATCTACAATGACATGTTGAGGGAGTGCGCGGCGCATCTCTAAGCGATTCATTATTATTCATTATTGTTTATTATTGCGATTACTCTTTAAGCGTCCTTTCTCTGAGACGGGATATTAGGCTTTCCAATCTCATTTGCAGTACCTTCACATTCTGTACCTTTGTGGCGATATAGTTAACGTTGTTCTGTTCAGTTCGCACTATGAAAGGGTCTAAGGTTTTGAGTTGTTATGGATACGTCGTCTAAGACGGACGTTAAAAACTTAGTCTGGGACATAACAACTGACAGCTCTTAAAAAGTAAAATGTGAATTATATGTATTGCATTGACATTTAGACAAAGTGATATTTCGAAACGAAATCCGTTTAAACCGGGAAAGGAAGCTTAACTAGGTTTAAATACTCCTAAGCAGCCCTAATAGCGAAGCAATACATAATGTCGTCGAACTGAGGTTACAGCTCTATAGAAGGACAACCGAGATCTATCACCTCTCGTTCGAAAGGGTAATAATTCCAAACCTGGGAAGAGGCAATGTTGCTGGGCGTTTTCGTACAACACACACATCGGCAAGCTCTAGGCCACTTTCCGAATTTGAAATAAAGTGAAAGTGAAGAGCATAAAATAAGATTTTTCCTCTCTCAAAAAGGTTCGTTTCGCCACCTATCTCCAGACGAACATTTTTGGTTATGACACCTCTGTGGCTCGTCAGTGAAAAGGGAAGCGTTATAACTTTTTTGGGAGACCAAAATATTTGTTGCAGGTACGAGAAGCCCCTAATCCAATTAATATTGTTCTGGACTCCTTCAAGCAGGGCAGCTCTTGTTCACCGTCAGAAGTGTAGAGATAGAAGAGGTGTCAGCAGACGTGGTGGTTGAGCCGATGAAAAGTTGGCTCTCGTAATAACCCCGTGCTGGATAGAAACACCCAACGCGAACCGTACCCGATGAATGTCTGAGCTCGTCCCCGGCACTTCAGCGTATCGGTCGTGTTCCAATAGCAGCGGAACGGCCATTGATTTGAGGACCGTCACTAATTGATTGCTAACAGGTGGCGGTGGAGCCTTTTTGAACAGCACACTTCCAATTAGACCACCCTCAGCTGAAAGAGCGATAGAGCGAGATATTACCCGCCGTTCGCTCTTCCTCGCTGAGGCGGCGACGGAGATTATGTAGCCGGGTAATGTGCATCAGAATCCCATGGAATCCACCGGCTCGGAGATGTGTACGAGCGTCTGCCTGTATGTCGAAGGCGATGTCGACTGAGCGTCATTACCTTCGACATACGTTAGCGGCATTACTGGGTTATGTTCGATGTGAGAGATGACGATCAGGTTTGTCGCAGAATGTGCTGACACCGTGCTCTCATCTCCATTCTGGTCAAAATTCTGTTTTGAAATTCGAGCAAAACATACAGTACCGCGCATGTCTTTTGGTCAATTCCCGAAAAAGCCGCTTTGGAGCGTTCCAAAGCGGCTTTTTTATATAACTTTCTTTAAAATCAAGCGCTTGTGAAAAGAAACATATATTTGAGCTCAGCAGACCGAGCTCTATCTTCTGTCATATAAACCAATAGAGTTGAGCAATGCATATAGGCCGGACATAATCAATCGAGTGGGCGCGAGAGCCTGTAGAGTGACAGTTTAGGGAGTTTTATCGAAATTCCCAGCCGCCCTACTCCGAAATTGCCTTAAGACTGTCCAGCTTGTCTTTGGAGTGCGCTGTGAACAATGCATATAGAATCGAACCTATCAATCGAGTGCCCGCGATCACTTGCAGAGTGAGGTCGAGTGGGCGCGAGAGCCTGTAGAGTGACCGTTTGGGGAGTTTTATAGAAATTTCCAGCCGTCCTACTTAGCAAATGTTCTAAGCCTGTCCAGCTTGCCTTTGGAGTGCGCCGTGAACAATGCATATAGAATTGAACCTATCAATCGAGGGGCCGCAAGAGCCTGTAGAGTGACTGTTTCGGGAGTTTTATCGGAAATTCCCACCCGCCCTACTCAGAACTTGCCTTAGGACTGTAAAGCTTACCTTAGGAGTGCGCCGTAAGCAATGCATACAGAATCGAACCTATCAATCGAGTAGGCGCGACCACTCGCAAATTGCACGCGCGAGTGTGTTCGGAGCGCAATAACTCTGTCGAGATCGAATCGTTCCGGCTTCGGCTAGTGGATTTTGTAGGCAGTAGGAAGCTTTAGTAGTACGCGGAAGTGGAGCGTTATAGCTTTTAAAGAAGCGAAATTATAGCGGCGCGAAAATGCAGGTTAGCCGTGTAGGACACGATTTTTTCCGAATTCAGTTGACCCCTGCAGGAAGATGCGGCGTGCTAACGGCATGCAAACGCGTACGCTAGCAGAACACTGAAGGCACTTTACGATGACATGCTCACCACTCCTCAGCTGCCTCAACTGCCTTGGCCTCATCTGCCTGTTTAGAGCGGCGTAAGAAAGCGGTTAGAGTTTCTTGCGCTCTTACTCACCCAGATTTGAGTTTTCGAATCTCGCAATGGTACCGTTATCTTCAGCTCGAAGAGCTCTATCGAACGGTGGTGCTCTCGACCAATTTCGGAAAAACGGATTTTTCGACGATTTCCCATCGAGAACGTGGGCCGAGCCTGCGCGGACGATGAGTCATCGAAAATCGATATTTTCGAAACTGGCCAGATTTTCTCGTTCAAAATCATCTAGTGATTATTTTGTGCGCTGATTACGAATCCGACGTCCGTTTTTTGAAAAATTCGCCGATTTCGGTAAGTTTTGGATTTTCTTCTGGATAACTGAGGGTGGTCGTGTCAGGGTCACCGATTTTGCTCAAACTTCATCTAAGGGTAGGGGTTACTCGGAATGTCTAACACGATGAAGAAGTTCATTTGGCTGATTATAGCAAAAGACACCTATACTGATGACTGAAGGTGATCGGTGGTCCTGACACGACCACCCTCAGTTATCCAGAAGAAAATCCAAAACTTACCGAAATCGGCGAATTTTTCAAAAAACGGACGTCGGATTCGTAATCAGCGCACAAAATAACCACTAGATGATTTTGAACGAGAAAATCTGGCCAATTTCGAAAATATCGATTTTCGATGACTCATCGTCCGCGCAGGCTCGGCCCACGTCCTCGATGGGAAATTGTCAAAAAATCGCTTTCTCCAGAATTGGTCGAGAGTGACACCATTCGATAGAGCTTTCCGTGCTGAAGCTAACGGTGTTATTGCGAGTGTCGAAAACTCAAATATTAGCGAGTAAGAGCGCAGGAAACTTCAACGCTAAGTCCACCGCCCTGAAATGGCAGCTGGGGCTAAGGCGGTTTAGGCAGCTGAGGGGTTGTGAGCATGTGGTCGTAAAGTACCTTAAGCGTTCTGCTCGCCCATGCATTTGTAGGCCGTTTGCTCGCTGAATCTTCCCGTAGTGGTCGACTGAAATTGGAAAAAATTGTGTCACACAAGGCTAATCTGCATTTTTGCAGCGCCGTAACTTAGTCCAATCATAAGCCACTTCGTTCTGTTTCAGCGCACTATTAGAACATATTACTGCCTACAAAAAACACAAGCTGCAACCGGACAGGTTCACACATGACAGAGTTATCGCGCTCAGAAAACGGCCGCGCGTGCAATGTAATACAACAACGGTCCATGTTCTCCTCGCTCTTACTCGCCCAGATTACAGTTTTCCCTACTCCCAATAACACCATTCAATTCAGCATGAAAAGCTGGACCGAATGGTATCTAGCATGGCCCAATTCTAAGATATCGATTTTATATGACGTCATCGCCCGCGCAGGCTCGGGTCGGTCGCCTACGTCCTCGATAGGAAATCGTCGAAAAATCCGTTTTTCCGAAATTGGTCGAGAGCACCACCGTTCGATAGAGCTCTTCGAGCTGAAGATAACGGTACCATTGTGAGATTCGAAAACTCAAATCTGGGTGAGTAAGAGCGCAAGAAACTCTAACCGCTTTCTTACGCCGCTCTAAACAGGCAGATGAGGCCAAGGCAGTTGAGGCAGCTGAGGAGTGGTGAGCATGTCATCGTAAAGTGCCTTCAGTGTTCTGCTAGCGTACGCGTTTGCATGCCGTTAGCACGCCGCATCTTCCTGCAGGGGTCAACTGAATTCGGAAAAAATCGTGTCCCACACGGCTAACCTGCATTTTCGCGCCGCTATAATTTCGCTTCTTTAAAAGCTATAACGCTCCACTTCCGCGTACTACTAAAGCTTTCTACTGCCTACAAAATCCACAAGCCGAAGCCGGAACGATTCGATCTCGACAGAGTTATTGCGCTCCGAACACACTCGCGCATGCAATTTGCGAGTGGTCGCGCCTACTCGATTGATAGGTTCGATTCTGTATGCATTGTTAACGGCGCACTCCAAAGGCAAGCTGGACAGGCTTAGAACATTTGCTAAGTAGGACGGCTGGGAATTTCGGTAAAGCTTCCCAAACGGTCACTCTGCAGGCTCTCGCGCCCACTCGATTGATAGGTTCGATTTTATATGCATTGTTCACGGCGCATTCCAAAGGCAAGCTGGACAGTCTTAAGGCAATTTCGGAGTAGGGCGGCTGGGAATTTCGATAAAACTCCCTAAACTGTCACTCTACAGGCTCTCGCGCCCACTCGATTGATTATGTCCGGCCTATATGCAATGTTCAACTCTATTGATTTATATGACAGGAGATAGAGCTCGGTCTGCTGAGCTCAAATATATGTTTCTTTTCACAAGCGCTTGATTTTAAAGAAAGTTATATAAAAAAGCCGCTTTGGAACGCTCCAAAGCGGCTTTTTCGGGAATTGACCAAAAGACATGCGCGGTACTGTAGCACGCCAGCACGTCGGTAAATTTTACAATCAGCTCAGCATTGGTGAATTCTGACGGAAGCCACCAAAACACCTACTTTGTAGACGCTTCTGATAAGTCAATAAATTAATAGTTGGGGACCGTTTGGCGCAAACCACGGGAACAGGGGCTGACGCGAGCAAGTCGATTCCGACGGACGGTTCGGGTCTCACCCTGGTCAACACCAAGCCCGTTCTTCCATCTTTGTGCAGCCGATGAGTTGGTTCCAAACATGTCTGTAGAGGACGAATACTGAGGCATCCATCTGTTGTCAATGTTTAGGGCAGAAACGTGTATCCCGTGGAGACAGGGTTCGTGGCGCGTCTCTAAGGGATGTTGATAATCGCCTACCTCTATCTATTTACCTCTATGTTTTTTAAACCAAAAATTGACGATAAAATGCCACCATGTTCGTAGGAATCTCTCCAGTCGGAAAGCGGAGATAAAAGTCACTGCTAGCTGTCCGTTAATCATCTTTGAAAGCCCTCGATCAGGCGTGAAATAATTCGTTGCACGAAAACTACTAATTTCTTCATATTAGCAGTGCAGAAAATGAGTTTAGGTTCATATAAAATCATTAAACACTTAGAAAAATAAGCTAGAAGTGTTAAGTGCTGAGGAAACTTCATTACAAAGATGAATAGGTGCATAAAGATGCTAATCTCCTGTCCCTCCCTCCCAGTTCTAGAGCTCTCATTGTACGGGCAAAGATGGGCAACGGTTCCACAACTTGGTGCAGTCGGTTGAGTCCGACTATTAGGTGCTTGTGCTTTGTCCATCTCTGGAGAACTTTACGTGAGCGACAATTCGCGTAGCGCCGAAAGTCAGTCGGCGTGTGGCTGAAAATCGTGTCTCACCCTCGAATTGCGAGGTAAATGCAATAATTAATAGTCGTCAAGTCATCAACAATAGTCAATTAGGCTCGCACGCAAACCGCGGGGCGATATTTGATGCGTATGCGTGTTACGCTAATTGCTTCGAAGGACTTGTAAACGATTTGGCGGCCAATGAAGGCGCCGTTGTTGAAGGCAGAACAGCGAGAGGGCTTCGACAAACAGAGACGAGGAAACGTCGCCTCGCCTAACGGCTTCGGCTTCACCCACATCAGCCATCCCGGCTGGCTACAACATCGCGGTTCCGAGGTCCGCCGAATGCCGAGCGGGTTCATCCCACGGCTGCTGTCTAACCGCGACGCAAAGGTGAGAGCGACTGCGGCAGCGAATGTCGCTCATTATCGCGCGGACGATTACGAGCGGCAGCTGTTGCTGAATTCAGAACGCCGACCACCCCATGCGACGAATCCTCGTCGAAAATTCGAAAACCGTCTGCACCTCACCGCTGCTGACAGAACTAGCTGCAGCCTCCAGGATGATCTCTGACTTGGCGAATTCCATATTAAATTTGTCAGTAGCGGATATTAACGTGATTAGCAAGGGATTTGGTGACTAAATCGCAGACTACATGCCGTCATGGAATAGCCTCTGGACGTCGGAATAGATGCGTGGGCAGCCGTAGCGACAATAATCACTCCCATGTGATCTACGCTACTAGACCATTCTGTTCTCTGACATCGGAAATCTCTGTGGGCCAAAACAGCGAGAAGAATCACTTCAATGCCGTAGTACGCTAGTAGCTGCAATGGATGGCGGAAAAGGGCTCCGGACAGGACTTAAACTGAGACCAATATTCATCCTGTAGTTACAGTAAAGGGTGAAGGATTAAGGGTTAAGGGTAGATCAATTTATGTTTAGGATAGGCCACATAATCTACTTCTGCTGGATTTCGCGAAGGCAATCTGAGTATATGGTCCATACAATGGTTTGTGGTGGCCAGCCGATGGACAAGTCGGTGTTTTGTCCCTTGCAGTAGACAAGTCTGGTACGAATTCACCGACCAGAAGTGGATGGAAAGCTTACTTGACTTGGGTGGGTCCAAACCAAGAGCCTAGGGTTGTGGTGCTTGCGCGCCCTCTAACTGCGCTACTGCACAGTTGCTGTAACGCGTTCGTGGAATGACAAACTTAATGCATAGACAGAGGGTATAATTAAAGTTTGGAGGAATCTGCTTTAAACTTCAATCTTTTAGAGCACCCCTTTGATGGGCTAACGGGAGGCAACTCATTGTGAAGCGGTCTCCTCGGGATGCGCCATACATTCCGCGTTCATACGAATGTGGACGTCACCTAATGGACGCAGAAACCCAGTCATTACTTGCGAAGGCCAGCCGATGAGCAGGCCGTTCATAGTTCAACTCTTTTCAAGCAACTATTGGCCCAGTCCACCGACTCCGCAGGAATAGAAGGGACGGTGGAAGTGAGACAGAACGACCAGGCAATTGATCCGTGGTGCTATGCCAGATTAAACGTCCTGCGGGTTGCGTCAAATGAGCTCTATGTTAAGACTGTTTATTCTTTTAAACTATTAATAGCCTTTTTTCTCGTCACATACGAACGTCACACATTGTTAAGCTGACTGAAGAAAATACTCGATGACTCACGGAAAAGGTGAGCATTTATGCAGGTTGCGTTATTAAAATTAGGACGCTTACTAAGTACACCCTCATCAGGTGTCGACATAAGCTCTTATTCAGCGGACTAACCTGAACTAATAGTATCTATCCGCAGAGGTGCAATATTTCGTCTCTGTAGACTCCAATATGTACCGCCGCTTGGCCAAATGGTCGAATGTAGCACCGGTTTGCGATAATTCGGTAACAAAATTAATTACCTCTGGGTGCTGCACTTGATATTTATTGTTTGCCGGACGGAGAGTGATTCAAAGTATAGAACCAGGAAGTAGCCGAGCAGATCATGCTACAGTCGCAGGGTAGCAGTGTGAAAGTGCACGGGGAATAATCCTCTCTCGAACTCAGAATTTCAGCAAAACCCCTTGCATGCAATGCTGTTGATGTTTCGCAGTGTTGAGGCAAAATCCTATGACGAGGAAACCAAGGGGGATCTGTGGGGAAACATAAGGAGGACGGGGCGCATGGTGGCGCAGTCGTACTAAACGCAGAGTGGGATGCTCCCCGATGCCTAGGAGAACTAGGCCTTTCATCCCTTCGAGGTCAATGAATTAGAGCAAGGCTTGTCTGGAAAGGGTGAAACGCTGACCTGCCTATCGGCTGGCCACCGCAAGTCAGTCAAATACGAATTCAAATTGCCTGCACGATATCCGGTAGGAGTAGAATGCGTGGCGAATCCCAGACATTGGTTGATTAAGCCGCCCTTCATCTTTTTTATCCTCTGTAAGAGGGTTATACTGGTGCGTGGGAGCGAAGTCGGAGGAGGCGCTGGCTGTCGTGTGCGTTCGATTTCAGGTTCGTGGTTAGCAGTTCCTGCTCAGGGCAACGAAGTCTTCAATCACCCCGGAGTCGGCGAATTGCTGACTTGTATGGGAAGAATAGCACACTGACTTATCCATCGGCTGGTCAGTGCATGGGTCGAGGATGCATTCAAAATGCCTCCACGACATCCTTTTTTAATAAAATGCGCGGCGCATCCCAAAAGGGATTGATGAACGCCGTCCTTTATCCTTTATTTTTTATAAGGGAGGATGTAGAAGGAACGCATGGGGTTCTTAAACAGATTTAAGCGAACTGTAGATGGCTGCGCGATTTAGTTTAACGATTAGGTTATTTTTATGACTTTTCCATGGGCTGCTTTTATTGATAGATTTGGAATTTTTAGAATAACTATTAATGATGTTTGAAAAGAAGCAACTAAACTAGAATAGAACGCGCTTGTAATCTTAGTACATTTTTTTTGAGCAATTCGGCAAATCGCGTTGAATCAGACTGATTGTCCAGGTTTTTGAGAATCCACGTAAGGTTTCAGCCACGTTTCCTGGCCACGTGGACTGCTGTAATCAGTGTGCCCTCGAAAGATGTGCCGTCTAGCGACGCTCGTGCGACGATGTCAGTGTGTCCAGGAATTGACACTCAATTAGCGACATATTCGCAGCACCAGTATGAGAGAGTTTCATGCAATTTGCGCTATTACATAATGCGACAAAGTGAGCTTAATGGCAGAACTCGACGACGCAAATAGACTTCCTTTGCTCGCGCATCGAAAGCCAACGTCCGAGATGACGAGAAGCCCCGTCGCCGCTCGTCGACCCGTTTACAACCGTACACGCCCGTCCGTCCCTACGGTAGCCGCCGCAAAAACGAGCTCGAGTTCAAACCTTGTGAAAACGTCTGGATAGTGCGTACGTGCGAAGACTTTTTCGAGCTCGTCCAGTTGATAGGCACTGAATGTGGTTCGGTACCTGAACAGATGAAAATGCGTTGCACCATCGGTGGGAATCTTTTCGTCGCAGTCACTTCGAAACGGTTTTTATGGCACACCTTCTCTGTTTTCGCTTGCCGTTCTCATCCGGACTCTCACCACCGTCGTCGGAGATATTCAACGAGTCCCGTTGCTCCGACACCGATGGCGCAGCATCGTGCATCACTAAACAGGACTGCGTTTCACAAAAGCTGGAAAAAGCTTGGGAGCACTGAAGCGGTGGTGGCGGCCACACGGTGGCGCACAGAACCTCGCACTTTTCTCGAAGGAGAACGGTACACCAACAAGGATGATTTCTTTCCAAAGCGATGTGTGTATATGCTGTGCAATTCAGTGAAGGTCAGAGATCTGACATTTTGAAAACAAAAACTACGACAGAACCCAAAAATTATTCGAGCAAGGTGATCCACTGATATTTCCATTCATTTTATTTAGAACATAGACGGCTGTTATCGAGTTTATGAGTCTTCATAAGGATGTCTGGTTGCGATCAAAAGTTTAGCGCCAGGCGGGACTCGAACCCGTTCCCCCGCTTACCGCGCAGAATGTCAAGCCATTACACTACCGACGCTGTCTGATTGACGCGTACATTCACGTCACGATCCTATAACAATTTAAGAAGATGGCTGTGCAAGCTATCCGGCTGAAGTGCCACTGGGAAAGCGTGGACACCGATCGAGTACGACTTTGTCCAATTTTCCACTAGGAAGTGCAGGGGATCCGAAATGCTGCTCATTTCCAAACATCACAATTTTCAATGCAGTTCGGCTTCTATGAGTGGTGCTAAAAAGGAAAAGCTAGGTTCTGGCATATGGAAACGCTAAGGCATTTTCGCCGGAGTGAAATGACCCGATTAATTTATGTAGTTCTGCCAGAGAAGTAGGTTTTTCTGCATTTTTGCTTTACAGTGAGGAGAATCAAGGAATAGTGGGACAACAATAATGTATTTCTAATTTGTTGAACTGAAGCATGTGCTTGAAAGTTTCGCGTGGCAAAGTTAACGTTCACCATGCATTTATAGAGAGAAGGATGCGCTGGGCTACTTTGGCACGCGAAAAGGACCAGCGGAAACGCTAAATGCGTTAGCTCAAACAAATGGATGATTAACAGGGACAGTAGGAAATTGTGCTCTAGAGACATACATTCAAAAGTAGGCAATTTTGAGCAAAAGTTTCTTCTAATCGACGACTTCTTACCGGGCTTCTCTTCTCGTCGTTCCTCCTTGTTGTCGGCCTTCGTCAGCGAAGCAATCGCGAAAGGACTATCAAACGGTACCGTCGGCTTAACCAGCAGCGGAGATGTCACGCCGAACTGTGCCTGAAGAATCAAATGATGAAACGAGTATCTAGCTCGACTCTACAAGCTGTCTGATCCTCGTCCCCGCCACCGACCTGGAACTGTTCGAGTTGCTTGGCCATGTCGGGTCGCATGACGAGCTGTGCCATGTTCATGATGTTGGCAAAGTCGTTGCTCTTCTGGCCGAATATGCTGGATGGTTCGAATTTCTCGGCAGTTCCCTGGGTGGAGACCTGCTCGGACATCAAAACGAGATCTGAAAACAGTTGAGACATCCGTTAATTTGCCATCATAACATACATACGTGGATATCAACGCGACGCTATTGTTAGGCATAATGCACAAGTACTCGGGAGAACAATAGGATAAGAGGAGCGAAAGAAGAGTGCATTAACAAAAGCCGTTTACAAGCGCGCACAGATATGTGCGGATAACGATGACGATGATGATTATATGAATGGCAATCGAGCCGAAGAAACCGCTCTCTTCACACACATCACTCAAATGTGTACGGTGACTCCTTTTCGCATTGAAATTGGCATGCAAAGTGTTTCATCACACCATAAATCAGCACCGCCGAAGGCCTCAATCTCGTGTGATATACGTAGCGCGATAAAACGAATTAGGCCGCCTCTCCGCCTGTTGTCTAAAATATAACTCCCAATGTCGCGTCAGTAAACGACTTGGTAGTTGGGTACCAATTTCCTGGCGTCACTTCTATTTTGATTTATTTTTATTTCGTTTCTAATAATTTAGAATATAAGGAGCGACATTCTACATAAAGGAACCCTTTTGCTCGCGCCAACAAGGAGAAGACACGGATGTAAGGCGGTAGTCTACAAGTTTATGCAGCGTAATAGGTAAGACTGAGAATGCCGGCGGTGTTGAGTCTCAGTTGGTATATCCGCGATAATTGAATAAATTAATGAGATTGCGAGGTGGCGCAGCATTAGTGAGAATCATGGTTATTAATTTAACACTGCATAATTCGTGCCCGTTATATGTGAAACGCACACGCGCATATATGTATATTCATGCACAGCGCTACTGCAGCGGTTGCTGCGGCGGCGTCGGCTACCTCAGGCGGTCCTAGCGCGATGACGTGTGATGACCGTGACAAGACCTTACGGTATCTGCCAATGAAAACGTGAAAATAGCGTCGATCGCCTGCCTAGTGGCAGAAAACGCCAATAAACGCGACGAGTGTTCCCTGACCGCGGCAAACACGGGCCTCCGACCGGGACCCGGGGTCCCGTGCCGTCGGCTGCCACCTTGCGCGGTCCGTTCGGTGAATTTGACGCTGAATTTCTAGCGTCCAACCAGCAGAGACTGTTCGATCTGTCTGCCTCTCTGCCTGCCTGTCTATCAGCCTTCGCTACGCATACATTTAGTGTCAGTGTGAACGAGTATATGTACCATGCTCCTCCCACGATTGTGGAGCGAAAAAAACCCGCGCACCGGCTTTCAAAAAACATTCAGTTTATCTCCACTGTAGACCAAACCCTGCTTTCACACTTCGGGCACCTTGTTATGAAATGGCCTAGATGGTTATCTAGCCATTGAACAAAAGTCACATAAAAATCAATGAACTTTCCTGATATCGATATGCATTCTTAACGAAAATGACGCGAAGACTAACAAGAATCTATTCCCTAACTATGTAGAAGTTCGGTGCTGCGTTCAATTCGCTTCACCGTACTAGAGAGAGCTTCAGTTTATTTCAACTACCGGAATCTCGCCTAACTACTTTCCTTAACGTGAAACCACCGAAAAAGAGCTATTCAATAATTGTGCCAACTTCACTACACAGAGAACGTCAACAAGATGATTGCTACGCTGCCATTACAATTAGGCGAACCTGACGTTTTCTCATGATTCCTCGTGAGCGATAATTTAGAATAAAGTGGAACTAAGTGCAAAAACGCGTGAGAAGGGCAAGAAACGAAGAAGGAAATGAAGGGTTAAGAAGCTGCCAAACTCATTGAAACTAACTAATTGTTAATTTATTTTTAGTCATGAATCCGCCTTTTTAAAATTAATGTCCTATGAAGCCTGCCAATACATTACAGACTCCATTTCAGAGTAAGATTGCAAATGAATTTCATTGTTCCGTGCCATTTGCAAGCAGACATGCAGTGAGAATAGTTTTATCAATGCTGGGCCTGAAGCGATTAAAGCTTTCTTCGGAAGAATAGAGCGAGTTTGCCGAGCGATATGTTCTACATTGGGAAGCAATCAACAACCTGAAGAGAAGCTTAAAGGAAGGTAGAAACTAGGAAGAACACGTTTCAAATGAATGAAATAGGCCACCGATTGTGAGCCCCTCGCTTTTTCTCCGTTTAGTTTCGCGCTTGCGAAATCTCGAGCCCTCGTAGATTCCTATTAAGAAGAACACAAGACGTTCACGTCTTCGAGCTTTCCCGCTCCATGTCACCAGACGCTTTGACACAAAGTTGACAGGGTAACAAAGCCGTGTGCTAGACCGATTTAGCTTCCGATGTGCTGTAGTGGCGTTTGTGGGGGCCGCACCCTCTGGCGTTCGCTCAGTGCCTCTCTCATCAATCTCACTACGTGGGATGATCCTAAAGGCGATCAAATCTAATTCTGGAGAGTATGATATTATAGATGATGTGCACGTGTGATGTGATTAGAATCGGCGGCACTGATAGCTTATGAATCGACTCAGCCAAGGTACAGATGCTGTGGCTCAATGACGTGTCTACCTCCTGTCTTCAGAAAGCAGTTCAGAATGTTAGCAAAACGGAATCACGAAAGTCGCAACACTTCCGCATCGCGGCAACACGCGACGCGACGCCGCAACGCAACGCGATATACAGCGCGGACGGTAATGAGTGTGAGAGAATCGCGCAAAACGCGCACTTTATGAGGACGATTCAATGAGGTAGTGCGCACGCTGATGTACGTAATTGTATACATTAAATAGGCGGGTAAATACACGTGAATTCTGAAGAGAAACCGACGGAGAAGCAGCAGCACACGTTTAGACACATACGCACACGCTATGAATATCCAGTGTGGCTCGGATTAATTTGGCGTGAATTATCCCGTCAAGAGCATTAATTAAGCTGTGCGCTGTCATTAGTATTCTGATTGGTGCGCATAGGTTCAATGAGACTTACCACCACCTTGCGAAGCCTTCGCTCGATGTCCAGATGATCGCTGCTGATCATGAAGCAACAGTGGTGATCAGTTTTGCCTCTTCCTAGCTCGAGAGCTTAAGGTGCCTAAGCTGAATGAGCCTGTGACGGACTTGAAAACCACTGCGGCTATATCAGCGACGATCCTTCGCTACCTCACACGTCATCTACCTTCGGATGTGAGTAACACAGTCATTCTCACGCTAATCTGGCAGCTTTCAATTAAGTGACTGAGAAATGAACTTACTGTCCCAGTAGTGGCGGACACTCAGAAGTGCCGCTCACTAGGTGGCGCTTGCTCAGAAGTGCGACTGTCCCCAGTGCTCTGTAGTTATGACTTCCGCATGAATGACCATCCATTAAAGAGCACAACGCTTTCATGGAGCAGATGAAGATGTACTTGTAATCGAGCAACTTTAGTAATCACTATGGAGACACAAGAATTCATCACGCAGACACATACACTCACATGCATTACGTCGTAATCAGTGCGGCATACAAAGGAGATAAAATTATCACCACAACGCTAATACCACATAGTACGTTTAGAATGACGACGAAGATGTAACACATCTAGGTGTGACATTCTTCGGGACTCAAAACGTCTGCTGGCCAGAGCTGGCGATGATTTACCATGAATGACTCTTTACAATGTAATTAGCATGGAGCGGATGTCACTTCACACCTCGAATACAACCGGAACCTTGACACTTGAGGGCTCGTGCGTCTGAGGGTCCACTACTACAACACTTCATTGTCAATTAACGACCGCTGATTACTTCCTGTGGCATTTCGCACATTTTGCAACAGCCAGAGCACCAGCAGAAGAAGTGGTGGATGTGGTCGAGGACGACGGAGGGTGTAGAGTCGGCGAGTGTGTACTAAGGTGTGGAGACGGGATTGAAAATGGCGACGGTAATGACCCAAATTAGCATATTACCTGGCAGCCGTAATCCTCGCACGCGAACCAGTGCATAAACGATCACGGAAACTAGTGTGGCATGAGACGAGTGCGACATTGGTCTGGAGCAGATGTCTTAAAGCTCGTATGCTGAAACGGTTTTCTGAAGCCTAAGATTTGAACGTCATCTCGCGGTCGGCAGCGATAGAAGTGGTCCGGCCATCATCGGCTACTAATTGGGGAATTATCGAAGTTTGACGGGGCATCGCTCAATTGTTCGTGGTGAAGATGTGCAGCCGCTGGCCGCTCCATTAGCGTGAGTTCGACTTGAGAGCCTGAGCTGCACAGTGTGAGAGTGATTTGTCTCGGCTCTAATTGGAGCAGAACGAGCTGCGATCCGATAAGCCGTTTCAGGCGAGTTATTTTTTCCACGCCTTGACAATTATCCCACCGTCTCAGGCGACGACTTCATCTCGTCCTACATTTAGTCAGACTGGGCGAGGGCACTAGCCGTTAGAAAAGTGTTTTCCCTTGGATTTGGAGTTCAGGAAGAGTGACTGGCCCAAAACAACGCTTTGACAACAGCCATTACGGAGAGCCTAGGGCAGAATTAAATCACCTTTCAACAGTGAAGAATAGTGGAGAATGACAGAGGACATAGAAGCTAAAGAGCATCGACGATGCTGTTAGTAGTCATGTTTTCCTCTGTAGCATCGTAGTATTATCGCCACCAGTTCTGCTTCAGACACGACGAGTAGTGATTATCATCGTATTTCCTCGTCTTCACAAAGTAATCGCTCTAAAAGTGCAAATATGTGGGTGGTGATCTAATTTGTTTTCGAAAACAACATCGTCCTAACTTATTCGAGACTAAAAAGGGGCTGCCGATGAAGCCAATGGACCAGGCTGAGAAGAGATGGTAAAGAATGAAAGCAGAAATTCACCAACGTACACTACAGTAACCCCAGTAACCTCTGAAACAAATAACCCTACTCTCACTGCTGTTCTATCCGGTTTCCTCATATCAGTCAGATCACTGCCATAGCATTCCTGTCATCCTATGTAGACGTTGGGCGCAAGATGTTCGAAAAGGAATTCATTTCAACTTGTGAGGCCCTTATTGCCTGTAGAGTAGTGAGGGTGGGAAGACAGGGTGTGTGGTAGTCCTCAGTGAAAGTATAAGCTTATCCATCTTATTAGATTACGAACGATAATGTTATGATTGTATGCCATCAAATACGTAGAATATCCATTCTCCGATTGACATTCATTTGAGTGAAGAAAAAAACATCGTCCGAGGTATTCTCAATTCTCCTCTGTTCTCCACTGCCGCCTCAAAAACAACAATGAATGGATTTTGTACTTACAATTGCAATATCCGCTCTATACAGTGTGAGGAGTAGCCTGACTGTCTATTAATCTGGACAATATAAAGTTGATCACTAGATGAAGTAGAATGTCGTCTTCATTATGAGATTGCAAAATGGCAATCTCCTTGAACGCATTAAGTCATGTGCTTTATCTCAAGTTCACGACGCAAGTGCCCTCATCGAATCTTGTCAGAAGATAATGTCACAAGCGGACTTTTTTCCCGGGAGATGTTAACTTGAGACCCAAAGAGGGATGTCCGAAAAACCAATGACGAGCTGGCTAAGGCGCTTCGCAAAGTCTCGACATCAAAAGTCAACCCCTTGGAAATTATCTCTTGTCAGGGCTTGGTTATTAGAGAGCAAACAAATTCCTCTTACAACTAAAATTCAGGGACCTGTGAGACGTATTACAAACTCTGTGAACGACAGAAATAGTGGGAGCAGTTAAGAAATTATCGGGGAATAATAAACAACACAACATAGAGCTAGCAATTCTCTAATGAAAAAATGCAGTTCGCCACTACTGAAACGGTAGCATGTTTTTGAAGTTGTTCTAGCAGTCGTTTCCAGTTCAGTTCAGATATACTTCCTCACAATGTATACTGTCAAATGTAGTTGACACAATAAAAATGCAAATGTAGCATTTGTGCGCCTCTAGAATCATAAAACCTGCTCAATGTGAGGAACCACTCTTTGGGCATATCGTGCATCTGAGGCATAGTTCAGGTTCAACCGCATATCGCTTGATTTGGTCAAACTGTGACTAATGATTTCAATTTACACAGATTTCGAATGCTTGAGTCAAAATTGAATCAAATATTGAGGAAGAACAGAAAGGAGAAAAAGAAAAAAAGAAATTTAACCGGTGAGCCTGGATTATTTAAAAGTATCTGCTTCAAAGCCAGGGAAAATGGGTCAGGTCGTCCTACACCCGTTCGAAAGGTTATGAGCAGGTCGACATCAAGCCGCAGAGGAGAGGAGTGTAGGGGTGGGTTTAACTGAAATTGTGCGTAGCCAGAAAATGTGTCTACTGTCGTGCACACTCCCAATCGATCCAAGGTTCAAGTTCCGCCTGAACCAACTCTACATGCCATCTCACGACATCGGTGAAGGAGTATCCCTTTGGCCGGGAAGGATGAAACGCTTACTTGATCAGAGGCCACTTACAAGAAATCACGGTATAGGTCAAACTCCATTCAAACTCGCCAAGATATTTAACTCGCAGAAGCAGATAGCACTGCGCAGACCAGACATGGGTTTGCCGTGCCGACACCCTGTATACGTGGACTAAATGAAAAAAGTCGCATCTCACTTCTTTTAATGCGCAACAGTGAACCTGTTGCGAAAATCTTTGCCCTATTCATCATTTTTCTGGTGTTACTACTAGGTCCGGTAGGACATTTATTGGTTTGTTTGCATACCGCTAAAATAGCTTCCCTAAAATATCTTCTGGCTATTGCCGAAGATAAAAATATCGTCGATTTACTGTAGCCGCAGAGCAATTGCAAATGGAACTTATTAGAATAATAATGTTACCTGGAAAGATTAATGTAATTTCAATGATTTCGCGGCATTTATTTTGAACACACACTCACTTATTACTGACTAACTCGCTAAGAATTAATCTTCTGTGGGAGAAAATTTCGTTTAGTGTTATGCTCGCACGTAAAACCGACCTTCAGAACAAATATTCATCCAATGCGATAAGAACTGAACTTAATTAGGATGTGGTTAAATTAACAGTAGCAAACATAGCAAACAGCAGCCTATCAACGAGGCTTGCACGAAAAGCCGGCCAAGTTATCTAATTAGGCAGAACAAGCAAAACGCTATCGGAATAGGAAACTGGCCGTCAACAGTGCAAAATAAATGTCATGTAGCGCTAGTGCTTAATTTTGATGCCTCATGAGACCACTGAAAAGTTGACTAATTGATTAGCTGTTTAAGGGCAACAGATCTCAGAAATTATCGCCTATAAGTAGAGCACTTGTTTGTCAGCTGACGGACAGATATTCCTCATTATTTTATTAAATAAGTGCTATGTAATTGCAGAAGTAAATGAGCAGTAAACAGAAAAAGTTGTAGGTGCTGCATGCTCTTTTATCCACCTACTAGGATTTCGTTTTGAGAAGGAAAAGAAATTATTGAAAGCATTGCTGCAAGAGATCCGCGATGCTCCCAAACTCTATTGAGACACAGAGAATTGCTCACATTAAGGCCTGAACAAAAGTAAAATTCGACGAAAAATGTAAACGATGTGTACATACTTTCGATCTCAATAATGCTGTTTTATAATAGTTCACGAAAAGCATTATCGAAGAACTAAATTTAAATCTTTGACAGTTAAAATCATAGGACCAAGAAATCAGCGTGATATTTAAAAAGTGTCGAAACTCTTTAAGTTTTGACGTTATACGTTCATTAATGTTTATAACACCTCGTTCTTCACACCTTTGAGATAGTGAAACAAAGGCGTTCGACTGGAGCTAAGCAGCGAAAGAGTGCTTCGAGAAAATTAATAATTGCTATTTTTCATCGTGCCTTATCAGAAAGCGTGTCAGAAATTTTCGCTGAATTTGTTGGAAACGATTTAGAACGGTTTCTTCTTGTACAAAGAAAATGGAAGCAGTTCCGGATGTGCGGGGTCCATTTTCAAAGAGCTAATCTCGTCGACATATGATCCGTTAATTTTTGGCAATTTTAAACCAGAAGTTTCAGAAACTACTTTTCGCTCCTTCCTCTACAAAGAAGCGCCTTATTGTTCCGTAAGCTCAGAAAGAAATGTAGCCAGAAATGTCGAAGAAGCGGATGAGCGACGCGGATTGCATAGTGCTCGCTCTACAAATTCTCATTGCTAAATGAGTGTTCGGTGAAGAGTTTTTGCTCGTAATTGAATCTAGCGGTGTGCACAAATCTATATGATTACTTTGTGGTCTTCATAAATTGCGTGCGAGAGAACAAAAAGCATTCGCAACAGAAATGAGGGAATAATTCAGGCGAAGGGTATTTGTGCACGATGGGAAGGAAGAACGGGAACATATGCTAGTCAGATTGGAGCCTTCATCGTAAGGAACGTCTACAGATGTCAGATAGAATTCAGAGGAATTCAGAGTGACGGTCAAGCAGAGCCATGCGACGGCCAGCAAGAGCTGAGTGAAGGACCTGGATGGGATGGTGTCGAAGAACAGGCGCTCTGCTCTCCATATACGACCGGAAGACGATGATGAGTATGCGAAACAGCAACGATAGCGGCTAATTGATATTAATCGAGGCAATGATGGTCACTCACTATGGTCGCGTCGACGTCTCGCGAATTCTCACGCTGCCTTCGCGCCGCCTTACGCGACAGCCCCGCCCCGCGTCGCTCGACGCGAACACGCACGCGGCGAGCGCGAGCTCGCGCGCGACGACCGCCGTCGCCTCGCCGTCGCGCGCGCTCGCTCGTTCGCCGTCGTGCCGGTTACTGTAGCGACTGCGGCATGGCTGTACGTGCGGTGATAAGGGGACGCGCGGCCGAGCAACGAAACCTCACACGAACGCACACTGTCGCGAGGACACGTCGACTGATATCATTCTGCATCACGGAAGCGAGCACGGATGCCTCATCCGTTCGCGACTCGCCATGCCTGTACGGTACTGTAGTGGTGCAAACAGCAATAATTACACTGCAAGTGTCTTTATAAAAATACACAAGCCGTGTTACTCGGTTCAGCCGCTCAGAGCGATCATGTGACCGTTCGGCAACTATTTCGTTCGGCTGGTCTTAAATATTTGCCCCACAAAGTAGAAAAAACCTTAGGCTTCGTCTGATGTTTACGAGACTCACTGTGCTAACACTACAGAGTTCTGCCTTCACTATGGCATATCATGGTAAGCAGGTTCCAGATAGTCCCATGGATCTTTAATAGATTTCAAGAAATCAAGTCACATATGCAGATGCTCAGCTACTTAACGCCAGCTTTGTTATGAAGACTGTTTTTGTGCTAATTAAGTATCCGCTTACCCTCCTCCCACCCCCCCCCCCCCCCACGAACAAGACTTCGGTAACAAATGTGAAGGCATATTTGCTCGCAATGACATTTTACAGAGCGATCGCGTTTACTGGTGACTAAAAATTTAAACGATTTTGTGAAACGCCAAACATAGCCGAATAAGTCTAATCCGTCTCTTCAAGTTCGAGCAGATGGTTGTCAGAATGAAAAGCTTGCTATAGCACATCTACATGGATTCCAACGTGGGTGAGGGAATCTTTATTACAACACTTTCAATGCTCGCTTTGATATAAGCTTCTATTACACACGAAAGACCCAATGAACGCAATAAAACTGAGAAGTTCTATCCAATAGAGCTTTGCTGGAAGTCCCTCGCGCGATTTTTCGCATCAATGCTCTCTACTTAAGAAGCAAGTGGAGCTCTTTGAAGAAAAACCGCGGTGAAAAACCTGCATTGCTAGGTACATAGCGGCTTTGAATGAAAATGGGCCACCAAACAGCTAAGGAAAGGTTGTGCACCGAATAATTCCCTTGATACAAGCACAATGTTCCTAGCAGCCATATCTGTTTGAGTTCATCACATTTGACTGCCAACTTCTAGTTGTTATCTTGTACAACTTTTCTGCATCATAAACATACGATACTTCCAAAGATCTTGAGAGATTTTCCTGCGATCCTAGAAACTTAACTACAAGGATTACAGCTGAGCGTCATGTTAATCAACGTATTTCTTGAAGAAGGGCTTAAAAATACCTTGAGTCCTAATCAGTATTAGTAAGAACCATGTAAATTAAGAGCAGCTATTTTAATAGCGAAAATCGCGGTCAGATTTAAGCTCTTTGAACCATTTTCTTGGGTTGACCTTTGAGAATAATAAGAGAGATGTCCTAGGACTTACCCTAGAAGAGCTGCGTGTCAAAGTGTAGTTTCCTGGAATAGAACGGTAAAGCAGAATTAGTACCCAAATGCTAAAGCTGAGCATAAAGACTTACTTTAGAACAGCGCGTGTACATGTTGTGTTCAGATATCTCGAGCAAATGGCAATTACCGGTAGTCTACTGGGAAAATCACCACTAAGCTTGTTAAGCCCATTATATGTCCATGTCAACTTCCTAGACTGATGATACAATCTCCCTTGGCCTAATTATTTATATCCATAACATCATTCACATCATCATCCTCATCGGCATCATCATCATCACCATCACTGACAGCACCGTTCACGGAAGGGCTTAATGTGGTTTGCAATAAGATTCACTCTAAAGCGGAAAGGATTGACGAATTCGATCATCAAGAATCTCCACCTAGAAGTGAGAACTAGGACGTCTCTCCTACTAATACAGTACTCGTCCACAAATTAGCATTGAAAAACGGAAAAAAACGGAACTCTTCAAACAAGGCCAGACGAGCGTTACAAAAATTATCGGGTAATTGGCTGAAAATACAAAGTGCTTTCGAAGTGTTCAGGTTTGTGTGAGAGGATGAAGCGTGCGAGACGGAGAGTGCGAGGAGGTCTGTCGGAGAGAGGGAGTGAGCAGCCTTTTGCCACCTAACAGCTAACGGAAATTGGTCGGCATCTCGCAAAGAGAGCACTTAGGGGGAAGTGTGCTTGTAGCTGCCAATTGACACTATCTACCTGTTGTACATGCTTCTTTCTCCGGAGGCACTCTCTCACACATCTTGCCGCCAAGGATCAGCCAACGGCAACCGCGTGCTAAACGTCCGTCGCCCGTCACCGAGGAGGAGCCGGGCCAGTCGGTCTCCTCACCTGGGACGACAAGCTAACGACGAAACGACCAGACAGGCGAAACACAACGACGGCGACGAGAATCCGCCTTGAATCCGACTGAAGCCCTGTTGAGCAGGACCTCAAGCGGTGCGCGAATTTTTTCGGGACGCACTGCTCCGAAATGAGCCGGCAGTCACGACAAACATCCTCATCCATACCGTATTAAATGACATTATTCGACGCCTCGGCCGGACGCAAAGCAGCGGAATTGGCGCTATAAATGCCTAAACAACTCATCAAATGCAATACAAATGAATAAGAGAGTGTGTGCGGTCGTCTTCGTCTTCGACTCCTATTCGTCGCGAAAGGCAGAGCGACTGAGATGGAGAGAGCGCCGAGAGCGCCTGACTATCAAATAAACCATTATTATGCAACACTTATGGCATCGAGGCACGCTATTGTTCAACAGCGACGCTTTCGGCAAAGAATTACGAGTCCCTCCTCCCTATGATACATGGCGCTGAGGACGGAACGAGAGTCGGAGAGGACTCGGAGGAGCATCTTGTTTACTCACTAGCTGGTCTCATTTACGATCACAGGCTGGTGGACAAGACCCGAGAATGAGCAGGATGCTGCATGTCAGGAATCCTCCATTCGTGGAAATCTCGAAGTCTGGGTACCAAAGTGGCTACCCAGCGAAACCTCTGCTAACTTGTTGCACGTACTTATTCAAGTCACTCCCTAAGACTGGCACTACACTTCACTCTGTTCAAATGTCGACGACAATGTCGCCTTCATCGGGACCTGGAAAAGCTCGAATAACGTCTAAAGAACTACTCTCCAAAAGGCCACCTTATACTGCTAAAGACTAAAAGTTTTAAAGAGTGGAATGGGACAATCTTGTAGATTCTGAACAATTGACTACTAACAATGACCATTTGTAGGTTTCTAATGTGTTACGAAAATTTCTAGTCATGACAACCATTGGCGTCCTTCTTCAGAATTTGAACAAGCAACGCGGAACACTCTCCTGTAGGAAAAGAGAGGGTGTTGATTAAGGTTAGCCCTGCCCAGTTAAAATATCTATCATAGGAATAAACGCTAAAGTTGGGCGATATTAAACTACGATTCCGGATGAGCCATGCAATGTGCTGCGTTCTTCTTTACGGAATGCCTTGCAAACAGTTTGGATACGTATCTGGTATATACAACGATTAGTGGAAGTCAGCCAACGGAAAAATCAATGTTTTATCGTTTTCAGGCAAATCTTGTACTACTCCACCAGCCTTGGATCGGTGGAAGGCTTGGTTGATCTCGATGAAATACGAAGCTACATACAACCGATTCGTCGCAAGATCAGGCCTTCAGTCGACTGCGCCATCCGTGCCGACGCTGTATTCTGCTTCAGAACTTTGCTCATTTGCTCTTTGACCATGGTGGTTTACTACTCATCCACTGGAAGAGCTCTTTTAGATTCCATATGGGGATTATGCAGCCAAATCGATGGATGTTTCATGGCGTTGAAGCTTATTAATGTCTTCTTGCACCTTATCAACTAGAAGTGCTGCAACCCTGGAATCTCCATCATTCTATGAAATGAGGGTACCAAACGCAAAAGGTGCAACGTTTTCAAAAAGAGGTGAGCTTCTCGTGAGGCCTATCTAGGCTTGTTCAAGAATCTCTAATAATGAGTGTGTAATAACACTGGGATGGGTGGTAGCGCAGTCGGAGGAGATGCAGGCCGTCGCGTTCACCCGACTCTGGGTTCTTGGTTCGGGTTTTTCGCGCAGGACAACCAAGCCCTCCATCCCTCCGGGATCTGTGAATTGGTACCAGACTTGTCTGGGAAGAATAAAGCGCTGACTTGCTCACCGGCTGCCCACCGCAAGTTGTTGTATAGGCCAACTACGCAGACAAATTGCCTCCACTATGACATTAAAGGATTGCTCCTTCCCTACAACCTTTCAGATAATTTCAATGATGTTACCTTATTATATTTAATTGATTTTTATATTGAGAACTTTATCCATACATAGTAGCTTTCTTTCGTGGTTATAATCCATACATTTCCAAAACGTTGTAGGACTATTAGTCCATGTAGTCCTCTATGTATATAGCACTCGGCTTTGTAATCAATTTGAGAGCTTGAGAGCTTTCGTTTCACATCTAACGGAAGATTATTCCGCTAACCGCTGTCGCTGAACGGGAGTTATTTAAACAGCTATAATTGAGCGATGTATCGAACAATGAAAAGTCAATAGTTCTCCGTTGCGAGCACAGCTATGACCCATGCATGTTCGTAGAGCGATCAGGGTTGATGGAATCAATCAGCGCTTCTGGATAGTCTCGTTAGTCACTTTCGCACGAATTCTGCTGAACAGCTGTTGTCAACATTATTAGAACGAGACCCTATTGACTTTGCTGCTGCTGCGTCACAATTTAGCGATTGCGAAACTTCTAATCGAATGATATCTTCAAGCTTGCTTTTTTGACGAAGTTGTTAAAAAAAAATCCTTAGAGGACGGGTTGCGTTTCAAGAAAGCTGTGCTTGCCTTGTGAGAGACCATCTGCTAGAGAAAAGCTTGACAACAAGGAATTCGCACCCTAAAAACATTTCCATTCGTCTTAGGCTAACATGAGGTTGTAGGTGATGGAAGAAACGCTTTCGCTAAATGAAGAATGAGTCTTACTATCTCATCACAACTATGTGGCAGAAGCTGCTGGCCGGAAGACGAGAAGATCAGAATTTGCTTTTCAGAGGAACTACCTACATAGGAAAGAAAACGTAAAGACTTCAGAACAAACAAGATGAATCGCCGTCTTTCACACAGCTTCTGGTTTCTCTCCTTGGCTGCGTTTTCTTTGCACAAGCATTTCGTTATATTTCTTAGAACCGTACGCCTTCTACGGAAAGAAATACTGTCTTTTGTGAGCCTGGGATGATTCTATCATTTTCAACGTACTAAACCTTCACTAATGGCTGAGCACGGATATGATTCGCTTAGCAATTGAAATAAATCTGAAACGTCCGGATTTTTAAAGCTTAAAGGAAAAAGAGGGTGACGGGTGGGACACGTTTTCGGAAGCTTGAAAACAGCAACTTAGCAGCAAAACTCAGAGGAAATAAAACCGTTTTTTATTGGAGCAGGTTAGAAGAGTGCATAAGTTTGTCAGTGAAATAGAAGTGCGTAGAAACACACGTAATGAAGACGTGAAGAATGGCTGAAAGTTCAATGCGTATTTCTAAGTGAATGAGAGATGCTGGTGTCGACGTTGACACAACGACTGCTTGAGTGGCCAATGTTCACAACTTCCTCCATAGTCATCACAAGCCTCTGATCGCGTTCTTGCCATCACACATTAACCAGGATTTCAATGAACGACTGAGGATGAGCAGTAAGCCCTATTGGGATCGCATGTATTTAGCGGCCGATAATGGTTTAGAAGGGATTCGTCTGGAACGAGGTTTTGGCGGAATAACTTGACGGCAATAACAGCAATGCAGTAATTCGATTTGGTAGCTAGAACTTCGTCAGAAGAATTCCTGAAATTAGTGCGTCTTTCTCTTAAAACGAGTAAATCACGGCTCTGCTGCGACGTACGTAGACTGACGGTCTACTTCCTATGTACCGTGAATTGATGGAGGTAGCTAACTGCTACTATAGCTAATTAGCGATATTGTGAATGCTTTCATTAGAACCATGTAAAATAACTTTTAGATTAGCAAAAGAAAGATTCAAAGGTAAATTAAAATCCTACATCCGTTGCGTTCCTACCCTTGTACGGATGTAGGAACAAAACCCGAACAACATAAGGGCTACCCCGGAACTCCTCAGTGAGGAGGGAAACCCTCATGAGTATTAACGAACAAAATATCCGAACCAGTCGTCCAGTCATCGCTTCTGGTGATGCTTTTGTCATGCTCAAACTTTGGTGAAAAGGTTGAGCGTTGCAGGCTGGGCAGCTAGACGGTTGATATTTTGCTCTTGTTGTTTTATTCTTCGGTACTATCCATATCTGGAAGCCTAGCACCGCAACCTAGAACCCACATTTTAGCATTCCTTTTCTTGAGAAATTAGGAAACGAGATAATTGATGAAATTAAGAGTTAGGAAAGCTATGGGGCCATGAATTCCTTTGGCCCGCCTAACCACGGCCAACAGACAGACCCGTGCTAGCCAGGCTCGCGCTATTCAGTGAGAATTCGGAAGACAAACTAGACTAGTGGTGTCGGGGAGACGTATCCTCCAGCTGACCCGCGCGGCAGCCGACCACCTTGCCGAAATGCTCACGATAGGCACGGCTCTGACTTTGACACGGCCGATGTTGCAGATGTTGATTCGAGCCAGATAACGCTGCGGTTTCGTAGTCAGTTCGGATTAGAGCGTCGTTCTAATGCAGTAATTGACGGCAATTAGCCAGCCACTTGGACAGTGTCGGATCGCGTCGGCGGCTCGATCGGTGGTCGTCCACGCTGACGCTGCTGGAGCTCCGTCGCAGTCGCCGTCGTCGTCGTCTCGGCGCGATCGCAGTCGCCGGCGTCGGCGGCATCGGCTAAACGGCTACGCTGCCGTTCCGTAAAGCCGAAAATCGCCCGACCCCTATCGACGAACAATGTGCGTAATGACCGTATCAAATGCCACCCCACGGCCAAGAATGGCATTCATTCTCTCGAAATTGTTCACCGGGGAGCAGGATTACGAAGCGACGACTACAGACCGATCAACCGACCGCCCGACCAACCGACCGACGACTTCAGAATCACACATCAGGTCACTGCATCTGAAGAAGATTATCGGCGGCCAGCAATTGAACCCGTCCGACTGCCTAAAATTCCACCACAATTGAGGGGTAATATACTGTATTATACAACATCCTCAGTTGAGTCCCGAGAAATAATAGTTAGCCAAGGGAACGCTTCAACACTGCAGAGGAGGCGAAGAGATGCACCATGAGCTTCTAGTGCTTATCGTCCTTAACTAGAGCAGGATGAATTGCTTTATATTTATTTATTTATTGTTTTATATTTGTCTTCTTAAAAAATCAATGCTCAGGCAAGTGGAATTTTCATTAGCTCGACAAACAAGAAAAATAACCACTGCAGAAAAACTAGGATTTTGACGAACCTTTAAAATTACAAATTACTTGCCATTAAGGTACCTAGAAGTTTTTAAAAGAAAGAGGGATCGGAATGGTGACTCAGCCAACTGAAGCTATTAATTAAAGCGAGGTGTGTCTCCCCTTATCTTGGACAATTTGCCCATGGATGTCTTATAATGGTGTCGGCAATTGTCGATGAGGCTGATTATTGCATACTGACCTGATATCCCTACGTTTTCGCGGACTTCTGAAGCTTTACCCATGAGGGAGGATTGTGGGGACTTTCGATGTTAACAGCTCAATACCAGAGAACAACGAGTCTCCGAAGACGATTGAGTAATTGAAACAGGCCTGGAATATAATTGTACCCGAAGAAATTCTTTGGCATCGATCTCGACAGTAAAGAGCGATTCTGGTCAGATTGCCTATTGGATTTGGATTGCGGATATGCAAAGCATCAGGAAGCGAGGTTGCGGGTTCGACAGATGTTACGAAGTTCTGAAGCACTGAAACAAAAGTTCAGCTATGCGAAGCATTGCTGCTCCCATGGTTTGCTTCCATGCAAACAGCCTAGAATTCGCAGGTGCTGTTCAGCAGGGAAGTCCCCCAAAGGTGGAAGTGATGCCGAATTTGGGATACAGTGAGATTTTGAAAAGGAGCTCATCTATATATGAAGGTAAGTGGCGCAGTCTTTACTTGAACAAATAAAGCCAAAACTAAGTTTGATGACAATATGACAAGA
The DNA here is from genome assembly GCA_947396885.1 of Heligmosomoides polygyrus polygyrus. NCBI lineage: Eukaryota > Metazoa > Nematoda > Chromadorea > Rhabditida > Heligmosomidae > Heligmosomoides > Heligmosomoides polygyrus. The sequence goes on along the minus strand of OX377206.1, from coordinate 79,497,241 downwards.
TGCATATGCTGGCTCAAAGCATCTGGTGGAAGTTCACATCTGAGTGAAAATTCAGAAAAGATTAGAAAGAAGATCGTAGTAGGCTCTCGAAAGTCTCTTTGAACGAAGTTGGCGCGGTACACTTTTGGAATGGCGGCTCCGGAATCGCTCAAAAACAGCGAGGATAACAGTATAGCCAGTCGCCGTCTGGCGGAGAACCTGTTTTTTGCCCTCTCGCTCTGTAAATCTGACTGCCAAAGCGGCGGTGATTGTGTGAATCGAAAGCGGTGAGGTTCTCCAAGGCACCTTAGGAGTGGAGCAGCGAGGTGGACGGGGATGAGGATGGGTAGCAGCGAGGAGAGCGCCGAGAGGTTTGGCTCGTGAATGAAATCCGTTTAGCTAATCGAGTATGTAGCGACGTAATGAGTGGACTCCAACAAAATGTAATGATGAGGCGACGTCGACATGGTCGCCGTTGTCATCGCCACGTCATTTGAAGCAATAGAAGCAGCAGCAGCGGATCCCACATCACCTCAGTCTCGTCGCCGAAGTCGTGACCAAATCAGATGCAACGCCACTGTCCAATCACTCTGCCTGTTCCGTCGAACGTGCCTCTACATGGCAGCCATAACTGACACTCACGGATCTACCCTAGGCAGGTAACTGCTGTGCCGCGTGTGTGGACATAGTGCCTGTTGAGGACGAGTCCTGCATGGACGGTGCTGAACAGAATCTCCGTGTCGGATGCTGCTTGTCGCTCCTCATCTGAAAATGTTCACTGCTGAAACACGAAGGACAAAGGCATATTAAGCGAAGCACCGCGATCCGACGAAACCCGATAAGTAAACGAAAGGGAAGACTGGAAGACTGATCGGGTGGTACACGCATTGAGAGCAGGCACAAAAATTGGCAAAAAAACGTAACGGATCGCCAATCATCAGAATTTAACTGAAGACAAAAACCTGCTCACAGCGTTTCGATGGAACTATAAAAACAACAGATGGAGGGCGTCTTTAAAATATAGGTAGCAAGATCTAGGCGAGCGATTTTCCAACCCCATTTTTGAAACAATTTGAAATCAGGTTTCGTTAAAGCTTTTAATTTTGATAAAAAGCGCAGCGTTTTGAAGGAAAAAGCAACGTTGACAGTGTTTTGTTATAATCTTTTCTGCTACAGTTCACTGCAGTATATGCAAACATGGATGAAACGAAACTTGTTCTCTAAAAGCTCGCATCGTGTTTAGTAAATTTTAGGCAGATCGAGCAGTTTAAGCCACATCAACCTCTGCCAAGTTTTGGGCTGCGAGAGTTTATGCGTTTCGTCCCGATATTTCGTTGAAGAATTCTATTGCTAAAGCTATTAAGAAGAAATCGCCTGCCTTCCGATTTCCAAAGAAAATCTCCATATCTGAGGAAAAATAGGCTAAAAATGCTCTAGGACCATAGATTTTCCTGCACATACTGTGTAGCTACTAGGTGGACCAACAACTCCTTCTGTTTCCCTTTTTTAGTAAGTGTTAATTGCAGTCGAAGACAACAATGCGAGCGGGAAACACTCAAATTTTCGATCAAAAACAGGCTTTCAAAACACTGTAACGAGCTGTCCGGCAAGCATCTTGGCATAAATTATAACGACAAAAATAGACCACCATTAACCGAAAGATGAAAGCAAAGCTATTCAGTGAAGGGTGTAATCATGGACAGTAAGTTTTGGAGAAAAAACTACAATTTAAGCTTCATCAACCTTCGCAGAAATCTTCACGTTAAAAAGGTTGTTGTCCTTTATTCGTAGATTTTGTCTAAAGTTTATGCAAATAATTGCTAAAATTTTAAATCAAATCTTCCTCCACATATTCGGTAAAAATGCGAAACTGAGGGGGCAAGTTCTAAAAATACTTCAGGTATTCGACTGGATTTCCTTGCAAAGTATGCATGCTGCTATGTTTTGACACATTTTCAAAAATGCCATCAAATTTCCCCAGCAAACTATGCTTTTTTGTACCCTTTCCCGAGTGAGCAAAAAATTAGCCAAAATGTGGCGGCGAAAGGCATGACGGTGGGCGCTTATGGGACGGAGGTGTGATTGCGTACAATGCTGATAGCGTCTTTCAAAGCGCTAAAAGAATCAGAGGGAGATAATCTGCTTAAAGCAGCACGGGGGACCAGTGTGACTTAAACGGGCCGGAATCAATTTCGCCGGTGCTGGTGGAATCGCGCGATGTAATCGCGAAACGAGAGGATACTTCATCGAATTAGACGGTGCCAACGTAACTCGATAATATTAAGCTGAGACTCGTCAACAACAATAATCGGCAACTTTCACAGTTAGCACGAACGTCCGCCATAGACATGGTAATCTGCTGAAGACGTCAAACGGGGTCGGGTGATCCAGTATCGCGTCCACAGACAAGTGACTGGTTGGAATGGGCAACAAGCGGCAACTGAATGAGTTAAGAACTCAAACAGCGAAGAGCAGCTGAGCAAGGGAGGACGTCGTGGCAAGACGCGGGAGGACTGGCACTCTCCGGCGAGGTCTGGGAGGAGACACGTCGGATGGAGTGCCACCAAGTGGCTCATTGCCTTCAGCAGGAGATGATCCTCTCATTTAATGTCAAGTGTAGCGACCAGTGCATTTGGGAAACGAATTTTGTACGGAGGCTACGATAAGACGAAAGGGGGCGGGATTGATGAATATTCTGTAAGTACACGCCCAGCGACTCTAGACCGTAGTCACTACGTGGACCACGTCACCTATAGAAGTGGGTTCATGAAGGCGAAAATTCCTTGCAATATGACTGCACAGAAGGATGTAGAGTTGAAATAACCGAATCTTTCGCAAGACGTCTGCGGAACTTCCTCGTCGTTTTAGCGACTAATCACGCAGTCTGCATTTCCACGTCTGGTGTATGCATGACGAATGGAGCTCTGCTGAGTGAGAGCGTAATCGAGAACGACGACATTCACTATCATACATACACGATTTCCGGCAGAGAATTGGTCAACACCTCTCTGTATCTAGAAGCGGTTCTTCTCAGAAGAGAGCGAAATTTTGAATTATTTTTCCAATGCAATACGGCAAAATATCTTTATTTCCCTGTTGTGGGAAATTTGGGCAAAATTTCCCACAACAGGAGAATTACTTTTCCAATGCAATATGGCAAAATATCTCTAGTTTTAAATTGATTAAGAGTTTATCCCAAGAGATAAAACACAGAGGAAAAGACGCACATTTCCACACCTTTAGCATGTGTCGTATGCCTAAGAAGCCAACGCTACTTCTGAGAAACATCGGTACCAGTACAGATTCTTTTTACGACTGCAACGGAGTTCAAATCCCGCAGCATATGATCTCTGTTGGATAATTCCTTAGCGACAAGGAATCAATTTTAGAAATGGACAAATTGCAGTAAACGCTGGGCAGTCATTACATTAATGTACTAAGAGTAAAGTTTTAGTATTCTCCCCTATTCCGATGTAGTGGAAAATAAAATTGAAAAATAAAAAAATCAGTGCATATAAATTGAAAAGAATCTCTGCTGAAGTTAAAGTAAAGAGTAAAGGTTGAAGCATGCAGAGTTGAAGTAGTCCAATAAATTTTGTGCCACCCTTTTTAATAGGTATTTGAGACAACGATTCGAGCAACCGACTAGTATATTCCAGTCGAGCGCATAAACCTATGTAGGAGGCAACCAGACAAACACGATTTGTGCTCGATAATTGGGCTGATCTGACATGCATTAAAAATACACCGGGAAAGAGAAGGTGATCGAGTGTTCGGATTCCAGTGGATGATGAGGAAAACGTCATAAGACCTCATGGGCAGTAGGGATATTCTTTTAACGACATTGTTTGGTCTAGAAATGGATTTATTCAAATCTGGGAAAGGTTAAAAACCGAGTGTTCGTCCAGTCGGAGCAGATGTTAATAACTGGTCCATCATTCGTATACACCAAAAATCTAGTTTGACTTCTTTTACAGGATTTTTTTAACATCCAAGACATCAAGTTTATTGTTTACCAAGGAAACGTCGGGACTGGCCTGACTGGCCCTAACCCACCGATTACGGTATAGCCAATTAATTTCAAGTGAAAATTGAAGTAGAGTGAGATCTAAGCGAATCGAATGCCGTACCTAGTCGAGTAATAATCCAATATTCGACTCCGAATTAAAATGTGAGTAAAAATCTCGATATTTTCGCTACGAAAGATTAAGGCTGTTCCTCATTCATCGTAGCGATGATAGTTTAATCTGATTTTGAAACACGACATTATTTCAGTGTGGTAATGTGTCGTTGTTTGCTACTACTCCCTCCAAAATCTGTTTTCATTTTCTTTGAGGCATCTCACCTGCAAATGCAGACGGAAGACAGAGTCTGCAGGAATGTTTCATTTATTAGAGGATTATACAGTGACGGACGTTCACCCCACATAAACCGACGCCTCGCCTTGCCTTGCCTTCAACTCTCATTAGGCTTATAGCGGATTATTGGTGTTTGTATATGGTTGATAAGAGTGGGAGTTAAAACGATAAGAAAACGTCCCTACAACACACTGGCGCGAACAAAAGCGGACGACAAGCAATAATCAAATACGATTACTCAGCTTTCACCGAGCAGCAAAAAGCGATGCGGATGGGCGACAGAGAGAGAACGATTTTAGATCTGACATGTGTGTATGTGCGATGACACTGCTGCTGAAGGCATCCGAAGAGACTGTCCGTTCCGTGATGTCATAGTCGGGGCTCGTGCTCTCTTCGTCGTCGTCGTGTCGTTTGCTCCACGATAAAAAGGGCACAGCGAAGGAAAAAAGAAAAAGCAGTGAATCATCATCATCTGATGAACACGACGATCGGATGAACAGCGCGGACATGAAGTCTCCCTCAATCGTTGATGTGGATGAAATTTGGCTGCAGAGGTGAGTTAGATTAGGAATGATGAATGAGATGTCGGCCGCTATTTCCCCCTCGTGAAAAACGCCCAAATAAGATTACGCATTTACAATCCCGGTGCCATATAATGGGCGCAAATTGAGGAAATAAATCACCGCGGTGGTCTATTAGACATATTGGGATATGAGACAATTATGGGTGTCCCCTCGTCGGACCCCGGGACCTCGCATGTTGACGTTGAGCGGAGCTTTTCGGAGGGGAGCCAGCCAGCCAGCCAGCCGAGCAGCAACGGCACCACAGCACAGTGGACCGACCGGCCGACCGATCAGTCCGTCGCATGAGTCACGTGTCGGTAGAACGGTGCCGACTGTTTGATGACGTCGTCTGATTAATTGAGTCACTAATGCCGACATGATGTTCGCCCGCCTAACAATCCGCGTAGATCAGACGCCAAGTGCAGCAGCACGAAACCGCTACTGTGAAGGTTGGGAGAAGGAGCTCTTAGCTCATTCCTAACTCTCTAAAAACAGACGACAGATGTCGTATCAGAAGCTTTTTGCCAACCAGTGGCGCTGCTTTGCACGATCAGAAGCAGAGCTTCTTACGAGCTGAGAATTCCAGGAGAACCTTCGGAGCCTGCCTGGGAGTGCTGGTCTTTTGTTTCTACAGGGAATACACACAACAATCAACATTAGCACATCTCTATCACTTCCGTAGCGTCTCTAGAAATATGTAGTTCACTACTACGTCCAGTAAAGGTGTTATTTCCTCTCGCCTAATTTAGCTTCATACCAGATGTGGCATTGTAAACGATTAGTGGCATGAAGTTGAGCATCACAGCCATCAAGATATTGCGAGCGAATCCGCTTTTTTGCTGGGAAACATAGTGTTTTCTCCTTTTAGAGCAATAACACGAACTACAACTTACAACTTGCACTTTCGGGTATGCTTTTTAGCCTTCATTACATGCGAAATTAGAGCGCAATAAAAGCAATCATGGAAGAAACGTAAGACATTTCAAGTAGTCTCTCTATGACTTTTTAATAACTATTCCTATGCTTGGTAGCATTTAAAGTTCAACGCGTTTCGAGTTTGGCGCTAGTTTTGCATCAGAATGAGAGCATTACACTGAACAAAATCATTCTCCTTGCACTTTAAGTTGCGCTCGGCTTTAAAAACTTGGCAAGAAATATGAGATGCTGCCAGCTTCTACCAAAAGGTGGCTTTGAGATGGAACTGAAAGTAAATTAATTCGCAATCCTGTTGCAACTCCATAGAAAGCCGCACGACTAGGCAACATGTTTTTGGCTCCTTTGAATATTGGAAACTCAAAATAAAGCATGAATGAATGAACTAAAAGGCGCTGTGACTCTAAAAATCTTATCCAGTGGTAGTACTAATTGCGTAATGCAGAGCTATCGAAAATTTCGAAAAGTTTATCGTCTCTCATAGGCATCGACAGCCGAGTGTCAAGCACTTATTTCGTTAGCACTAATCGTTTAGAACAAAGGGTTTGAGGAAAAGTGTAACTCTAAGCGATCTCAAAGCATTCCAGCATGTCGAGTTCGAAACAGGAGTTTCAAGCTGTGTGTGATACACATTTACACGTTTATGCTTAGTGTACGTTCTGCATGCTTTTTTGTGAAGCTAGAACTGGAAAATGCAACACGATGACACGACGACGAGACTTAACAAGTAGAGTCTCATTCTGGTTCTCTACAGCTTTAATTTAAACGAGCGCGTAATCAGTTTTTGAGACAAAACCTTATTGCCCAAACCTTCACCTAACTTTGACCACTCCTCATCCAATTATAAACACCACCAATGGCTAGTTGCTACATAGGGGCTGGTGCCCATGCCGGCAATTCATCTTGAAACGGATAGGTTAGGAGTTAACATTAGGAGCTCCTTCGTTTGTCTATTTTTTTGCTCTCCTCGTCAGTGGGAGAGGACACAGAAACGTTGAGTTGAGAGATTGTTCTACGAGCCTATGTAACCTCAGTGCGGGCATCACCCGCTGAGTACCGTTAGAGTTTCTTTGGAAGTAGATACTACTGTTGGACTTTTCCAAAGTGTTTCGCTTCCCTGGTATTCATCTAATTTCAAAAAATCGTTCGGAAGTGGGTTTTTAATTTCTTCAGTGAGCGAACACGCTGTCGACTAAAGTTCTGCACTTCAAGAAGAGCCCCTTGTAAGGAAGATGATCCGATGGAATGGCCCCCAGTAGACTCCTCTGAGAATATGCTTGAGAACCTATCGAAGAAGGTGCGGCCACTCCACTCTGACGCCTCGATGAAAGTTGAAAATTAGAGGTCTGCTAAAAAAGAGGGTGGTACACTAAGCTAGCCTATCAGGGGACAGTGCTCTGCAAATTCGAAGCTGCGTCTGCTCGTTTGGTTTTTCTTTTTCTTTCTTTTTCTCAGCCATGCCTCCACTCCCACTCACCAGGATGGATACTAAGCTTGAGCCCGAGGACAGGTCTAGTGGGGACCATTCCATCGGGGCCCCATCCAGTGGGGTGTGCTGGCTGCGCGGCGTATCATGGGCGGCGGCGGATCCGGCCCCGGCGGCCGGCGGCCGGCCGGGCCCGGCTATCGCTGCAAGGCGAATTACGCCCGTTGATTCGCGTCTGTTTGGGGGTATTAGTGGTAAGAGTGGGTCATTATTAAAGGATCGCGACTCAGTGAGGAGACTCGCCAGCAGAGCGACGTGCGCCCGTGTCCCGCTGCCGGCGATTGTTGTGCGCAGCAGCACGGGCGAGCGCGCGGCGTCTTTTGAGACTTACATTCCTCATAAATGCACATGCGAGCGCTCGGGCGGCTTAAATCAACTGGAAAATATGTCGCATAATTCCCTTTAATTACTCATATTTGCAAACATAGACGAGGCTACGGTAGGTGGGGAGAGACGGCGAAAATGGACTCACCGACGACGAACAGAGAAAGTAAATGGAAGGAAGGCTTGTCGTTCGTTGTTCGGCACTCGTTGCCGGCTTTTTCTCCCTCTCTCGATCCTTCTCAGCTCTCACCTCGGCTACTCTTTCAGTGGATGTATTTTTTTCTGTCTGCATTCTGAGCAGTTTGTGGGTGAAATCTAGATCACAACAAGAAAACTGCGAAGCGCCTAGGAATCAAACGATGTTCCTAGACAAATGCAAATCTTCAAACTGAAGAACTGGAATATGTTACCCAAGAAGTAGGTCGCAAAATAAATGTCGAATAAATGTTGTAGCAGAATAAGCTCCTCGAATTCTTGTTTGGTGGAAAATGTTGGTGCGTTTCATACAACTGACGAACAGCCAAGGCGCTAAGTCTGCTACTTCTATTTACTTTCATAAAATGTTAACAATTTTACAGGCACTCGCTCTTAGAAAATCGTTTTTGAGGTGACACCTTTTTTCTGAAAATGTAATTATAGATACGGTTCTAAATTCAGAGTAACTTTTTAAAACTCAATTTCTCAGAGAACTGAATCACTTCTAATGCCCAGAAGGTGCGAGAGCTAGAAGAACGGACGCTGTGTGAATCTGCTGAACCTAAACGTCAATGTGTTCTGAAAAATATAAGAGCTCAATGCACTGCTTATAGTATTTCTCTAAAGTGATGGTTTCTGCGTTGAAACTGACCCCTGAACTGAAGTATAGCTATTTATGGCTTATGAACAGGTAAGCAATATAGGGAATCCTGCACCGTACAGTGGGTCGTTATCATAAATGCGAGTCACATGAGTTGTTCTCGTGCCCCTGCAAACCTGGTTTTGAATATTAAAGCACTTCAATTTAGTCGCATTTCATTCGTTTTAAATCTGATTCGCCTGATTCAATGCAATAGCTTCACCAGGTTAGCAAAGGAACAAATTCAAATATTCTGCAATGTAAGCTGCGAGAAATATTTTGAACAAAATTTTGGTAGCCACTTAGCGATTCACGTAGTTCTCACGCATTCCCATTTCTTCAAATAGTGAGGGGTTGGGGTACTACTACAAGCGAAATAAGGCTTCCGTCTTACATGAGACGGTACGTTAACTAGAAAGCTGCATGCTTCCTGAAAGTGAGCACCAGTCGGTTTATAAGTGGGGAAGAAACCTCAAAGGCAAACGGATAACCTTCAGGCTACTGTATGAAGTAAGATGGTAATAGTTAAGTGGAGGGGGGTATATTTTACCATAGTAATCCGCATCCACCGCCTAATTCGACCCGTTTTGCTACCCACGAAGGGCAGCCAACCACGTCGTAGAGCGACTAGAATCTATCCGAGCAAAGCACCGTTGTGGCGGTTTTGTGAAGTGTCGGGGATGGCGACGACAAGCCGCGCGAGCACGTGCACGACGCGACACGGCGACGTCGGCGGCGACGGCGACGCGACGGCGATCGCCGTGGCAGATGACGCGATTAGATGCGACAGCGGGATTTAGGCGTTCGACTGCGAAATGCGAAACGTTTTGTCATTTCAATCGCATAGACGACATGACATTAGAAAGGAAATACGCTGCCTTCTATACGAGCGCCGCCACCTCTGCACTTCACCGCCGCCACCAGCACCACCTCCGCCAACGTCACCTTCCCCCTGCAGCGCCGCACCGTATACATGCGAATGTAAAATGGATAAGATGGGGAGACGAAGTCAGACGACCTGCTTCGAATATGTTCTCCAAACGCTTGTTGCAAGCGTGTGCCTATCGCCAACGAAAACCAGCAGTCGTTTACTAGGTATTCATGAAGCACCACGATGAGCCTGCTTGTTCACCAGCTGGATGCATTCTGAAGTTCAGGCTAACAGCCGTAGACAAACGAAATGAGGAAGCAACTCGGAGAAGCAGGATCTTCCGCGGGATGATGTGACGCCAGGTCTGTCATCGCACACACCTTCTTGATCTACGAGTTCCACTGACAAACGACGACGATTCAGACGAAGCAGCTAATCGGATCATCCTCCACCTCCTCACATCAACACCTCAGAACGAATGGTGCCACTATTCTGAGACGGCTCGCATTAGTCGAAACTCATCATGATGTGTTAAGGCTATTTTGAACCGTTATTATTGCTATTAGCCCCTGTCTTCCTATTAAGGCGCTCTTCTCCTAGACATAACCCGATAAGAATGACGTGGAATTCCAGAAATGTATCCACGTGGGTTGATGGGATAAGCGAGTGTTATCAGAACGGAGCCGGACTTTTGGGACAACCACCGCTTCTCACCAATATTAGGAAACAGGCCTTTCATCTTTCCGAGGAACTTGTCTGAGAGTGGTTTTACACTGACATGTCTATATGCTGGCCACCGCAAGCCATTGTAGAGGTTAAATACTCACTCAAATTGGCTCCGCGACATCCCGTAGAAGTAGAATGCGTAGCACGTCTCAAACGGAGTTGAACAGCGCTGCCTTTTTTCTTAATTATTAACGAGAAAAGCCTCTACGGAAAAAGCCATGCTTTAGTTTTTCCAATTCAGATGAGGTGCTATGTACTTCACTCAGCTTGCTGCCAGCGAGGCCACGATAGCCTGAAGCGTTCGAGGAATACGCAGAAAAACCCCAAAAAAGGAAGTAGGTGCGTAATCTGAGACACCAGGGTGGAAATGCTCTCATCGTCTAGTGAATGGGCATCGCCTATCGGTTGGCTATCCAGGTCAACTTAGCCACCGAACAAAGACCTTCAACGAGGTGCGAACTCAATGAGGCGAGAAATGTGCAGTTGTTCAGTTCCCAGTACACGCACATTAACACCTTTTATCGGCTATATTAGCTGTCAAAAATTTAGGTCATTTCACCTTCGAATGCCGCGAAGGCGAGCGCTGAATTTAATGGTTCTTCTCACATCCAGACATATACACGCGCACACACCTGTCGTTTTCGGTTGTGAAGCGCTAGAATCGTGAATCCTCATGCAGCAGCAGTGTGCTGAGGTGAAGGGAGGGGAAGCGCATGCAAGAACGTTGGCCTAGACGCTGAAAACCCTAAGAATCCTCTAGAGCGAAGCGGACTTTATCAGCCGTTAATGGATTACAGCACTCTAGAGCAATGACATGTGACATGACATGACCTACCTCGGTTCGAGAACGTGAGGTCGACAGACGATAGTACATAGATGATGTGTGGATAGCATAATTGAATAGAAAACTGAAGACGGCGCCGAGTGACGGCATCGAGATGGGCGGCGCCGGCTGCACGACGCCGGCCAATCGCGGCGCGCCGACACACCTCCGTCGGCCTGATGAAATTAGTGCCGAGAACAGGTACGGTAGGCAGATCGTATCACCGGCAATCGTCCTTTCCACGGGAAACAGCAGCGACTCCAGTGGTCCGTCGTAACACTGCTCAGGCGATCGTCTCCATGTCCAACGTGCCAGCGTGAACTAAGAGGGGGCACTAATCCCGCAGGAAGTGGCCCAACGAGCACTTGGAATTTCCGCGCTGAGCCTGCTGCACTGGCTCTGATCTAGGCTAATTGGCCACCCCGTCAGAGGACAGTTCTCTTCATCCCTGGGCTAACTATAAAAGCCTGTAAGGTAACCTGTGTTTCCGACTATTAGAGACGTGAGACACCTCAGCATTCCTTGAAGAAAAGAACTCACCAACTCGTCGTGAAGTGTACGTGCACTCGACCGCGTCTGACCCCTAAAGTACTCCTTTTGACTCCTTTCCTGCAGAAAGCGCAGGGTCTTTTAATTGAGTCGAAACAACTACAGATTGAACAACTAATCTACGACCTGCACTTTGCTTTCTTAGGAAGGGAACACCAGGGAGACCAGCCACCAGCGAATCATTGGCATAGTAAATATTTTGGCAGAAAGTTAATACATATGCAGTAGACAAAGGCGAGTATAGTGGTTAGTGTATAATGGTTTAAGTATACTGGTTACTTAGCGTTAACCTGATCCGAATCATGGATCTCAATGCTTCCTTTATTTCTGAACACTTGCTTGCCGATATCACACATATAAACTGCTATGCCACATAAAAAGCCTGAGAATATCATAACAACAGAAGACTGCGCCTACTCTTAGATAATAGGACTTTGTTTAGTGGTGCTTAAAATATATTTTTACTCACAAAATCTAATAACTTCAGTCTCATAACGACCACCAAACGCGAAATCTTTTGGGTTCGCAACAACTTTTCCTTCAGCTAAACAAAATATGTATTGCTCTAAGCATTTACTTCAAACTGCCTACAAGCGTAATTACGTAGTAACATAAATTTTTCGAAATCTTATAGAGTTAAGCTTAATCTGCTAACACCTATGTAGCTTGTAGTTACTTAACTAGAAGGGAAGGCTAAAAGATTCCCAATGGAAAAGCGCAAAATTAAAAAAAACAATGGGTTGAGGAGAATTATCGCATCTAAGCCGGCATTTAGACTGTCGTTTAGTTTTTGTTTTTGGGTTGCATTCTTGTTCACTAGGCTAAGAAGGGTTATAAATATGTAAAAAATAAAGTGCCGCACAAATTTTGGCTAAACAGCTTTACACTAAATAAAAAATTAATTTCGATCATAATGCATTAATGATTGCGATTTTATAACTATAGGTTTCTGTATACAGAAACGAACTGTACAGTAGCTTAATGACTTCCCACAACGAGGAACTGGCTGCAGCTACCTTACCAAGTGTGAAGGAAGATCTGATGAGACGGCAACTCCCAGGCAGATTCTCATTGTGCAGTCTGTTTCAGGCCCAGAGATGAGGTCGATCGCTCGATCACCTGCAGGATATCTGCTCCGTGGCCAGCTCTTGATGAGCAATCATCAGGTGTGAACGCGGAAACCGGGGTGTCCGTGCGGTGTTCGCTCGCTGCACTCGATTGCTATCATGGGAGCAGCGGCCACTCGTCAATCATCGACAAGCCCAAGGATTTCCACATTACTGCTGCAAAACAACTCCATAACGAAGGTCCCCGCCACTACGCTGAACGTCGAGGACAACTTGGGGCTCCGTTTTACTCAGGCGCGAGTCGCTTTCGCTTGCGGTGAGAGGTACCTCGTAGAGGTGGCCGTGGGCCATCTGGTCAGTGGCGCCGTTCGGCGGTAAATTACCTGGGCGAAAATCAAACATTGCACATTTCGAGGATCACATAATCGAGATCGCTTCCTGGCCACGCGCCAAATTGGCAGTCGGCCCGACGACTTCTGAAAGCTGCCGCCGTGGCGAGGGTGACGAGGGTTCAAATGTCGGGCGAATGTCTAATTGCTCGACTTGACTATTTGAAGGGCGACGACAGGTAATCGCGACTGTCTAATTAGCTATGCAATTCTGGATTACGAGTCAGTGGGTCCGGTCAGGGGTGAGGGCAATGAACGACATCGATTCCGCAAAGGAGCGAAGTATCGAAGCAGAGAGAAGACCCACCGATGTCTCCTTCCGATGGAGACAACAACGACAACGACGACGCCTCGCGCGCGTGTATGTGTGCCGTCGGTCGGTGTCTCTTCTCGTGTCGTCCTTCGTTGGCTTAAGAGAGGTAGAGGGAGGGGAGCGGCAGCGATGGGCTTCAGTGAATAATGGGCATACACTAAACGCACGACAGTGAAGCGCGATTATTAAGGTATTTCGAATGAGAAATGGCCAGTCGTGCGCTGGAGCGAAGGAGCCGAATTATGAGGGAAATCATTGCGACACGGCGGCAATTTGTCCATAGGACCCCCTTCGCCTCTGAAAGACGTCCAATGAGCTGGCAGCTTCGCCTCTCTCCTCATTCACCGGCAATTATACGACCATGAAGCGGATTCTTTCCACAAAGCGGGGCATACTAGCGAGTAATGAAGGCATCAGGGCACCTGCATCTGCTATTCGGTAGGCGCTTCTTCACAGCTGGCAAGAAAGCTTCAATATCTTGCCGAAGAAGTTGAACGAGAATTTTTGTTTTCAGGCCATCCTTTAAGAAATGTCGGGGTTGTTTCGCACCGTTGAGCATTAGAAGGAGCTAGAAATCCTTATCAAAACGAAAGAGGTTGGAAAGAACTTGTCTATTTCCGAGATCTCGCAAGGTTTCACAAGGGATAGATGCGAATGTAGTCACATAGATGAGAAGCCCAAAAGATTTTCGAGCGCTCACTGATGCTTACTAAGGATTGAGCTCAAAGTCTTATCTTCATCCATCACCAAAGCCAGTCACGAAAAAACAAAGACTCAATGGCAAGGTGCTAAATTTCGAGATCCAATTTTCTATGGGAAATTGGTCCGATTTATATCTAAATGTTCTATGGAAAAAAATGGACAAGATGAACAAAGCTGAGTTAGCTGAGTTAACTTCTGCGACTGAAAACTAGCTGAGAAATAGATGGATTTGGAGAAATGCTGGTCTTACCAGAAATCCTAAAAGAAGATGAGATGGTATTGAAGCAGCACAGGTTTATCTGCAGCTGCCTGCAAGTAATTCTTGATGATTCCTAGAAGACACTAACAAAGGCCGGTTGGGAAATAGGTGGATCGAAAGTTGGTGGAAAAATTAGGTGGAAGTGTTTTGGCTCTAGCCTCTCTATTCTAGACGGTCGGTGTCCTTGTAAAGCAGAAATTCATACTGAGGTAAATCCCTTCATTGATCAAGACGAGAAAGGCTGGGAGGGAATTAGCGGACCTGTCCTAATGGGGGGGGATAACACTTCAGTCTAACTGGTTGACCAAGGATATGTGTGTATGTAAGTGATCAATCGAAAAATCTGCCTTAAGAGGCAGTAATTTTCTAGGAAGGTTTGAGTCACAAGTCTTCCGCATGAGTCATTTTCGCAGAATATTGCAAAAAATTGAAGGGTCAAGGCCAAGGCGTCAAATTTGGAAGCCAAATGTTCTTTGCCAACAAGATCCTGTGCTTCAAACGCTTTATCATCAAACAAAGTAGTGAACGAAGGTGATCTAGGTCAATTATAGTTTCTGAGAGGTGCTGATGCATTGCTGGATGAAAAAATAGGTTTATTGAAACCTTAGAAAAAAATGTTCCGAAAAAAAATGAGTTTAACTTAAAGCAGCAGTTCTTTATTTGTAGCTGTCTGCAGATGTTTTTTAAAAATGTGCTGAGAAGATACTTAATATGGTAACCAGTTGTTATTTTGTGCAGATAATATAGACGAGAGTGTTACGAAAACTTCAGAGACCTTTGTCGGAATACAAAAGCGTGTACTATTTTGTGAGGAATCCACAAGAATAGAATCTATTCAGGTGGCTATTTTTGTAGCCCTACTACTCGTACATGGAGAAGGAAGAAGGAAAAAACTGATTCAATCAGCAGCCCTTATTTATTTTTTTAAGAAAATAACTCTTCTAAAGGCTTTACAATGGATTACAGGTTGCTCAGCAGCAGCCAGATGTGGCGCCCTCCCTCAACTACTTTCAATGAGAAACATGGTAGAGAACGCACTGACAAGGGCACAGCGTGAACAAGGCGGACGACAGCCAAACGGCCGCCGCCTGCCTCCGAGCGAGTCGCTTCTCATAAAAGACAGTTTCGCCGGGTGGCGTGCGCATCGTAATTACTGTAAACGCCTTTTTGTCGCTGTAATCGGCCACAAACAAAATTTAATTCGACTCGTTCCACGGCCAACTAGTCGAACCGCCGTGTCCCCGCGAACATATAAGACACATCATCTTTTGATTGGTTGTTTGTGGTGGCGACGACGACGACTTCATTGCTGAAAAGGATGGTGGAGAACAACCCGCTCGGTGTACTGTAGCTGCGCCGAGCGCATCTTATACCAGTTTTCTCTAGCGGCCGAGTGGAGTCGGTGTCTGCCGGACGCAGAAACGTGGGTGGGTGCTAGGCAGCATGGAAGTCGGTGTCGTCGTCACCGTCGTGTTTGTGAGGAGGTGGTGGTGTTTTGCGTGCGCGGCGCGGCCATCATGCGAATCGTTTATATGTGCAGTTGTCTTGAATCGAACGCGATTTATCGCTCTAATGAATAGCGACAGCCGAGTTAGTAGTGGAGGAACAATGGGCTAATTGCGTAATTAAAAATCGGAGCGGAAAAGAATTGCGCTAACTTGGAGCGCGCCAGCGCCAGCCGGGACTACTGTAGGGGTGCTGTCGTGGTCTTTAGGAGTTTGTCTAAGCAGTTAGTGAACGGCAGCAGCAGCAGCGACAGTTGTTGTTTTTTTTTCACGGGGAGTCTCGATTGTTCAACAAACGCCCAGCACCCAACAGGAAATCCTGTCCACGAAATTCGACGGCAATTTCGAAATGCCTGATGGCTGGGAATGATGTGTGTGCGTGTGTCGTCGTCTGTGTGTGCGTGGCGCGCACGCTCTGCTGTTCGATGCCCGGTCTCGAAATGAGGCAAGAATGAAGGAGATGAACGTTCACACGCGATCCGACGAGACGCCTGTTTACACAGGGATTCCAATAAAATCCTAACAAATTTAATTACTCGCACTTGGACTGCGAAATTGGCCCATTAGCACGGCAGCGTCTTGCTTTTATTAAAATCCTCAACGACCGAATGTGCCGGCCAAAATGAACGCGAGCGCGCCAAGCACGACGACGAGCCCTTGCCGCTGAGCAACACACACTCGCACCAACTTGCTGTCTGAAGACTTCAGAAGACTTCCTCGACTTCAGAGCCGACAACGAACTTTGACCACTTGTCGATGATGGCATTGCTTAATATTGAGAGAAAATGAGGAGTGGCTGGATCTCGTCCAAATGCTCCTTAAGTCTATAAACTGAGGGAGTCGTTTCTTCACACGAGCAACCAAGCGGATGGGACGATTTAGTAGGATTGCGATGCAGAGCGCTTATACTTGATATTAAATCTCAGTGGCCCAAAGGTAAATTCTTAGAAAAAATGCAGTATGGAAAGGGAAATGGGATTCTAGTGGTTTAGAAGCGAATGGACAATTCAAAAAGTAACCATAGCGATACTATGCTGCCCTTTACCACTACTTGTATGTAGGTTGGTCTGAATGGTCCGAAAGTCTTGCACCAAAAGAAATTTTTGGTACCAAATTCTAAAGGCTTGGAATTAAAAATGCTTGCAGTAGAACATGTTAGAATGTTCTGGAACAGAACTGCAGAATAGTGTATAGGTGCACGCATTTCACTGGTATCCTACCATGTTTCTCGACGAGCAACGAATTAAGTCCTTCGCAGCGGGTCACAAAAGGAAATTTTTGTCAGCGCTTGCTTCTACGTCCATTCAAGAAGAAATCTCGGTCAGAAATAAGTTCTGACTCAACATGCCTCCCCAATCTTTCGATACGAAACGTCCTTACGGGTTAAAATGAAAGCCTTTTTGACTTCGTCTCAGATGTCCAACGTGAGCTTGCAAGGACTGCTCGCTCCTTGCTATGCTTCCATTTCGTGCAATTCATAAAGTCGGCCTTACATCTACATTCATTTGCGTGGTTTCACTGAAATTCGTCTTCCGAAATAAATAGAGGAAAGGTACGAAAGCGCCTGTGAAAATACCACGAAGTCACGACGCTTGCAGCGCAATGTCAATGGAAGCAGTTCATGCGAAAGAGTTTGGTTGTGCACCTATGCTTACTATTTATTATTTTGGTAATGTTTTTGTTTATTATTTAGAACTTTAGAAAACTTTTTAAAGTGTTTTAAAGATCGTGTCGACAGAATACTAATTTGTCTATAAACCTAATCCTATAAGTCGGCTCGTGAACTTAACACATATGGAGAGGCGATTGGTAAGAGAAAAGGCGGATGTCACACCTGAGATCACTGATCAATTCATTGTGTTTTTGATCTTTAAGATAATTTACCTACCTTCTGCAGTCTTGCCTACATAATACAAGGGGTACGGAATATTCCCTAAGTATAATTTCATGATCTCTGGCGTACCTGACAAAACTCCTGAAGCGGCACGTACTGTAAAGTGAAGTACCCGTGAAGCCACCTGTGTTGACCTACAACTCCATTTCTAAAATGCATTCATAGTGTAATATATGAAGACAGTTTTTAGGGAACCGTTTGTTTTAAGGCGTATAACACGTACTTTGAACAATACGTATTCTAGAAGGGGCCGAGAAAAGTAAGGGCCGAACGCCCCAGTGTTACCTCCTCCGACGTGGATATTAATAAGATTTTCTTGGACCGAAATGAGCGCCTCTGAAGACCTTGTCATTGTGCTATGCCACGTGCGGAGCAATCGGTAATCTCACTCGAACATCAAAAGTGAATCATTCGTTGTAAGAAGGGAAGCAAGAATGCAGAAGATGTGACTGTATTCAATATTCCCCATTATCGCATTTCGTCAAATCCAATTTTACGAGAGCATAGAAATCCCTTCAGAAGCTGCGAGGAACGTGAGCAAAAAAAAGTGTTTCAAATAAATGGTGCGTGTTGACGGGTCACACGAGGTGTGGATGTTGTGTCCAATTATACAGCTCCAGTGGTGTAGTGGCATAGAACATTCCCGCCCAGGAAGCACGAGGTTCGAGTCCCGTCTGGCGCTAGATTTTTTGATCACCGCAACAAAGAGTTGTTACAACAGGTTACAACCTCCGTGCCAGCTAGCTGAAAATTAAGGAAGACGATTTGAGATGTGTTTCAATTACGTACCTACAAAGAACCAAACGCATTTTTTTACCCAATATCAACCTTTTTTCTGTGAACCAGACCTGGACATTCAAAAGTGCTTCAACTTGAAACTTCTCCTCGTCGTTCATTGACTGCAAAGTTTGGCTTTATTTTTCAGTTTTGAAAAGGTAGCATGGGAAGTTCTAAAACCGATAAGGTGGCAAAGTATTAAGGAACGTTGTCGCCAATAATTTGTACGTCCTGAACAGAGAGAGTCCCTAAAAATGTCCGCTTCACCATGTTCAATGGACCAATTCATTAAAATAATTTGTCTACACCTACCAGAAGTTCCAAAACAGTTATATGAGGATGGCTTCTAGATCACTAAGTCGATCTTCATTGCCACACCTTGATGGTCTCATTATGCGGTTGAGCACAGATGAAGTCGTTTTAGGCCAGCTCATGTCGTCACTGATTGATAGACCACTGCTGAGATTTCTAAAAAGTGTTCGAAATCTTTTCTTTTTTTTTGATAGTGAAGGCGACACGTAATTTTATCGTCTCATCACGTATCAACATATGCTGACGAAACTAAAGAAATTGCAATAAAATTAGGAGCACCAAAATTTTAGCGACGCATTTCTTGTGAACTATAATTTTGTACCCCTTATTCTGAAATTTTAAGAATTGGAATAAAAATGAAATCTTTTTTTAAACTCAAAGATTAAGCAAATTGAAACTATAGAAATTGAGCTCTGTTTGAAATCCCCTCTTTACACCTTCAACGCTGAGCAAATGCATGCACTGAAACCGATTACTTATTTTGCATTCCAAGAAACGGCTCGAATATGTACCTCTTCGAATAAAACGATGGATGTACAGAAATTGAGGACTAACATAGATATTCTATAAACAGTCTGCTACAACATAATGAAGTTTGCCCGCCGTTAACGAATAGCTGTTATTTAAATGTTACGGCGTCTGGCAGTCGATTGTTCCCTTGAGACTTAGCGGCTACTGCTGAGCTGATAAGCCATTAACCAATTTCGAGATGTACTAAGAGATTCATAATCAACAGTTCTCAAGAGAGAATAAATGAAAATAGAGAGGCGGCAACGAGTAGTACCGGGAGGTTTCCAGAGAAGCTTCCTAAGATTAGTTCTGAGCGCCATAAGTCGCAGCTTGTGAGAAGGCATCGTCACTGAAAGCATTAACAACTAATGGAATTGAAGAAGGGGTCGCACCAAAACGATTTAAAGGAATGGCTCGTCGCGAAGAAGCATGGTACCACGGAAGATCATTGGAGGGCTGAAAACGTAAAAAAGCGACAGGACCATCCATCCATCCTCAATACATCGACACACCCTACATAACTTTCGGTGACTGAACAGCCTAAACAAGGCACCCAGAGTTTTTCACATGTTACAGCACATCGAGTGCTGCCTGCATCGACAGCACGTTTATTTCAAAATTATGCTCCCGTTGAAAACCGGGACAACCACAAACATGGGATTCACCAAAATTCTCCGGCATTCCTTATTTCTATGTATTTCTGTCTGTTTCGCGAAGTATTTCGAGTGTTCATTCCGTCGGCGGGCTTGTGCAAGACACGCCATTAGGTATGCAGGAGCACTTGTTATACAAAAACACTTGCCCGCAGTTGTAGTGGGAGTTTTGGATAATTAAACCGATTGTCTAAAATTACGATACCCTTTCTCATCCACTAGAGGTTTCGTCCAACCTAATACTTCTAGTAATCCAAACTAGAGCAAAGTTGAATTACGATGGCTGCACTGCAAGAAGAATCGACATGTTCCTGAGATCAGGGGCCTCTGTACAATACTTCTAAGGTCTATGTTAGGTCACAGTCGTGGTGCGGAGGAGCAGGTTGAGGAAATATCGGCGCTATGCGGGTTGGGGGTGGGCAATCCCTCATAGGTGTGAATTTCTTCAATGTACAACTCGCAGTACGACAGCATTTTGCGCCTTCATTCGTTTAATGCATCCAATATCTGCGGTTCCGTTGGAATAGAAGGATAAAGGACGACGTTACTCTTTTTGGGATGCGCCACGCATTCTACATACTTCTCTGTGATGTAGTGGAGGCGATTTGAATGCGTATTTGGTCATACAACGACTTGCGATGGCCAGCCGATGAGTCAGCACTCAATCTTTCCCAAATAAGTAGATAGTGGTACCAATTCACCGACCCCGGAAGGATGGAAGGCTTGGTTGGCTTGGGCGAGAAATCCGAACCAGGAACCTGGTATCGGATGCACGCGACAGCCGGCACCTTCTCTGACTGCGCTAGACGCGCCCTCCCTTGGAATATGGAGCTTTAATAAGAGGATGTGTGTGAGAAAAGTCGTCATCACAACATCGCATCCGCCCTTAACACGTATTGCGCCGAAATGTCTATGGATCGGCATTTCTCTGTCAAGATAGAATAATAGTAAACCTAGTAAACCTTCCACATGAACAGAGAAAACACCTTGTAGACAAACATAGACAACACATACGTTTTCCTTTCTTTTTTAATGCTAGCAAAGCAAGCAAGTAAAGAGTAAGACAGAAAATATAAAAGAACAGAAAGTTACAAAGGAACAAGAGGACAAGACTGCCGTCAATAGCTGTTTCATCTAGTAGTTGAGCTCGTCGAAATAAGGAGCTTTTCATTTGAGATCGGCTTCCTAATGTTCCAGAAGAGTGACTTAGGATGTCTAAGACTCAAAACACTCCGATTTTGAGAGCTTTGCGCAAAGCTTGGTGGCATCAGAGATGGTGTACTTTAAGTGTAAAGTACCAAATTAGGAACAAACTAGCAAACACATTGGCGGTGACGTTGCCTAAGCTGGAAAGTTCAGGACCGATCCTATCGTTGACGCAAAACTGAACAGAATCCGATGAATGTGTGCGTGGTGAGCAGCGGAGGGATAGTCGAGCCTCACCCCCCTCATCCTCGCTCAGGTTTTCATCCAATTCGGTCGAGTTAATGCGATTACCAGCAGATTTCGCCGTGCGATGAACTGATTCCGAATCAGGGGGCAATTTGAAGCGATAGAAATTGTTACCGAGCAGGTAATTGGGTGAAAACGACGATGACGACGAGAACAGTGCGGATCGGAAGCAGAAGCAGCAGTACTAGAGCAGGTACATGCCGCAGCTTCCGTTCGATGGGCTCTGAAGGCCGAACGTAGTTAGCCGAGTGATGGGCGATGGATGACATTTCGAGTAGCGACAACATTGCAAAGATTAGTTCACCATGCGGACAGTCTGACGTGTTCGGCAATGATTCATCTACACATAAACGCTTTAATAATCGAGCCACACGTCTTCCACCTCCAACACCACGACGACCACGCTCCGACTAGCCATGGACAGACAAGATCGGTCAGAAGAGACCCAGAGCCAGAGCTCCTTGTCTCCGCTTCTCTCACACCTGCGCCCGGCGCACGCATCAACCACCTCATAACGTGAGCGACGGCGGTTAGCGCCGACCCCACAAAAACCCAGCACACTACACGATTTTTTCAGCGTTGAAGAGCCGTGGAAAAAAGCCGTACGGTGAGAGGAAAGCAGTGGGGAGTCGTCTGCAGAAGAGACCAGCTATCGCGAGGAGAGTAACGACGTAGACGTGGAAAATACGGCGAGAGGATATTCGTGTCAATTCCTAGAACGAAATGGATGTAATCACATCGACGAAAGCAGATTTCATGTGAAATTACCTCTAATTCGATTTGGATGCAGCTAATTTGCATCGACATCAATGGGGAAAGTATTTCCGGTCCAGTAATCACATACTCAAACTATAGCATCTCCTCATACCTTCACAGTACGGCTTGGACACTTTGTTCATACGCAAGCTTAGCTCTTAGCCATGCGTTTGCGTGGAGGTTCAAAGAGAAGGGAGAGAGCTTCGATGATGAATCCTAGACAAGGCTAGGCTATGTATTTCTCTTTAGAGTCTTCAGCCAGGAAAATGCTGGCACTGAAAGCAGGGCTTTGTTAACCTTGGCGCTATCCACTTTGTATCAATAAAATACATCTTCAGTTAGATGGTAGGAGTAAGCAAATGTTGATTGAAAATCTACCACTATAAAGCAAAACTGTCGAGTTCAACAAGTCTTGGGAATTAAAGCGAAATCTGAACCACACCCCGAAGTCGACCTTTCATACATGGCTTTTTCGTGCCACGGCTGCATAGCGCCAGCCTCAGTACCCTGCACGCTGGGCTTTAATGTCTTCGACGTCGGACGGTATAACAAACGGTGAGTGGCTGAAAAGTCGCAGGTTGCATAGGACGTCATTGATTCTGGACCAAGACGACATGCCTCGGAGACTGCTTCATGGTTTATACCTGCAAGGCCAGGACAGTCTCCTCAAATGCCGACATAACGCTATTCTGGAAGCGGCGGGACGTAAATAACGGGTTCCACGTGATCGCACTGCAGGAGACCAAGGGTCGGAGGAACGACGTATGATATCTGACGGGGGAGGACATTCACTACTCGCTATTTGTGGAGAGAAGGTGTTCTTCTGCAATGTCGGCGGCGTTGTCTTCATTATCACACATTATCTTGTCTATCTATGCCACCCTTCGACTTAATCCTCGTCATCGGTAGCCCGTCAGTATTACCAACTGCTACTCGTTAACTTCGGCTGCTATCGAGACCAAACGTGGTGTTCTCTACGAGTAGCTGCAAGAAGTTATCCGCAGCAAAATGCCCTTCTACAAGTTCGTCGTCGGTGACTTTCGAGCGAAAGTGCGACTCAGCCACAAGCGAGAGAAGAATATCACCCTTTGCATGAGAGGGAGCAGAGGTGTCGTTTACGATGAGTACACCCTTTTGAAGTCTATATCCAGATGCGACTACTTCCTTAAGGGGGACCGTACAGAAGACTATGGCCTGCCTCTCAATGGTCTCCAGGTCTGAGGAAGCCTCCCTTAACGCCCTAACAACAAAATTGTTGAACCGCATTTGGGGACATCACTAAGGGTTGCTTCAACAAGGAAAAGGGCATTAGGACTGGATCCAATGTGAAACACATGAAGCGGTTGTTAGCTAATGACAGCTGTATAAGAGCCTTATAAGAGGATCTACAGTAATACAGACGTAGAAAGTTGTTGTAAGCAGCACAGCGACGATCTAGTCTAAAGAAGTGCGGCAGGGATCTCCTGAACAGACTACTGCACTATCGGCTTTGCTGAACGCTGAAGGGACTCTCATCTCTTCCCGTCGTGATATGAAGCCGGTGACGGAGAAGGTTCTACACGAACCTAATTCGCTCTTATACCCTCGAGCCGAGCCCCAACACTCCGCAGGTGAAGGACCGCCCTCGATTCTCCCTTCAGTTCGAGTTGCGATTAAGACCGTGAAGAGTGGTACAGCCTCTGAGCCAAACTACGTTTCAGAAGACTTTGTTCGGGCTGGAGGATATTCGCTACACGGCATATTCCCGTCAGAAGGGACGAATCCCAACCTGTGGGGGAATTCGCGTAGTGTCTTTCTTCACAAGAAGGACAACCGAAAAATCTTTGAAACTACCGTCCTATGTGCTTGCTGAGCCTACATAACAATCCCTTCACGAAGATCATTCTTGCAAGAGAAGGACACTGGATGAAGCCCAACTTGTGAAGCAGGCTTTCCATGCAATTCAGCTGCATGGAACACATCCAGTCCGTGTCGAGGATCACTGAGGTATGCCGAAAATACCACCTGCTCCTATAGTTCTCACCACGGTGGCTTCTGAAGTACAGCCGGCGAATACACTGCATGTATACTAGTTACTGTTACTCTTCAGAAATAACTTGTTAACAGCCTTAACGGCATTTATTTATTTTACTTATTTATTTGTCCATGCACACGTCTATTTATTTGTCTATGGTTTGCTTCTACGAAGACCAAACCTAGAGTAAGGTGCAGATTTACGGTAGAAAAACGGCCAAAAAATTTAGCAAGTCTACATGAACAGAGGTTGACTTAAAAAAATTCTTCTCGTATCATCGAGCTTTTCTTTTTTACAAACATGGCCTGGCATGTTGAATTGCAGAAAGACAATATAGTCAAACCTCACGGATAGATGCCGTTTTTACCAACACATTCAGTGTTCTTTTTTCAATTTTTTTATATTATTTCACTTTATTTTTACTTTTAGAGAGCAAGAAATAAGGCTGTCATCAGACCAGACAGTTCCTTTGCAAAAGTTTTGTAAACTTATTCCAGCAAACGCTTCCTGGCTCCAAACATGCTAAAGGCACATTTGAAAGATAAGTATTGAAAACGGGCTAAATTATTAGATTGGTGCAAAACAAATGAAGGTTTTTTGTTTTATTGGTTTCAACACTATTTTTTAAAATAAATTAGCATTTTTTCAAAAGGCAGTATGCATTTTTGGAGAGCTTATTATATGCGCCTTCTAAATATTTATAAGGAATTTAGTTCAATTATTTAAGAAATAAGTTTGTTTTGTTTTTAGATGTCTAGACATGGTTTTCGTCAAACGTTCCGGGATGATGCCGGGGAGCTTCTTTTGGTTCACTTACTAGGCAAATCGTCGTCTTAAAGCATCCATCTCTCATCGCAAGTCACGATTTTCTGACTTTCGGTCAATCTGGCTTCTTAGCATTCCCAGTTTGCTTCAAATGGCGAACAGCTTCAGTGTGATCGACGTCGAGGTTCTCGGCGACATCTCGCGTAGTTTTGCGCGAATCAGCTTTAATGGATCACTATCAAGCGTTGGTGGACGGCTGTCATGTGGTTCGTCTTCGAGGCCGCACGAGGTTTTTATAACCAACGCTGTACTGTGCATTCGTTGATACTTTCCTTGGTCCCATACTTCGTTGGTATTTTGAGTGGTTGGAGCGGAAGTCCGGCCGTTTCAAGTTTCGGCCCAGCTTTTTTTTGTAGAAATAAATTTGACGAAAATCGTGCTCAGACATCTGAAAATGAAAAGCAAGATCATTTTCAAATATCCATTTGAATTAAATTTCGTATGAATATTTAAAACGCGCATATAATAGGTTTTCCAACAATGCAAAATGCCTTATGAAAAAGTGCCTGTTTCTTTTAAAAATAGGGTTAAAATCAATAAAACAAAAACCCTGCATTTGTTTGGCACCAACCTAATATATATTATTTTTCTTGGCACATTGTGTTAACGTAGTCAAGAAAAAAGCAGCCGATGTTACCTTGACTAAAAATCATTCAATAGAGTTATTTCTAGTGAATAATGAATTCCACTGAATCTTTCGATGATTCACTTTCACAGACGGCATCATACTCACTGAGAAAAACATAGCCAGCAAGCTACAAAAAAACGAGTGCCTCAGTATTTTCAAGCTTAAGCAGCATACTGAAACAAACTAGCCTAGAGCTAAAGATTACATAGCAAAGAAATAGAAGATTACAGTCCCCAGAAAATCCCAAGAAATGCGCAGGCATATGGAACGCACCTTTCAGTTTTCACTATCTTTCACACCTCCAATGTATTCGCAATTTTCGTTGTATTGTGCGAATAGAAATTTCATTAAACTCTTCAGTTCTTTTAGAAGGTCTGAAACGAGAAACGAAAACCTCTCCTATGCTCCTATGCAAGCTGAATGGTGGCGTAAACATATGAACCTATTCAGTAATTAGTCTGTGACCGGTACACGAAATTGCTCTTCGTTCCAGCTGAAGAACTGGGTTCACTCTGGGGAAAACATATCTCATCATCGATTACCTTGTTTTTCTCAGGATTCTTCGAATGCCTTATATATGAATGACACAAAACTTTTACCAACAGCATCAGTCATCAGTGGCATGAAGGTGGCCACGGGCGGTTTGACGCAAAAGGCTGAAACAACACATCCGAAGTCAAGCACCTTACAATCAAATAATTATGGTAATGACATTCCGGCGTTCGACGCTGAATCACTCCTAAAAGCGAAGAGGCACGAGCGGGGATGTGCAGCACGTTCATATGTGTGTAACAGGTGGGGGGGGGGGGACACAGAAACAGGACAAGATCGAGCCAAGAACTTAGGTGAAGATGAGTAAGAGATTAGTGAAAGTTTTCAAGGGAGCTGCTTGCTTCCATGGGAATACACTTGTGACATAGCCTTCTGACGCAGAGCATTCTTCCTAACAGGCCCTGGAAGACAAGCGTTCCAGTTCGAGTCCAGCCTCCTTCCCGGTATAGGACCCAATACTCCTTCTTAAACAACTGGATTACGTACATTGTAACGCCACTAGCCTTTAACCGTTGAAACAAAAGACAGGAATATATGACAAGGCTCGGCGGTAATTTCTAGCATTTTGAATCGCGCCACACATTCAACATCTCTGTGCGGAATACAGTGGCCTGTTTGGGTGCGCTTTTGGCATATTTTGCATGCAATTTCAAATAAAAATTGCGATTGAAGAAATTCTTCCAAGCGATGGCCAGGAAAGAGCTTCACCCTTCTGAGGCGAGGGAAAAGAGGCTTCCTTACTTTAGAGCCAGCCTATAGTAGATCGATTTCTCTATCCCCCGGCTACATTTACATATGTACTACCTGTAAAAAGGCACTTAAGCCCCTACGGCTGTTTTGAACCTTTGCCGACTTTTGAGATCAAACTGAACCTTCTAAATAAAACACGTGTTCAAATTAAACCTGGTTTTCTTTCAAAGGATCACTACAAATTTTCAATTTGAGTGAACGGCTTTCCTTAAAAATTTATATTTCGACTGCCACAAAAAGTAAACAGTATTTGATCTGTCGTGAAAGATTTATCCTTCAAGTTCAAAACGAGGCTAAGCCTATGTTTCTTATTCTTGTTTTAGTGTGAATGAATTTCAATTTAGGAAGAGATCGCGCCAAGCACTCGCTTAGCGCGGTGCGATTTTCATTGCATATATTGAGCACAGCTTTGAGATATGGGAAAGCACCAGCCAATCGTAAGTAAGCACAGCATCGACCGTACCCACGCCAAGTAATCAGGGTACCAACCGTGCACGCTCTCTCTGAATGGGACGTCTATTCTTCGCGGCGTAATTGGCTGGTGCGTTCCCACATCCTAATGCTGTGCACCTTCGCGACATACATCCATATTAGCCGTCAAGCAGAAGCAATGTAGAAAAGAAACACTACTTTATTTCACAGCTTCAGATAAGCTGCAGCTGCACCATGTACCTTTCAAACGAAATCGCAGACGAGTGTATGGCGCGGTCTTTTGTCATAACACACTTGGTGCTTTTTACCAATTTGAAACCTCAAAACCGTCCTTTATTGAGTAAGGATTTTGTAAAATTTCGAACAACAGGCAGAACTTTGGAATTGGAAAGTAAGAAATTTGAGGGGAACGTCACAGGAAATTTATTTCGACTTTCACAGAGAGCGTTTTGTGAGATCTGGAGGGAGCCCGCTTCAATTTGGAAGGTGTTTACTTCAAAAATGTCCAATTTGACGTGACGATGATTCATTTCGGTTATGACTCCAGCGCTGTTCTTAATTACCCCGAGATCATCAGTGCTACCTCGGGAAATGAGTGCTCTCGAACAAATTGAGGACTTTTGTGTTTTATGAAAAAAATTTGAAATTTTGCTTCACAAATTATTAGAACAGGACGGCTAATTTGTGGATAGATCTCATGCAAATCTAAAAAGAGCCGTCAGAAATACCATTCAATTTCCGAAAAATTCTAATCAGTCGTTAAATCAGATGTTAAAAAAGACGTTAAATAAGTATTCCTGATTCAAGTCAGGCTTCCTCCATCTGCATTACCTACCCGCAAACGAAAGACAAACGAAGGATTCTCAACAAGTGTAAAAATAGCGAAAACTATAATAAAGCCTATGCATCTTCAGTTTTCTGAAAAGCATACCTGGTAATTTTTCCTTGGCCTTCTCTCTCTTAATACAAGTGTTTCAAGGATGTCTTAGCTGAACGGCTGATTCAGTTGTGCGACAACCATTTGAGGTACACACGTTCATGTCACGCCTCTCACAAACAGATTCGACAACGACGCATTTTGTCCATTATCTGTTACCACGTTCAAGTGATATGAATGGGCACCGTTGCCTGACAGGTGAAGGCGCATGTAATTGTGACAATATATTCATTTAACGTATAAGGATGGACAAGACATGACAGACATATGCCATAATCACGAACTCTTACCTTGCTGTTTTGTACGGTGGTTCCCGCTCCTCCACATAGGGAATTTGCCTACGTAATTCATAGTACAAAATCTCATCAATCGGTCCAGTTCTTACCTATTTCAGCGCAGAAGTATTTATACATCAAATTCAGGATGACCCCCTCTTTCACACCAATGTCATGGCATTCCGCTCCGTGATTTTTTGGAATGAGTGCACCTTGTTACGGCGTTCCGATTGAGTAAAGTTCGCATCAAAAAGAGGCATGAGGTCGAGCATCTCATCTCCCTACAACTTCTTCACTCTGTTCGTCCACGTAACAAGGGCAATAATTATAATTGCACAAAATAGCCCCAGAATAACGCACGCATGGCTCATCCTAAAGTAGTTGACTAACGCAATTGCTAGTTTTTATTTCATCATCTTTGCTACCTTCTGTATAACGCCAAATGTATTAAAGTGAATATTCTCAACTGTTTCCTCTGTGTCTGGTGCTCTCGCGGCCCACCTTCTTGAACTTGATTACTAGACCATGAGAAAGAAGCACTGTGTTCATACAGATGCATGTGCTCTTGTTGAACAACTCGAACCTACTTGCAGGGAGGAGAGCATGCTTTGAGGCGGCATCAAAGAACGAGAAGCCGCTGCTGATGAGAGGACTCGATTAAACGAAGCGACTAGAGAGCATGTACGATGTGCATGTAGTTTTGCAAATCAAAACAAATACAGAACACATTACAACGGCGATGGATTGCATACCTTCGTCATGTCCCGGACAGACAACGACGTCGAATAGACAAGTGATCAAGGTTTGCATCTGACCACGAGGTGATGCTTCATGGTCGTCGGAAAGGGATGGGCAAAAATAGCCGGGCATTTCTTTAAACGCATGCCATAGCTAATCTCAGAGCCACTACATAATACGCACGGTATTTTCGCCAGGAGGCACAGCCTGTAAGCTTGCTTCTGCACCAAAGACTTGCATTTTCCTTAGAAGCTTCCGGAAAATGTTCACGAAAGAAGCAAAGAGCTGACATTAATGTTGACTGACCAGCATCATTATTGTAGAGGTCTATGCAGTCTAGGTTCGATTCCTAGAGGACACGCAGACACCAATTTTTACCCAAGCAGTGCTCCATAAAGAAGAAAACGTTCTCATAGGTCAGATTTATAAAGAATTATGATATAGTAACAAAAGCGTCATGAGAGGGTAATATTATTCAAGAAAATGAGCGTGGTAGCGCAGCCGTAGGAGGCACCAGCTGCTCCGTGCACCACGAATCAAGAATACTGGATTGGGTTTCCAGCATAGGCCGAGCCCGAGCTGTCCAACATACCAAGGTCGGTGAATTGGTACCAGACCTGTCTGAAAAGGGTAAAACACTGACACGTACACCGGTTGATCATCGCTGGTCACGCGTTTCCGATTGCAAAATTATACTGGCATAATAACTTTATTTATTTATTGTTTTATTTATTCATTTTTCATGGGTTCCTAATATCACTCGGCAGAACACTCCCAAAAAACCAAAATGACGACAAATACGACATAGGGCAAACCTTGAGCTGGGTTGTCAAACTTTAGAAGAACTCTAAAAGAATATTTTGTACTTACGTAGAATAGTGGTAAACAAAGAATATTGAAGCAAAAAAATCAGAGCTGATACGCTCATTAAAAAGAACAATCTTTAAGTGCTAAAAATGTATTTTCTCTAAACAACCTTCATTCTTTAAGCGACGCCCTATGTAAAACTCAGTTAGTAAAAGTACTGCTCTTCCTTTTTTCTTTACCTTTTTTTAAAGGCACATTAAAGTAACTGGCAGTTTCCGGTGCCGAGGTGCTTTCATGTTAGCGTTTTGTAGCCTGCTTGAATCTGGGGAACGATACGCGAGCATTTGAAATTTTCCTTTCGCCGAAGTAAATAAAGGCGGTGCTCAGCAGGTCATCCCTTCATTCAGCACGACGGTGGGTATTCTATTCATGTGTAATATTTGTTCATCCGTAAGAGACTCACCTGAGCTCTTCTCCACCATCCGTCGTCTAGACACACAAAAATACCCATAGCAACTTCAGGCTTCTTTCTTTAGTGCACAACGAACGAATATCTTCCAAAAAATAGTTGTGAACTTTTAATACCACAGATCATATGTAGCAAAATAAACGGGTTTGCAAGCAATCTTAGCAAGAACTAGTAATTTTCGCCACCACAATCTTCTAGATCCCTCTAACACATACTGTAGTTGGTGAAATTTTGCTTGTGTTGTTTGCCGAAATGTTTAAAATAAATTAAAGCCTAACGAAAAAGTACCAATTTCAGAAAAAAAGTGCTGCAATTACCCTGTTCCGATAAAGACGTGCTTCTATCCATTCTTACGGCATTTATGTGTAGATAAAACAAATAAGGTTGACCCGTACGGAAGCGGTAAAATTTGGAGTTGACGGTCTATCTCACTAGGCGTGTAGTTCTAAACGTAAACGAGTCATTGTCAGCGCTATTTCCTAAAAAAGTTTCCAGAGAAGATATCGTCAATCATGTCTGATCTTATTGGTTCTAACACTAAGAGTTAATTTTTGTTCAGTGGTTTCGGATAGAGTAGCATCCTCCGGATTTTCTGCTTCTTTGAACAATTTAACATAGCAGGACTATCCGAAATTAGGAACGTGCAAACGAATTTCTAAACGCTCTACATGTCTATTTAAACAAATTACGATAAACATCAAGTGAAGCAGAACCAGCATGGAGACATCAATAGAGTTCGCATTGCAATACCCAAATTTTCATTTTCAGCCTAGTTGAGCTACTTAACGAATTTATTTATTTATTTATCCTTATGAATGGAAAATAAACAAATAAATAGATAAATAAATTTGTCAAGTAGCTATGTGTGAAAAAATAAAAATAAATTAAATAAATAATAAAACAGTAAAATAATAATATAAAATAAATAATATAATAATATAATTATATAGCAATATAATAATAAACAATAAAATAATAAAAATAAATAAATAAATTTGTTAAGACAAATGCTATGTGTTTTCCAGTTGTGATTCTAATAGCGTACATAGGTGATCTTAGCTGTTACGAATCTCCTTCGCTTTTAAGCTCACAGCTCTCAGTGGTGATAGTGAAAAAAATTTCATTGGCTTCTGGTTGGCTTCTGGTCCAACAGCTAAACTACGTATGAACATGTCACTCCATGCGACGTTTAGATTATTGAACTGTCGTTTCTATTCCAGGTAGCCTGAAGGCGTCATCGTAGCCTCTATTTTTAACTGCGTATAACCCCAATAAAATTTGTTTCAAGATCTTTATAAAATTGCTTGGTTGCTTCCTGCCTATTTTATCTGCATAATCATTTTTTCGTTAACTAATATAGTAATAACTTCTCACCTTTTTTGAAACATGTCAGCTTTCAATCCATGCAATGATCGGTAGAGATAAAGACCGGCATTAGACCTCCACTATTTATGGTATCACTCTACTTCTACGACATCTGGAGACAATTCGAATGCGCACAGGGACATCCTGTGGCCACCTACTCCATGGAGAAATCGGTGTTTTGTCATTTTCAGACAAGTCGGTACCAAATAAATTGTGAGGATTTTGCATTGACGACGCTTCATCTCAATATCCTTTTGCTGCTGCTGCTTCTGGAACTCTGATATTGAACCAAATATTCAAATTATTAAAGGAGGCACAGAAAGGCAGCAAAACAGAAAAGGAGCGTTAGTAAACAACAACAAATGCCTACAAGGAAGTTGCTCAAACAATTAGTATGTGAATTACTTCAGTCTTTAACGGAGTATGTTTTCGTCAACATTCGAACTGTTTTTTGCACATCGGTGTAGCATGCATAATCTCTCTGCAATTTTGTGATGTAGTTGTAGGCCTTTGCACTCTCGCTGTCTACTCGAAAACTCTTTCTGTAATTAATTTATCTGCAACACTAATAATTATTCATATAATTGTACAATTAAGGATAAAGGCCAGTGTTAATAAATCCCATTCAGGGACGTCCTGCGTGTACTACAATACATAACTCTGCACCCTGCTTGACCTAAATAATGTGAAAACAACGCGCATGCGTAATAATGCCGTTAGCTTTTAAGAAAAAAAACAGAAAATATGGGACAAGCATGGACGATACTTAATCGCTTTCTATGATACGTACGCACACTGCTTCTAGGAGATATCTGGGGGGAATTGCTATGAGTATTTATCCTAAGGGCGCGTGGAGCGCAGTCGGAGAAGGCGCCGACTGTCGCCTGCACCCGACACCAGGTTCCTGGTTTGGATTTTCCGCCCAGGCCAACAAAGCCTTCCATCCCTCCGGGGTCGGTGAATTGGTACCAGACGTGTCTGGGTAGGATAAAGCGCTGATTTGTTCATCGGTTGGCCATCGCAAGTCATTGTATGGCCAAATACGCATTCAACTCGCCTCCACGACACCCAGTAGAAGTAGAATGCGTGGCGCATCCCGAAAGGCATTGAATAACGCCGTGGTTTGTGGTTTCTCCCGGATTGAAAATGGAAAAGGTGGGATCCTCTCAAATACCAGCTCATGGGTTGTTTTGATAAACTTCACATGAACATCGTTTCGATTTTCGAGATCTCCCCGAATGGATGATTTCAGCGGTTTGCGCAACTCTCCAGTAGACGCACTCAAACAATTCTGACGCTTTGCAATACCTCCATGGACTCCTGCTCCTCCTGACTCCAAACCAGCGGTATTGTAGTTTCCTTTAGTTTTGCCGCCATTGTCAGGGAGTCAAAACAGAATGTTCTTCCTCGCCACCTCATTAAGATAGAGGATGGCGTCCTCCGTTATTTATTTTGTTTAACGTGAAAATCTGAAGCACTATCATACTATCATAACGTACACGAGGGTTTATATACTACATTCCAAAGCCAGGTCTCTTGAACTAGCTGTGCCACTTGCTCACGTAATCAGGCAGAGAGGAGAGCCATACAGGAAGGAGTACCTGTACGGCCCTCCTGCAGGCACGGAGTGGAACAGCATGCATTCGCTGGGACACCCTACGCCGCCATTGAGCCACTATATGCTTGGAAAAAACACATGAAGGATAAGAATGATAAGCGTCCGCGTTAATCAATGTTTATTTAGGATGCGCCACGCATTCCACTTATCCTGGAGGCGATTTGAATGCGTATTTTACCTATACAATGATTTGCGGTGACCACTCGATGAACAAGTCAGTGTTTTATCCTTCTCAGAAAAGTCTGCTCCCAATTTACCGTCTCCGGAAGGATGGTAAGGCTTGGTTGGCATGCGTGGGAAGTCCGAACCAGGAACCTCGAATCGTGAGCACACGTCAGGCGACGCCTGTTCGACTGCGTTACGCACCCGCCAAATGCTATAGTATCAGCAAAAATATCAAACTTTAGCTTTAAACTCTATGAGACTCTACGAGCATTTGGAATAAAGAAAGATAATTTATTTTTAATCTCCAGAAAGAATGGCTGCTGAAAGCGTCAAGTTAAGACGATTCGCAAGAAGACTATGTGGCTCATTAACCGCCGATAGTTGGCGTCTTCTGGTAAATGCTGGAAATATGCTTCAGTGAATCGTGACAGCTAGAGATCGTCAGAGGGGGTTCCTAGGGTGGACGGATGCAGGATGCGAAGGCAGGAGGTTCAGCCAGGGCAGTATCTCCTCAGCGCCATTCAGAAACCGATAAAGCGAGAAGGGGCCTCTCAATGGGCGATGGCCGGCCGCATATGTTTCGTGTTATAAAGCGTCCCGGCGACGAAAGCTTTACGAGTGAAATTAAGTGATTGCTTGCAGGTGAGGTGGTCTCCTCATTCCGTTCCCTCCGCCGCCACCACCGCTCGCTCAGGCTAGCGCCACAATGTGCCACCACCACCACCACCGCCACCATCTCGCGCCGTCGCCGCCGACGCGTCACACTGGCGCCGAACTAATAAAGCACTTCGTCTGAGCAATCAGACATGCAATTTGGTGGAGGGGAAGAGTCGCTGTTGCCGTACACGTCATCCGACTAATGCCTTCGGGCGCATTGTACTGCCGAGAACGGGGCGTTTGGCCGAGAAGCTTGACAAGGGACAGGTTCGGTCGGTCACAGCGATCGAACTCCAACAGACTCCTACTGCTGTAAATATGTAGCATCGGCGAAAGAAATTTTGCAAATAAAGTGTAGTCGTTTAAGAGCCAATGAGAAGTACGAAGATGGACTTAGTCAGTCCCTTTGCAGGATGCGCCACACATTCTACATCTGGGATGTCGTTAAGGAAACTTAAATGCGAATGTGGCCTAAGCAGTGACTTTCGGCTACCATCCTTAGGAAAGCCTTCAGTGTTTTGACCTACCGTGACATGTTTAACACTAATTCAGCAATCCCAAGGTGAAGGGAAGCTTGGTTGGCCTAGGCGGGAAACCCGAATCAGGAGTCTCGCCTCAGGTGCACACAGCAGCCGGCATCTTCCCCGACAGCGTTTCCACGCGCCCCGTTTATGGGTTATGCACTCCAGAAGCTACAAGTTGCTGGGTAGTAAAAATGATGGTAACGCGATATAGATGTGTGAAGTAATGGGAGAAAATTCTTTCGCACAAGGAGGCCTCCCTGCATGGGGCTAGCGATGCCAGTCAAGATTGAAGAACCTAATCTTTCTTCCTGCATATCACTGCATTTAAAGATGAAGGATGAATCGCAAAGGGAGGTGCCTAAGTAATCTTCGTATTGGACTCGCCACACATCCTACTTCTACCGTGAGAAAATTGAAAGGCATATTTGGCCTGTATGATCACTGTGATGACCACTTGGTCTACGAAAATGATGTCTCCGTGTAACAAGGACCTGTCATCTGTTTACCTAAAGTTACTTATGGAGGGCGTCTAGTGGTGCGGTTGGAGAAGCTACGGACTGTTGCATGCACACCGATTCTTGGTACATGGTTCGGATGTCGGGCCCAGTCCAGCTAAATCTCTCATACCTCCGAGTTCGGTGAACTGGTACTAGACCAGTGTAAGACGGATAAAACACCAAATTGTCCAGCGGCAGGCCACTCACCGCATATGTAGGCTAAATACGCATTTAAATGGTTTCAGGATATCTACTTGAGGTAGAAACCCTGTTGCAACCCAAATGAGGATTGGTGAATGCCGTTCTTCAGCCTTTTTATTATCTTGCCTTCGTTAGATAGCAGCTTTTCTCTGATAGTTAAATGAACGTCTGAATTTCAATTCAGCTTGCTCTGGTGATGACTAATATGCTGACAATTAGCTGATCTGATGCCAGCCGAGAAAGCATGGATTGAAGAAGTGCCACTCATGTAGCACTTTTTTAGGCCACACATAATAAGTCCTTATTTTGACGAAAGAATGGACTTGATTCGTCGTAAAAAAAAATCTGTGGACCTTAAACAAAAACCATTGTTTTCAACACCCCTCCCCACCTCCCCTTCGAGATCAACAGCAAATTGTAAGGGTGACCAGCTCCAATGTAGTGCTTCATCATATGAAGGGGTGCGGTCATTTTGTAAATTGAAAGGTGACTGAACAGATAATTATACTGGTCTATGAAAACGACAAACGCCGACGAATTGGTATCAAGATAGGTATGAAAAACTTTGTTTAAATGGCATATCAAGTATGATCAAATGATTACAAGGAGAATGTCTGTCGGGCGAAGTTTTACTGCTCTTAAATGATATTCATCACTTTTAAACATCTAGGACTGCACCATCAATAGAGCAGGAGCGCGGTGCACAGATTAATGGAGGACCTGAGAACCACAGGGACCTCTCAAATACTGGTAGGAGTATGATGGTACTGGGAGTCTAAATTTCCTCTGAATATGTGTGTCTTGGTTCTTCACACGACAACAGCGGTGGTTCTAGCGAAAGGTTCAGATTCTTTAAAGGAAATTTCGGCACTGGCAAACCATTAGGTGGACCTATAATTATGGCACGCACTGTTACGCGCTTTTACGCTTTAATTTAAAATAATAAACTGTTCAAATTAATTCAAGCCATGTGTAGAGCTATCTGATTGAATGGCTACTTTAACATACACTGGACATCGCCGGTTTTGAGCAGGTCTGTTTAAAAAATCGATCTCTCTACCATTGCACCTGAAATAGAGCGTATCGATTAAGTGGAAAGAAGTGGTAATCAAAAACATTTGTTTTTGCACCTACAAATTCCCTAGGGACCATTTTATTAATTGGAGTACTACCTATTATGAACAGCAAATTGGAAGCCTAAAGATTGATATTAACAACCACCTTTGTTAGACGCATGTTTTCATGAACTCGATTTCTGCGGAATGTTATGGAAGCAATTTGAATGATCGTTTTGTCCATACAATAAGCTTTGCAAGGTGACAGTCGTATAGATGCTCATGTGCTTCTTTCTCACGAAACAGTAAGCACCGATTCATCGTCTGCTGGGGATGTGAGGTTTCATTTGCTTGAACGGAGGCTCAGAACCCATTCGGGATATGGGGGCAAAAGTAATGAGACACCCCATGCCGTGTCCAAATATCTCGTGGCTGGAGTCTCATTTCGTGCTTATCGTATTTGTATGTTTGTATGCTACTTACTGAAGGCCACCTGAGAAGTTACCACTTCCGCTCTTTCCAGAAGCATGCCAAAACCCCAGTCTGTCTCATGCCGAAACCCGAGTCTGACGAGTCGACCTGTGTAGCGCAAATCTCGCCCAATTCCAAACCCCGAGCAGCCTGGACTCAATAGTCGCGCAAGATGAGAAGTACGTCTTCTATCTTAACCCTGTCAAGCAGCCAGTCTGGGTGAGGCCTGTTGACCCGTTACCGACCTCCGTTCGGCGAGATGTTCACGGCGAGAAGCACCTTCAGAGCTTTGGGGTCTGCGCCATGGACCGGTATACTGGAAACTGTTTACCAAACGCACGACCATGGACTCCAAGGCCATGGTAAACGGAATAGAAGAGATGGACCTGCGACTCGTTCTTATTCATTCGCAGCGCTTCAAGAAGGTTCTCCTCTTCGACAACGCCGCACCTTATCGGGAGCAAGTAACCACGGACAAGCTTGGCCAGCTGGGCTACGTTCACATGCCTCACCCATCGTATTCGCCGGACATCTCTCCATGCGACTACCACTACTTCTTGAGCCTACAGGACTTCCTGGTTGAAAGGGACACAAGAACCCAAACAGTTCTCGACAACCATATCGAGCAGTTGATCAACACCAGGCCCAAGCAGTTCTGGAAGGATGAGATCAGGAAGTTAGCTGAACGATGGCAGCAAGGTCATTGCCCTTAATGGCAAATACATTCCTCAGCATCGTTGAGCTGTAATTGAGTTATAAAGAGATTAAAAAATGTCAATTTGTCTCATTACTTTTGCCCCCCCCCCCCTCCCCTAATACACACTTCCACGGGATGTCGTGAAGGGTATTAATGCGAATTTGGCATGCACATACAATCTCACCTGCCGTAGTCAGCCGTTGGACAATCAGTGTTTTATCACTCTTAGACAAGTCTGATACCTATTCACGGACCCCGGAGAGATGGAAAGCTTGGTTGGACCGGGCGGGAAATTCAAACCAAATTCCTACAATCGGGTGCATGGGACAGCAGGCGCCTCCTCTTACTGCGCTGCCACGTGCCCATCAGACCCATCAAACTAAAGTATAGTGAACATAATACCAGCTGGATTCATAACAGTGTGAGGTGTGCAAAAGACATAGGATCGGTTAGAGCACATGTATAACAATTTCTGGATTCATAACAGTGTGAGGTGTGCAAAAGACATAGGATCGGTTAGAGCACATGTATAACAATTTCTGAGAGATTGAGTAGAAATAAGCCTTTCTAACATCGTGCCAATCGAGGAAGAAACAGCTACAGTATTGTAGAAGGAAAACGTGAAATTTTAGCACCTGGAAAAAACAGAGCCACATGTGCAAAATCGAAACTTTTCTGATTCAAAAACTTTTTCTGATTTTCGATCTGAGCAATGAGCATCCCCATGATGAACGTTGATCGTACTGTAAGCAATCCAAGAAATACCCAAAGAATCAACTTATGAAACCGCAATTTCACACCAATTGAACTCATAAGCGCTAAAAAAAGTCTCGTGGCGGTCGTACAGTGCGCATTATCGCAGCGTGCAAGACATCAAAATTAAAGATTTCACGGCGGATAACACTCGTCGTCGACATCAAAGACAACAAAATACGCCCTGCGTTTCGTCGACGATTTGTAGCCGTTCACCCGTCTATGTGATTGCATGAGTAATCTTGCAAAATCAGCTCGTCATTGTTGCAGTCATTTAAAGGGCAGCGGCCGGCATACGCTGTTGAGGCATTCCGCCACTTCGAACTATTGTATACGACGGTTGTTGCCAAGAGGAAACGAAGACCGCTTGAAAAAGAAGCAGAACTCTTTAGAAAGGAGCATAATCTGGCTCAAGTAGCCAAGGTAGGACAACTAATTTGCCAGACTGTTGAAGGAAAAAATGACTCATATTGGCATTCAGCAGCAAGTGTAATTCGTTAGGAATTGTCTGGCATAGAATGGTCAGCAACGATCAGAAATCATGTGCAAGTAACCCTGCTGATTCATATGCACCCGCTACACAAATCTTACAACAATTTAATATGTGTAAAAACACCGGCAGCACACGGACTTGAACTGAAAACCACCCCC
Source organism: Heligmosomoides polygyrus polygyrus (assembly GCA_947396885.1). NCBI lineage: Eukaryota > Metazoa > Nematoda > Chromadorea > Rhabditida > Heligmosomidae > Heligmosomoides > Heligmosomoides polygyrus. The sequence continues at coordinate 79,458,124 of OX377206.1, read as the reverse complement.
GTGCGCCCCTAGATGTGCGTCGGCGGCCCTCCTACCAACGGCGCCGCCGACGCACATCTCGTTGGGTGCCGTAGGGATTGATGATAATTGCGCGCACGCCTTCAGACCTCCTTTTCAGGCCTTCTGAAAAGCGTTCAGCAAAAACTGACTGTGGTTCTGGACTCCGCTCACAGGGCCGTACATCCTATCAAAATAGCACCACAAAAGCTCACCATGATTTGGGAAGCTGTCCTTGTTAGGCCCTGAGGCTACTTAAGCTGAAAAACTTCTTCGTTAACCGAAAAATTACGTTTTCAGGTCCGCCAAACTAACAGAAAGCCCTATTTCCTGTTTAATGCATTTCAGACAAGTTTAAGTAGCCCAAGTTGGTGCATGGAAACATGTACTTGTAAAACATTGTGGACAATTTCAACTGCAAAACATCATACAAGCAGTATTTACAATACCAGTCAAGTCGTATCCGTGCGGCAAGCATGTGGGGTGATTATGATACGCTCTTCTGCACTTTAACATAAGGTGTAAAACGTTGCGTTACCCAAAAGGAAAGCAATTTTGTCACTACGAGTAGCAACGTTCTTCTGAACATCCCGAAGAATGCACTTTCGAACAAAGCACATGTAGCAGTGAGGAAAATTTCAAAACGCATTCTATTAAGCGGTGTATTGGAATACTCACGGCAGTACCCTGTAACCCCTAAAGTGTACCCAACGCCCATGCGTCAAATTTTTAGCTCCGCACTTAAAGCTGTGAAACTGACGGCGCTGCCAGTCAAATACATTTCAACGCTGAGCAACGCATTTCATTCAACCAGGTATTACTTACACATTATACGTGTGCAGCACAAGCAAGTCAATTTTTCTCCTTCTAGCACCTAAGCTTAATGTCAGTTCTTAAACTTTCCAAGCTCAAAAGATCTTGACGACCAAGCTGCAAAATTAGAGCGAAATGGACTAAACAGTACTCACGCATAATCCCACTGAACGTAGCGCTAAGGCCCCGAAACGAGGTAACGTAGGCTCGTGAATCAACTGGGCCCGGTTTTCCATCTAAACTAAGGAGGCTTCCCATAAAGGAAACTCATCATCCCACAACTACGAAAGTAAACGCAGCAAGCTTGAGAAATGCCTTTTTTTCCATTTTTGCTGTAAGCCGATAAGAAGAGAGCGAGAACCGCATACAAAATCATATCATAGAGATGTTGCAGCTGAAGCGCGTTTACATCACTTCAAGCCTTTTTTCCCATCCCTCATGCTTGTTTAGGAAACCTGCAAACACGTCTATATAGTAGTGAGGACGATCCTTTACGGTTGGTTCGATTCTACCGTTCTCCCAGCTTAATAAACTCCTTAAAAACCTTTACCTCACGACGGCAGGACGAATATGTGACCAGCATCGAACTACAAGGGAGAAAAGGCTGAGGGATGGGAAAAAAGGCTTGAAGTGATGTAAACGCGCTTCAGCTGCAACATCTCTATGATATGATTTTGTATGCGGTTCTCGCTCTCTTCTAATCGGCTTACAGCAAAAATGGAAAAAAGGCATTTCTCAAG
>OX377206.1:79166611-79456374 GCA_947396885.1 Heligmosomoides polygyrus polygyrus | reverse complement strand
CTCACGACGGCAGGACGAATATGTGACCAGCATCGAACTACAATACAGGGGAGAAAAAGGCTGAGGGATGGGAAAAAGGCTTGAAGTGATGTAAACGCGCTTCAGCTGCAACATCTCTATGATATGATTTTGTATGCGGTTCTCGCTCTCTTCTTATCGGGCTTACAGCAAAAATGGAAAAAGGCATTTCTCAAGCTTGCTGCGTTTACTTTCGTAGTTGTGGGATGATGAGTTTCCTTTATGGGAAGCCTCCTTAGTTTAGATGGAAAACCGGGCCCAGTTGATTCACGAGCCTACGTTACCTTCGTTTCGGGCCTTAGCGCTACGTTCAGTGGGATTATGCGTGAGTACTGTTTAGTCCATTTCGCTCTAATTTTGCAACTTGGTCGTCAAGATCTTTTGAGCTTGGAAGTTTAAGAACTGACATTAAGCTTAGGTGCTAAAAGGAGAAAAATTGACTTGCTTGTGCTGCACACGTATAATGTGTAAGTAATACCTGGTTGAATGAAATGCGTTGCTCAGCGTTGAAATGTATTTGACTGGCAGCGCCGTCAGTTTCAAAGCTTTAAGTGCGGAGCTAAAAATTTGACGCATGGGCGTTGGGTACACTTTAGGGGTTACAGGGTACTGCCGTGAGTATTCCAATACACCGCTTAATAGAATGCGTTTTGAAATTTTCCTCACTGCTACATGTGCTTTGTTCGAAAGTGCATTCTTCGGGATGTTCAGAAGAACGTTGCTACTCGTAGTGACAAATTGCTTTCCTTTGGGTAACGCAATCGTTTACACCTTATGTTAAAGTGCAGAAGAGCGTATCATAATCACCCCACATGCTTGCCGCACGGATACGACTTGACTGGTATTGTAAATACTGCTTGTATGATGTTTTGCAGTTGAAATTGTCCACAATGTTTGACAAGTGCATGTTTCCATGCACCAACTTGGGCTACTTAAACTTGTCTGAAATGCATTAAACAGGAAATAGGGCTTTCTGTTAGTTTGGCGGACCTGAAAACGTAATTTTTCGGTTAACGAAGAAGTTTTTCAGCTTAAGTACCCTCAGGGCCTAACAAGGACAGCTTCCCAAATCATGTGAGCTTTTGTGGTGCTATTTTGATAGGATGTACGGCCCTGTGAGCGGTGTCCAGAACCACAGTCAGTTTTTGTTGGCCGTAATTAGGTGAGCCCGCCACGTAGGCCGTCCGTTTCGAGAACACCCCTGGACAAGATCCGAAACTGACTGAGTTTCGTGGTATAGAGCACCAGAAAGCCTACCAACTCGTTCGCCGAACTTATTCGCAAAAGCCTTGGACGATACGGTGCTCTTCATTTCCGTCAAACAACTAAGAACAATTGGGCAACTTTGGCACCAGACGTGGACGATTGAACGCGTTGGTGGCGAATGATCGCGCAATACGATGATCAAAGGAAGGACAGTATAATAAGGTGAATCGTCGCCATACGCAAGGGTGGCTCAAACAGTGAACAAATTATGCAGCAGTTTGATACCGCAGTACGGCAGGCAAAGCGGCTTTAGTTGCGAAATCTTCAATATTATTTATCGCGTGATATCACGATATTAGCTTCGAAACACTTCATGATTCCATGAAGAACTAAGTGACGCCGATGCTTTTAGAGTTTCTGAAACGTGATTCAACGAAAATTGAAACTTTTAAAGTTTGGCTGGAGCGAGTGGGCTACAAAGCAATTGGCTCGCATGAGCTGGCCGATAAGAATATGAATTTAAAGCTTTCTTTCTCACAGCTAACTGAACTTACCAATGAGATTAGCAACAAGTAGTTTACATTTTATTTAGTTAGTTACACAGGAGATAAAATTAATGAAAATGAGTGAATATTATTCAGGAGCGATAAAGACCAGTGAAATACAAAGGTTCTTTCGAACTACAAAAATGCATTCATTTCCTGAATAGCTAACTAAATGTGCTTAATTTATTGTGATTCATTTATTGCCAACGGACAACTCCAGTGTATTCTACACAATTTCAATAAAATATAAAGTGAAATAGTAAAAAAACGTCTAATTTAATGTAATGACATTTTCTGAAGAAAAAAAAAAAACGCCAACGAAGCCCGCGATCTGGGCTCGCAGGCCGTGCAGTCAGCAGGAGGCGTAAGTGTCATCTGTATCACGAATCGATCCTAGTACAGACCGTGTCCAGAACGACTCAGCTTCCATTCCTCAGGAGCTAGCTAGCTGATTCCAGGTATCTGTCCGATGCGATGAATTTTTGAGAGTTCTCCGGCTGAAAATGCGTGCAGTGTTACACCGCCACTGCAAGCAGCAGCATTATTATTTGAAAAATGACTGGCTCCTTGGCGTTTACTGACGTTCTGTTACTATATTCTAGTAACCTTACTACTTATTAGATTCAAAAAAAGAGAAATGTCATCAAGAGCACAAAGCTCGTAGGAGAGACGGGGTTTATACTTTAAGCGTCGGGCGGCATCTCAAGATTTTCTAATATCGAGCACAAAATACTAATGCCTAATCGATACTAGTAGTTTTCATAACAACGCACCGCCTTATGACCAAGCTAAAAATCCGGTTTAAAGACCTCCGCACACTTTTGCGGCAAAGCGGTGGTCCTACCCTTAACGATAGGACAGGGACGCAGAGCTTGCCGCCGGCGGTAAACGGCGGCAAGCGGTGTCGTGCCTCAGCAGCGCACTTTCACCGCGGCAGAATCGGCCAGAGTGCACAGAAGGCAGGAAAGCGAATAGCAGCAGTAGGTTCCAACTAGAAAGAATGCAGTGCTACCGTCTCTAGAAAATTTAATCTCTAGCGGTTCTTACCTTGAGCTCGGTCTGAATAAATTTAAATAAGCATCTGACTATTTGAAAAACTTAAACATTTTAGTAACTCTACCATTCAGAGTTACCCCTACGCAGAAATTTCAGTTTGACTAGATAAAAGCAGTTTTTCCTTTGAGCATCCACTGATTGATGCTTATCATCATTTATGTAACGCAAGGTGAAACTAACTAAGGCTTTGGCTTTAGTTCACTTTTTAACTCTAGCTTTTAAATGTGAACAAAGCTGACTTTGAGGTCTTTCGAATACTCACCTCCTTACCCTAATTTAGGCGTGAGGCGATAGAAAGTAGTTCACTGTGAAAGAGAGGGGCTCCACTTGCAATACATTAGAATCTAGTCACTATGCACGTGCCGATGGAATAGAAACGTTCGCAATTGCTTAGCTCGACCTTTAACTGCGCAGCCAGTACTGATGAGCGTGCTCCAAGATGCGACTATTAGTCAGTCCTTTAATGGCGATGATTGTTATCGAATGAATCATGCTGAAACTGTCTAATTAAAATGGGTGAGCAACGCCAAGGGATGGATGCCGACAACGGTGATGTAGTCGACTCCTGAACAGCAGCTGCACACGCTCGGAAAGCCAACACGCCTATACACGGTGGTCCATCTGAAGCGTGTTAGAAATGGAATGTGGACTACGATTTTAAAAAACTCAAATCTTGTGAGCAAAGCAGCGAGGCCTATGTAGAGGACATGCTCGCTACATTGACATGACCATCCCACCCAGCAAGAATTTCTTCGAAACGAAATATTTGTTTCAATTTGGGTATACATTTAAATAGGTTCTGTTTAATACGTTCATTTCAAAAGCATTCCTCTCTTTTTTTCTTAGTCGCAGTTTGGCGAATTGAAAAAAAAACGTAGGCAACCTCTTGCGATCTGACGATTGCAGTTCAAGAGCTTTCTGAAGCAGTATCTAACCCATTTGCTGAACATACACTTCAAATTTCTGGAACGAGCCGTTTTCTCCACTTCAATCAGCACTTCTTTCGCGTGGAGTCGTTTAAGAAACTAAAACTGACTTTTTGTGTCTGATCTAAAAATGCAGTTCTTAAGCAGTTGAGATGCCGTGCCCCCAATACCTGTGACGCTATTTATTTATTCGAAAATGGGATCTACATATGAAGTGGTTAACAAGTATGTACATATTCGACACTCGCGCTCCAAGCGAACCGCTGCACTAATAAAAGACATGTGCTTACGAGAATGAATTGAGGAAAGAGTACACCGTCGAGATCTGCAGCGACATTAAGAACAATTATGAAGCGTGAACGGTTCCGAAAGAAAACCATAATAATTGCCATGAAAATACAAATGCTACATTCAATGAAGCGGACTAAAGGGTGATTACGCAAACGGAACTGTTGCTGCCACTAATTGTCAAGAGAACGAATAAAGGCTGAAGCACTGACAATATGTCGTTTGCATTTGCTATGAAATGCGAAAAATTAAGCATTGTTCTCCTTTCTAAAGGCTCGTTTTAAAAAGAGAAATCTTAATTCTTAGCACATTGAAATTCACCGAAATTGAAAGCGGGCCTTTCCATGATCTAAGCAACTGATCCATCTGTTTATAATCTCTTGTACAATTAATTTTAGCAGTTCAGTTTAACCAAATGTAGTGCTTGGAGGCACTGATGTCGTAATGCATGTTGGTTCGAGTCCGCAATAGGCCTAAAACTCTGCTTAACAACTCAACATCACTTCACGAACAATTGCAGCTGGTCGTTTTTTTTTTCGTCTCTAAAGACCCTTCTCAATCAGAAATAAACTCTATGCTTCAAGGCGACTCTTCGAAAGCCTATTTTTCTTGACGTTGTGCAATGGCTAGAAATGGCTCTTGCAGCAGCCAAACCGATAATAGTTCGAATCCGCACTAGGACTATTGAAGCCCTCCTAGATTTGGCATCAAAATTCATCAGGACTGATTAAATACTAAAGTTCATAGGTTCACCGCTTAAAAAAAATACATGCTCTGATCTTTATGTCCATTGAGTAACCAGATACCTGCATATGCTGAAAGGTTGTTATTATAACTTTGATTGCATAAATAAAATAAGAAAAGAACAACACAAAGTGAAACAGGGTAGGTACATAAAGGCAAAGAGTCTCGGTGACGTAGCTCATTCTCCTATCGGCTATCGGCTGGCTACAGACCTAGGTGAAGGAAACATTATTGCATATGGCTAAACGTATCTTAAATGTTGACTATCTGAAAAACGTGGAGGTTGTGAAAAGGTAGATAACTAAGTAGACTCATTTATTTTCAACATTTTTGTAAACATGGAGACGAGGAGAGTCAAGTGAAAAAGTCGACCAAAGAAAGACTATTTATTTAAAGAGTTGGGACCAAACTGCACGACAAAAAAAGCTAGAAACAGACTTTAGATATGAGGAGAAAACCGCCAGCATAAAATCTTGCTCAACAATTCCTACCTGTGGACGATCATTCCGAATCGTACAACAAGACTCCAAAAACAACAGCAAACATAGCAAACATAGCATCAATATTTCTTTCGAAGGGGTTTCTTCATATAAGTTTCTGGAAGGCTTGGACAGATAACTCGACGACATTTTGTCACAACTTAGGAACGTATTGAACTCCTTAAGGTCTTGACACTTAACTTAAAGGCAGAATAAAACTAAAAAATATGTGAGACAATCGCCAACGTACTATTTTTAAAAATTTTCTGCTTCTTGATGTTTCTGTGCATGACACACCTTCGTCAATACAGTCGATTTTAGCTCTCAAGGATTTTAACCTAAGATCTGGGCAATTGTCGTACTCAAGAAAGACCTCTATGATTTTCAATAGCAGGTAAAGACCTTTGAGGGCCTGTTCACAGTCGGCGAGGAAACGACAAGAGCGAATGAGACGCTCATGCAAAGTATGCGAATCGATTGATGCCAGCCAATCGCTTGACAAAAATCGTTATGCATTCTTTGCTCTCTCCCACCCCCTTCGAAGGGTGTTTTTTTAATCAAAAGTGGTGGGCATACGGCTTGTCGTTAAATAGTGTTATTTCTTTTTTGGATCGCTGTTTTTGTATTATTTTCTTCAAGCAATCCTAAACCACAGTGCTTGTTGCGGCTTCTCAAACTAATCTCAATGAGACTTTAGTGGAGCTCTTGCACATTTTCACCTTGCTTTCCATTAAACGCTCTATGCTGTAAAGCGTGTGACATAGTAGCGCTTACTGAGGACTAAACGGACACCAATTGAGCGCGAGCTTCTCAGAATATCCGGTTACCGTAGGAAGGCATGGATGAGAAGAGTTATGGCGACGCGGCGAATGACGGCCGGGAGAGCTCGGCGTCACCTGGCCGTCGGTGTCTATCGTCGCATGTACAACATGTGTTGAAGTGACTGAGAGGTGGATGTTACAACCTCACACTAATCAGCTTAGAGCCAGCTAGCTGTAACTTCGATCATATTACCTCATAACCGTCGTGACAGATGACAAACGCTACGACGGCCAGGTGTCACTCAAATCTCTCTCGTTCTTCCCGACGTCATCGCTGCCTGCTGTTGTCGAGGATCGCTAATTAAATTACACGATTTTTTAGTTTATAAAATAAAACACTCATGGCCGAGTGGTGGCTCAATCAGTGGAGGCGCCGGATGTCGCGTGCACTTCGATTCAAGCCTCTTGGTTCGGATTCTTCGCCCAGGTTTTCGATCCGTATGGGATCGGCGAATTGTTAGATTCCAGACTTGTGTGGGATGGAGAAAACGCTGACTTTTCCATCGGCTGGCCACCGCAAGTGGTGCCCTATTGTAGTCTGCAAAATAAATAAATAGATGATTGTATAGGCCAAATATTCAAATCCACTCGACGTTATCCTGAAGACGTAGAACACGTGACACAGCTTGCAAGGGAACTGCTTGATGTTTATCTTTATGTTTCTATCCTTAATGGAGTTAATCTGGTTAATCCCAGTTAATCTGGTTCTTGTAAAAATAGAATTGAACCTAACGATTTCTTTGTTCAAGTAAATTTCCCGGTGAAAATGAGTCACAAAATGCTTTGTTTTCTACAGAGTTTTCGGCATCGTTCCTTTAAAAAGTCTTTATTATTTCATAACGGGGCGCGTGTGACGCAGCCGGAGGAGGCGCCGGCTGTCGCTGCACCCGATACAAGGTTTCTGGTTCGTATTTCTTGCCTATGCCAACCAAGCCTTCCATTCCTCCGGAATCGGTGAATTGGTACCAGACTTGTCTGGGAAGAACAGAGCGCTGACATGTTCATCGGCTCGCCACCGCAAGTCATTCTATGGCCATATACGCGTTCAAATCGCCTCCACGATATCCCGTAGAAGTGGAATGCGTGGCGCATCCCAAAAGGGATTGAGAAACGCCGCCATTTATCCTTTATTTTATAACCCTACCAAAAACGCCGTTGGCCTCTCCTTCGGGCATTTTGTTGGTTGAAAATTTTCCAAACCCCCCATTTTCTCGTCGGATCTGTCAACTTTCGATAATGAGCGTCAGGAAATTCAGGTGGCCCGAATGCATTGCCCTTTTTGTTCGAGCGCACAAATTCATCGACATTGCGTCATTAGTTTCTATCGTCAAAACACCAATGCCGTCTCGTGTATACCATACATGGAGCAAAGAAATCTGTCTGAATGTGTAAATTGTGCACAAGTAAGGAGAGGCTTTGTATTCTATCCAATCGGATGGTGGTCCAATTGCTTCACACAACCCAGCAATCTCAAGCATGCTAGATATTCGCGAACCAGCAACAGGATCGGATTTCCAGTTTAAACCGCACGCCAAAAACTATGTTAGCTTTAGTTGCAAATTCTTTACATCTCCATGTGTGAGTGTCTGTATACGAAAAATGAGAGGGCAGAAATGCCTTTTGCTCATTCGAAGCTAAAAAAATCTAATCTTCAAATTTGTGTGTGTCAGTCGATTCCGAAATTTATATGCGTACCAACCGTCTTGAGCGCGAGCATATGGAAGACAGCGGGTCTTTAAGTGAAGAATAAAACGCCCTTTTTTGTAGTATTTATGTCAACGAGAACTTTTATCAACGAAAGTGTTCACCCATCTCCGTTTTTTAAAGATCCTAACGTTATGTGTGTGATACAAAACTACATGAATTACAAAAAAAAATCAGAGTCAATGGAAACATCGTGAACTGAGTCTTAACAAAATGGGAAGATATATCTTCCCCACGTCATGTTCCTGGTTAACTTCTAGTTGACTCTACTATTCTCAAATAAATATGCAACGCTCAGTGATAAGCCAGTTTTTTCTTTTATTCATCTACCTGTACTAGTTCGATGAGCACCCCGTTGATGGAAGCTACATACATACAAGCCCCGTTCAGGCTAATCGAAATTTCCGTTCTTCCTGGGTCGATGAATACGTAGGTACCAGATCCCATGAGCAGAGTAAAATACTGAATTGATCGTCGGCCAGCCACCTTAGGTCATTCTATATTTATTTATTTATTTATTTATTTATTTATTTATTTATTTATTTATTTAAAACATGCGGAATCATTACACGTGATAACAAGCACAATAGTCGATCATCTTGTCGAAGCGTAATTAACCTGAATAAGGAAAACCTGACCTGAACTATTAGCGAAAACATAGAAAAGAAGCGAGAAGCGTTAGAGTAATGTTCTAGCAATCCCCTGATCGAGAATTCTAAAAGAACATAAGCATTCACATTGAGTCTCCATATCCCATAGCAGTATAATGCGTGGGGCATCTCGCAAAGAAATTGATTAATACCGTACTCCAATACCGTACTTTAATATTTTGTTTTACTGACAGGGGTCTTCAGCGGGGACTGGATTGTAGAATTTGTTTTCATTTTTTCCTTTGAAAGCCTATATGTATTGTACCTTATAGTTTATGTAACTACGTGAAGCCTCATCTTGATGATGAATTCAATGCTGCCGAAAGGAGTGATTATCTCCCTACTTACTCTAACCTACTGAGAATGACAACAAGGATGAAACTGGTGGAAAGACGACCTGGCGAACTAAGTCTCAGCTTGAGCACCTCTTCACACCTGTGACTCCTGACGCTGCGCCAAATGCCGTTTGGCGTGGCAAAGGCTTTGGCAATAACTTCTGGATGTGACGAAAATTCTCGTGTTCCCTATGACCTCCAACTTTCGAAAGAGAAGGCATCGCCCTTTCTCAAAGCTGATTTTTGCATACATTCACCTCAAGCTCAAACAGACAACACAGAAAGCTATTTGCGAGGAGTATGGCAAACTCCTCCTGTCCCATATAAACAAGAAGTGGGCCAGAACAAAGGTTATAAAGAACAATGACTTACTAACCAGATGCACACGAGTGGACGGGAGGGCTGGTGATTTGTTGAAATTTCTCGTTTAATTTGATATTGCCGCTGATGAAACCGAATATGTTGAGCCGATTATGGCAAACTCTAAACAAACGCACAGACAGAAATAGACTCGTTTTCAGAATCCATGGTGTTCTGCCGAAAACACACACTTATAGGATCGGATGACGGAGTATCGTTTATTATCGAAATGTTTTGTTTTGCTGTTACCGATATCTTGATTTACGGAGATTAACGTTAGATTATATTGAAGAAATACTGAACAATGCGTTTCACAATAAATGCAGTAAAAATACCAATATACACACTATCAATGAAAATGGAGGCTAGAACTGAGGATTTTTTTCTTTGAATGAACAACGATGAGACACTGGTAGCTCCCGAATGAGCAATGAAACACTGGTAGCTCCTATAGGCCCTTCGGACTTCGACTTGGAGAGGAGCTTGAAGGCAACTCAGCCATGAGTGATCCAGGAAGACGGCTCGCGCAGTGTTGCTCTTCGTTCTGTCACTTCTCGATGGACTACAGTCGACCTCAAAAGGCTAATCTCTTGCTGGAACACCCTAAGCAGAAATACGCCGCGAGATCACCGGTATCATATGTATGTCTCCAGCCCCTGGGGCCGGATTCATGAAACGGCGGGAGCGGGTGAGATGCGATATTATCTCTCTCCTCTCAATCCCGCCTCGCTCTCTTACCTCATCTACCATCTCTCGCCTCTCTTTAACACCTCGCTCTCTCACCTGATCGTTTCCCGTGGGAAGCCGGGAACGTTCCCGGGAACGTTCATGAATCCGTCTACAGAAATGCCGCCGAAAATCACTTTGTTTGTGCGTATGCCATCAACTTTCCTATTGGTTCTTACTGCATGTCAGAATAACCCAGTCTGAAATCTGAACTCGAGGGATACGAACAACTTATGGACTCGCTCAGAGCTTCCGTAAGAAACGCTGACCATGTTCTCTACTTTTTCTATGTATTCAGTTGTATTATTTGCCAATGTTGTGCAAAAGCTCAAGTTTGTTTTCCTTAATTCGGCGTTTTTCCTTGTCATCGGAGACCTGAACGTTTACGCTACACACTTTGCTTGACCAAGTGCACTTACTAGGTGTTCTGACGTGAGCCTAGCAGTACTAAAAACAAATTTTTGAGGCAGGGGTCGACAGACAGACATATCCATACAGACACATTTATTACATATTTAATGCACTTGTTTGTGCGCTTACAAATTTATGTATGCATGAGCAAATTTTGCAAATTTTGCACGTAAAATACAACGCTATCGGCCAACCTAATTTTGGACAACATGGACGACTGACAATGTCTTAGAGGGCTTTATGAAAAACTCCAGCCAAAGCACTGGTTGGCGTTCTGGCGTTTTCTTGACATGCAGCAAAATCCTGTAGGCTACAGCTCTCATCCAGCAGGTGTATGCGATGCGCATTGCGTGCCCGGTCCACCTAATTTTCGACGATATAGCCAATGTAACAGCGCTCCTGCTCCTCGCACGTCGACGAAACTGGGGACTTCGGAGGCCGCCTTCGTGAATGAATCGTGAAAAGGCAACCGTCGCCCTCTCACCTCCTTGCTGCTTTCGTAGGCTTCATCCTTTGGAAGCATATGCTTGTAAGGAAGAGACAAATGATTCCAATACACTAGACCTACTTGTCCTCCTTCACCATTTCTGCGTCCCTGTGGGATCACCTCCTCCAGATGCTTCCCTCTTCCCGCTTCCTCTTCTAGGTCATTTGTGTGCGTTTGTGTGTAGATTTCCCTCCTAACCACGTAGCATTCGTGAACGTTCCAGCCGCTTAGCGTGACTGTGCAACAACAACCTTCTATTAGTGTGTCCAGAAAGTATCTGCAGAAATACGACAATTTTTTCAAAGTAACACAATTTTCTATCAGCATTTTATTAATCAACCAAATAATTTCCATGAACAGCGACTTCTCTCTGCCAACGTTCCACAAGACCTCGAATTCCTCTGGCGTAGAAATCCGGCGACTTGGAAGCGAAAAAAGCTTGGAGGTCATTTTCGAGGTGGTCGCGATCTTCATGAAGCATCTCCTCCAGAGGCCGGATTCACGATTGAGTTTACCCTGGGTTATGTGGGTAGTGGGTAGAAATTTGAGCATTTCCTGTGATTCACAAGAGTGAAGCGGTGGGTGAAGGGCAGGGTAGAATTCTATCATTCGGCGATTAATAGCTATTATCATCGTCGATTCCAAATTGATAAGCAAATACTCAGAGGTCGACTAGGATGAGGGGTAAAATTCCATGCGCTACTCAGCATTCATGAAGACCGGTTCAGAGGAAAGGGTAGTGAAAAACTCTACCCGACTCAAGAGATGGGGTAGAGCCTTTACCACACAGAATTGCGTTGCCAATTTTGCTTTTAATTCCATGATTTCGCCTTTAGACCTACATCCCATTATATTTGAATCAACTACGCCTAGGAACAAGTGTTTATTTTTAACAATTCAAAATATTATGCGAAACATCGTCCAATAATAAATTCTTAAAGAGTCCTATTTTCCTTGACCTGATCCACCAGAATAACGTCACCAGCTGTAGCATAAGCCTGGCCGATCGCTTCGTTTTCCTTATATAAATAAATGCCCTAAATGCTATGCAAATTCTATTTTTTTTTCACGCACACCCTCACTGTAATTCAAAAATATTATGCAGGATGTCGTTCAATAACGGGGGTGGGGGACGTGCACTGTCGTGATGACACCTTTTCATACTTCTCTTTCTTGCTATAGATTCATAATCTAGCTGAATCCTAGAGCCGGTAAACCAGCTTACGCCGTACCTTAAGTTGTACATCGAAGAAATCCGTAACTACGGATAAGTGCCCTGCCCTAACTAGCTTAGTGACGGGTCCTTTTCTCTGTCTGGTTAGGCACATGAAGTTAGCATCAGGTGAGCACGAATGTTGAAATGAAGCCACACATAGGCCTAAATGTTGGGTCTGCCCTAGTGGACACTTATTTGACAAGGAGGGAAAAAGACACTATTTTACACAGACTACACAGTGAGCAAATCTACGAGAGATCTCGTCCCTTTGTTTTCAATTTTCTGGCTTGGCGGAACACCGTGTTTGTGTTTGTTTCCCTTTTCTAGCCGTGCACTCCTTCGACTAGAGAAGTTCCTATATGTCGGTAGTAATTGGGAGCTGCTACAACCACTAAAATATGTAAAACATGTAGCGAAACTTATTCGAATATTTCAAGATCTTCGTTAGCCCTTCAACATCGATATGATCAGTTCGAAATGTAGGCAGTATCCAGTGATATCCAGTAATAACGCTACCCACTCTTATGAATACCAAATCTACCCTACACCCATCATCCTCACTTAGCAAGCTTATCAGTGGGTAAGTCTAATCCGGTGAGGTTCATTCGTGAGCAGTTCTTCATGCAATCGTCAAGACCCTATTCCACACAAAATTCCTTTGTCTTCGGTTCTGAAGCAACAAAACAACAATAAACAGCCCCAAACAAACGCCATATGGTGTTAGTCAAAGCGAGGTGTGTTGAAAACACCCTAATTTAGAGGTTAAAATATATATATTCTAGCTAGAGAATTAACAAACTCTAGGTATATTGCATTATTTTTGTGTCATTGTGAACAACAGTGATAGACGAGATTCTTTTCTCTTTTTCATAAGCGCGTAAAAATTTTCTGTGGTTTGCTAATATTTTTTTTTGGCTAAGAAACGCTGTCTCGCTAAATGTACACACGTCCCACCACACATAAGCGTCTAAGGATTAACTATTCTTAGAGGACTCCACTAACTATCTAATCTACTTGGTAGAAAGGATGTCTAAATAAACTTCGAATTTAATCAAATGCTCTTCACTGGATGAACCGCTCGACGAATTTTTTCGCATGAAGTGACTACGCTGATAAGCTGTTCATGAATACCAAACTTACCCTCCACCCACTATCTTCACTGAGTAAACTTTTTCATCCTTAACCTTACCAATCATGAATCCGGCCTCAGATGATGCTGAAGTGGTGGAAAAATTGGCAGTCACTTGGGGTCAGATCTGGGCTGTACGGTGGATGCGGCAGAACTTCCCATCCGAGTCCCAGAATTTTCTGAGAAGTCGTCTTCGCGATGTGTGGACGCGCGCTATCGTGCAGCCAGCGAACTTTGTCGAGCCTGGGCTGTCCCTTCCGCATCTTGTCGGCCAGTCTCTGCAGTTGGGTAGCGTAGGCCTCGGCAGTGACAGTGGCTGTTAGGCAGCAGCTCGAAATGGTAGATCCCATAAACAGCCCACCAGATGCTCAGCATGACTTTAGTCTCATGAGTTCCACCTTTTACGAAGGACTTCGGCACTTCATCGCGTTATCACCACCCACGTTTACGAGCGTGATCGACGTGGAGAACCCATTCTTCGTCTCCTGTGACGATGGTGTCCAGCCAGTTGAAGGTGCGACTTCGGGAGAGCAGCTGAGTGCATATGTCCAGACGTCTTCGCCGGTTGTCGTCGGTCAGTTCGTGTGGGAGCCATCGGCCGAGCTTTTAACCATTCCAAGAGATCGCAGTCCGTTGTCCACGGTGGATCGGGAACCGCCAATAGCAGCAGCCAAATAACGTACACCTTCATAACGATGCTGGTCCACCAGTTTCCTCAGACGCACACCTTCATACGGATGCTGGTCCGCCAGCTTCCTCAGTTCATCCATAGGTTGTCGGTCGACCAGAGCGAGGCTCATCTTCGAGACTCTTGTTCCCGCTTCTGAAGCGTTCGAACGAGCTCTACACAGACCGTACAGAAGGAGCTTCAGAACCGAATACACGACACAAGTTTCGATAGGCTTCTGCAGCGGAGTGCCCAGAATCAAACTCGTAAAAGAGTACGTGTCTAATATGGGTAGACAGTTCGGCCATCGTACAGTGAAATAGGGAAGGAAGACGGAGCTGGATATGCTCTGCAGATACAGCAGGGTATTGTCTTTATATGTACAGCACTTAAGTTGAAATCTTCAGAACATTCTAGAAAAAATCTGGAGTATTGCGAAGTTTTCTGCAGATACTTCCAGGACACCCTAATGCGTTTCTCACCATATTTGCATGTCTTCCATCTGCACATGGTCCTGGAACGGTAGTCCGACTGATCGCGTCCTCAGCGATTGCTAATTCTCGTCGGAACAACTTGATCGTGCTTCCCTTTAAGCAGACGGTTAGGACTGGCACTTGCGTTTTGCTGATCCCGTGTACAACAGTTCGGTCCTCCTCGACCGACCTTTCGTGCTAGTCAGGGCTTTACGAAGAATTCCAGCGAAAGAGAGTGATTGGCTAGTCAAAGAGAGACGGCGCTTTACCTCACTAGTTAACATACTTTTTTCGAGAATTGTTCAGATCGTGGGCATGATTTTCTTGTGAAACCAATGCCTTCTGGGGAGGAGATTGTTAGAGGTCCATGTCTCCCAGAGGCACAACAAGAGAGAGCGGTGCTTCCAATATCGTTATCTCGCTTAGTGTCGAAAGCTTGGGAAAATGCATGAAACAGCAAGGTCGAAAACACTAACTTATCCCTGGATGAAGCCAACTAGGTCAACTTGCTACCTTCTACCCGCAGGCACCCCCCCCCCCCCACCTCCATCGCATTAGTTTAATCTTAAGTTGACGCTGGTAATATGTACAACCGTGAACGGTTATACCATCATCATCTTATCACGGTTTTATCCGTGCATTTCCCCAGTCCATCGCCATTACCCGTAGGCTGATGTTCATTACGCTGAACCAGAACCCGAAGACCAGTGGAAGACGTCGACAATTTGACTCGTGCCACCCAAAAAAATTTGGAAGTGTTCTTCTCGTAGTGTTGTGCACAATGTGTTGATAAATTTCCATAAAATAAATTTATTGTCCAACAAAAGGCACCGGTCAGAGGCAGGACCAATCCTTGCCGCAAGCGACCTCAGACAACACTTCTGCAAGGCTTAAGCGAGATTAAGAGTGAATGGTTTGTGAAGTTTGGCGATCCAGGTTTGACAGCGATACGAATCACAGGAGTCGCCTATTCCGAAGGACAGCTAGTACAGTGCTAAAGCGTGGACTACTTAAAGGCACAGCAAGGGAAGGGTCCGTTTCGAACCCCATGTTCCTACTGAAGCCGCCACCGCTATGGGGAACTGTTCAAGACCGGTCAGACCGACCTTACAACAGTTGTCGCCACATCCAGCGTAGTGCTCAGGGGGGACAGGGACAGACCCAAAGGAGGCAGACAGCGCGATTTTAACAATGACCATTTAAATTAATATTAAGAGCGAAGTAGAGTAGACATGAGATTGGGGTCCGAATGCGCGTCTCCTAAGGGAATTGGTAAAGTGGACTTGTGGCGACGCTTTGCACCCGGGTAAGGCTGGTTGAAAGCGACGCTTGCCGATTTACCATAGAAGAAACGCAAATGAAGCAAACTGTCGGCAAAAATCTAGGAGCGAGTAACTACGAGTGCCAGTGCTGAGGAAAGGAAGGAAGTCACACACATTCTAGTAGTGATCAGTTTCGCCCAAGTACATAGAATGTCGCTCTCCAACCAGAGGGAACTGTGCCCAGGGGATGCCACGCTGAAGCAGGGAGAGGTGGGTTCGGGTCAAGAGGCAGGGCAGGTGATATGTTCCTCGTCGGAAGCAACACACTCACCGGGGGTTAACGATGACTTTGTGGGGTGGTATTAGTGCTCGATCATCCGATAATGGGGATTTTTGAAGCCACCGGGTGGGAATAGGGCCAAACTGTCAAACGGAGCAAACGCACACCGGATGACCCAATAGCGCTTGTCTTTAATTGCATATTTAATAGGTGCCTGCATTAGTAAAGCGAGGTGCCAGCAGTTGGGGAGGTCCATCTCGTGTCGATGAGACGGTGGAGAATCACAATGCTTGAAGAACAAGCCCACTGTGAACATCCGACAAGAAGAGCATGATGGAGCATAGAGTAGGCGGCGATCTGTAGCTACAGGGATGAACCTAAAGCAGGCCGCAAAAGCAACAGGGGCAGTTCGAGATCGGCAATACTTCTTCAGTCGCAAATCCTCATCCGACGAGCTACATCTTCGCCAAATTGACCAGCAGACGCACCTGGAACAGGAAGTTTTCACCGATCCGTTACTATGTGAGAGATCGACATGACGCATTTAGTCTTCAGGTCGCCTACCTGATGTCACGGTCGGTCTGTGCATAAACTCCTGTGAGCTCTTGAGGTCCTCCTCTTCGACGGAACTGCCTTAGGAGAATCGGTGGTGAACACAAGGGTCGCGAACCATGAACATAACGCCTGTGGCAGCTGGCGAGGACCGAGCTTGACCCGCTCATGGCCCTACAATCAGCAGAATTTTTTTCTCACTTCGGATGCTAAACGTTAGCCAGAAATGTGCAAATCGACCATCACACAGTTAAAGACAT
The DNA here is from genome assembly GCA_947396885.1 of Heligmosomoides polygyrus polygyrus. Taxonomy (NCBI): domain Eukaryota; kingdom Metazoa; phylum Nematoda; class Chromadorea; order Rhabditida; family Heligmosomidae; genus Heligmosomoides; species Heligmosomoides polygyrus. The sequence continues at coordinate 79,439,779 of OX377206.1, read as the reverse complement.
GCCTTGTCGTACCTCGAGAGCATCGGTATGCTAGGACTTCTTCCGGAACCTGTGCGCCTGAACTGCTCAGACCGATGATGGTAGTGCCGAGCATCATGCGTTCCTAAACGGATCCTTGAGCACGAGTCTTAATCTATAATAGGGGTCACTGTGAAGCACTAACATCCGCGACTTTCGTGCTCTTCACGTGAGTCGACAGCAAGCCGCTGCAAAGAGTAAAGCTATGCGAGAATACAAGACAGTCCCACACGTTCATTCGATGGTCGCCACATCTGGGTGCGGGTCTTGCCGTACTCGCGAGGTGGACCCAGGTGATCAGTAATTCGTCGCTCTCGGGCAGAGTACTTTACCTGAAACAATGGGTGCAGTTCAATTGAACAACAGATAGCTTTTGGCCTGTAAGGCGTACTTGGCCATGTACATATTGTGCTGATGTTATTCTGTGTAAGACCAAGAAAAGCTGATGACACGTCGTCCGAGTGTGAGACGCCACTATGGCGGTGTGCTCGATCCCACACGACACATGAGCTGCCTGAATTTGAGGAGTATTTCAAGAATGTCAGTCTTAGCTACCCGCATTCTTACCTTCTGCACACCATTCAAGCCACCGAGTGGCGGGCACTCGACTCTGCAGGTGTTCGGGACGAAGTTACTGAAAACATCATCGTCAGTCAGGAGACAAACGCATTGAGAGACACCGAAGGAGTAGTGTGGTGTATAGACAATGCTCCGGAATGTTAAAGGGAACGGAGAAAGACCGTCTTGACAGAACTCCGGATCTAGGAAGGCGGTGAAGTAGAGAAGACGGCCCAAGAAGACCTCTACGCAAGGATAGCACAATCGAACGCTCCCGGAAAGTAGAGACAAGAATCCAATGAAAGAAAACCACGTACGCAAGCGCTCTGATTCCTAAAAGATGGTGCTGGAAGATGGCACGAGGCATGAGAACCACGATGGATCTAGCGCAATAGGGAAGAGAAGGGTCAAAATGGATCGAGTAGCTGGAGAGATGAAGCAATCACAACAGTCTTATAATAAAAGGAGCCAGGGCCTCGACAGGTTGAAGAGCTAAAGGGGCATCGATACCTTTCAAGAATTGTGCCGGTGAATTCCAGCAGAGGGAACAAGCGGCGCTAAAGACAATTGAAGAGTAGCGGGACAGAGGTGGACACCAAGGCAAGCGGTAGTGATGACGTGTGACACTAGCCCTATGAAAAGGATAAGGGTCCACGACAGCCTCGAAGTTGGTGATGAGAAGGCGGCGAAGTCTCAGAGGATTATAGGGACCAGGAGGGTAGTAGCCACCTGGCGTCTATAGTATGAACCTAAGGTGGGCCAGACAGGTAATGGGTGCACCCGAAGGTAGCCGTAGCCAGCTGGACCACAATGGGAAGCCAGACCTGAAGCTCCAGCCGACCTCACCAGATCACCGCAAACGATGGAATGACAACCTCGGAGGAGACTGCCGGTTCGCGCGGAACACGTGGCAATGCGCCCCAAGCTGAGTTTCCTGAATCGTCTCAGGAACCACGGAACTGCAAGCTGCACCTTTAAATTTGTCGGAAGCAGAATAGATCGTGGCGTCCTAGAGAGGTCCCATTCTTCAGGATTATGATAATTCCTGATCAAGGACCTAGTGGCACCGACAAAATATTGCAGTGGTCAGTATCGGTAGGGCATTTCATCACCTCTGGTTAAGAATCTTTGGAGAAGGATGCGGTAAAGATGGAGGTGAGGCGACAGCTCTTATTCCAGTAAGCTTTTGACTGTACCTTTACGGGTTCGCACAGGATACTTCATGCTTAATTCCTTTCTGTGGTGTTTTTCAGCCCTCATTGCCTTGATAGCGTGCACAATAGTTTTGTATTAAGTATACCTCAAAAATTTTCATTAACGACAGCATCACGATTTGCTCTGCCAGTCCTCATTTCAACTCAAATTTTTAGGTTATTCTTTTCAGTGTTGTGAAGTTCACCGTAAAGTATCCTCTGGAAGGCAATCTTACCGTGTTAACGACTCTGCAAGCAAGGCATTCGTTTCGAATTTTCGAGTTACGGCTCAGTAGTTGGTGCGTATATACTTCTTTGTCGGCGATATAGCCATTTGAATGAAACAGTAGGTCACGGTGAGCGCATGTTTTGAGGTTTGGACGGTACAGGAACGACGTGAATATTTAGGCTTTTCAGAGCTTTAACTTCTTTGGAAATGTGTGTGAACCCCCATCACAAATCGGTATTGGTCTTCAAAGCAATACATGAGACGTGATGGGGGATCTGAACAGGGTGGAAATGACTACAAAACTTTCAAGAGTACCAGGTCTGAGCTGAACTACTTACCGCAGCAATTTTAAATCATTTTCGAGCCTTCCTTTAAGAAAGGCGATCACCCTCAGATATTGTGCAGCATGTTGAAACCGAGTCATGCGAAGCTCTTTGCGAAGATTGTTACTAGCTTTTCACGCTTTACTTGCAATAGCGGTGCAATCCCAGGTGGAGGGGGGGGGGTTAGGGGGATCCACTTTATGCACATTTAAATAATAGCTGAAATAGAAACAAACACAACATAATGTACAGCGTGAGGCAGCCACTAGACTCTCAAGGTTTGTCAGCGGGTTGGCACGCCAAGAGGACGAGAGGTAGAACGCACGTCCGGTTATAAGGTGGACCCCCCCCCCCCACTGGAATTGCACCGCAATAGCTTTAACCATGTTAAGCACCGCCAAGATAACGTTCTATAACAACGGTTCTGTGCGTTTCTAAAAGAATGCTCTGACACGCTGCTAAGGAAGACAGATCGCTTGCTCGAGCATAGACCAACGCGATGCTGGACACTGTGAGACTGTTCTTTTTTTTTTTACCAAAGTTGATCTTCAGTGTGAAGTCTACTAAAGTTTCCAAATTTGACGTGAGGCTCTCCGTTAAAATTTGTGAAGCATCCTTGGTGAACAACTCGCTTGAATTTTTTTCAATTTTCAAGAATGCTGAATCAAAAAAGTGTGCAATCCATAGCGGGGAATGCAGTCTGTACGATCTTCATGACTGGCAGTGTTACCCCAGTCTCAGCAAGCCTACCTGTCTTTCTTAAGTTATATATACAATTCTGATGAACGGTTTTGTTTAAACATTTTGTGTGAATTCTGTTGACGTTGTGGAGCAGTAGGAAAATGGACTCCTACACTCTAGACCTGCACTCTGAAAAGGTCTATCTGTTGAATTTAAGCATGTGCTGGAGAACTACTTATTTATGGACTAGCAGCTGCTTATTCACAGCGCCTTGTCCTACTATAAGGACTATGGTATGGAATCTATTCCGGTTTATTGCGAGCGATGGAATAGCTGAACTTCATGAAGAGAGCGAGAAACGTGTCAGTTTTACTGGATGGGGATCTGCTTCACGTATGCACCTGATGCAATGGATGATCTTTAAAGCAATAAAACGAACAACTAGGTCATCAATTCCTTAGATGGAGACAAATACGGAGCGACCTCATCCTAGTTTATAAAATAAATAAAGTAATGAATTCATGGTTGAGCTGAGGTTGATTCTGATAGGCTGTTTAAATCGACCTCCTCATCCACAAGGGGCAACAGGCTTCAGCTAAGTTTCTCTAGACCAAGATCAACATTGAGACGGCACCTCTTCACGTCGTGGAGCTAGAGAATTTGACTCATCGATACACTTACAACCGGAAAAAAAAACGCGTCCGAGTTGTCCGGGCTGCAACGCCCACAGCTGCGCGATTCAAACATGGTTTTTATTAACCATGGAACGCCCCTACTACAGGCTTTATACGTTGGAGCCAGGAATGAACGACATTAACGACGCTCTATGAGATTTTCTTCTCATCAAAATCCCCCCTCCCCGACCCTATTTGCATCGGAGAAGCATGCAAGCAAATATTACTAGCTGCAGCGACTGATTAGCAGAGGAATAGGCAACTCGGTCCCGTAACGATTTCCCTGATTTCCCCTTTGTAACTCCGAAACTGTGGTCAGTAACTCAGACGGGTTTTTTTCCGGTTGTAAGTTTATCATACACTGAGAATTTGACAAATTAATCGAAAGAGTCCAGCTTCCCGGTAGTCTAAGTAAATTCAAAGGTATTGTGAGTGATCACCTGCCCGAGTAAACAAGATTCGCGGTCCACTGCAGTGTCTTCACTGCTGATCTAGTTTCTGTTAAATATTTATTTCGCATTATTCGTCGCGTTTCCATTCTCATACCTCGAATTTTTGTACCTGTGTACCGTTGTGTTGCTTTCTGGAACATGCTGTGGCATGCAATGAATTTGAGTTTGAAAATGATCTATACGTTTGGTAGATTGGCATCATGTGGAACAGCGTTTGCATGGAAGATGGTACCCTTCAAAGTTCTCTGGATCCCGCGATTGTCTTTATTCTTGGTATTGCTCACGATCAGTGATGCGCGAAATTTCCGTTTCCATGTTTCATGTGGATTGATTAATGCTGCGCTTTATCTTCTATCCGTATCCACTTTAGATGAAGACTTTTCCGAACATAGACAGAATGTGCCGACCGATGCAAGGGACAGGATCCCGGTCACTTCCTCCTCCAAGCGGTATCACGCACTAATCAAGTAAGGATGACATGCTACTGAAAGCTGGACATGCCTAACTGGAGGATACACCACGGATCTTCTGCACGGTATAGACACGTACTTACAATAACTACAATACTTACTACAATACTTACAATAACTGCGCGTCCCGTGCAAGTCGGACCACATGAGCTGAAAACGTACAACAGTATTCCGGCCACTTCATTTGGGCAAACCTCAACGCCACAGAACAAATAAAACAGGAAAACTTCTGCACTCGTACAGAAGGACGGTGTGCGCAGCATTAGAGACAACACTACGAAAGAGAGAAGAGCGCATAATGAGTATCCTGCGTGAATGAGTATCATACCCACTAAACAGAAACAACAATGGTTTGCACCGGATGCTTAAGATAATAATGGTGACGATGGTGATCATGATCAGAAGCACATCAAAACATTTGTGGGTGGGGCAGAACCATACAGAGCGCTGTATCTTATTACCATGTCATTACAACAAGTGACGATCAAAAGCCAACTCAAACCGTTTCTTACAAGTATTACATGTATAAGTAAAACAACAACAGCAAAGACAACAATGTAAATATTGGTTATTCTTTCATATGCTCAAAAATATGCTCAGAAAACTCATACAATGTCGTCACAAGAACAATATCACAGGCAAACAAAACAAATCCATGAAAGTATAATGCAAAATAAATTAGAATAAATTGACGTATCCTTATTAGTAACTAGTAACTGAAAGGTGATAATATCAGTGACAAACATTCTTAAACATCGCTAATTAAAGACTGAAGGCAAGCGAATGCTTACAGCGAGATATTACATTGGTCTTCACAGAGTGCGGAGGTCGCGATTACCTCCTTTTGGAGGCGGCATGCTAAAAAAGTGGCATGACGATATTGCTCAAAAATTCGTAAAGCAGTTTCGAAGTGAAACGGAAGAAATTGACTAGGATCTCTTACTTCGGTTGCTGTCCGTATGGATTCGGTACAACTCCGGGCACATAACCAATGTGAGGATGACCCATAGTGGGTGGTCCTGGCGGAAACGGAGGTCCATTCGGTGGATATGGCATGTACGGATTCGAAACGGCGTAGGGAATAGTTGCTTGTGGCCCTAAACAGCTGCACGATGAGCGAAACGAAGAGAGTGAACAAAGTCGCCTGGTAGAACGGGGAACGAACGTGTGGCCAGGAATGATCACAAGACAACTCACCGGCTCGATAAGGCACATGGGGCAGAGGAGTCGTGTTCGCATACGGATTAGGTACAGGAGCGGTCAGGCCACTAAAAACTACATCATTACCTAAAGTGTGTAAAAAATAAAGTATGAGGCGCGTAGTAAATGAGTAGCCACAAGGCTTTTTGCCCTGTAACAGAAGATACCTTTGCCTGACAGTCATTCTCAAGAATATTTCGTTATGACAATCACAGATCCCATCTTAGCGCAGAATCACTTGGGTAGCCACTTTGTACCACTTTCGTAAGAAGTCCAGGCAGTGTGGCAGGCCACACCAGGCTAGCCGACATCGGCAAACGGTGTCGTGCTAGGCTAGTACCGTCTTAATCAATCCCTCTCAAGATGCGCCACGTATTCTACTTTTAAGAGAGTCGTGAAGCAATCTGTAAGTGTATTTGGCCTATACAATGACTTGCGGTGGCTAGCCCATGGAGAAGTCAATGCTTTATCCCTCCCAGACAAGCCTGACAACTTTTCATGAACACTGAACAAGGACAGAAAACACTTCTACATTCACAAGCAAAATCATATATGCAACGTTATCTTTTCCGAGCATCAACTCTTACGCGAAAATTAAAACTCACACGCTCGAGGTCCTTTCTCCAGCTGGACCGAGAGAAGCAGCGGCACCGGAGGCGATGACCGGAGCTTTAGCCGCAGATGGCACTGAGGGAGGTACGCTCGTCGTAGGCACTTTCACCAACGTCGCAGTCGGAGCAGTCGCGTACGGCTGTGCTAGCTTAGCTTCAGGCTCGGCACTGATTCGAGGTTTCTCTTCCTTAGGCGCGGTGGTGGTAGCTACAGGTTTTGGTGGTGGTGATGGCGTAGTTGCAGCAGTCAGGACAGCAGAGGGCTTCACTTCCACTGGTTCAGACAAACGTGGAGCAGTTTGAGCTTGGGCAGCAACGACAGAACCACCAACAGATGGTAATGGCTTTGGTTTCGTTTCCGGAGCAAGCTCGCTGCTAGTCTAAAAACCTGGTCGATTATACCACGAAATACATGAACAGGCTAAATACTTACCTGCACTGGTTTCACACCACAGCCTTCCTCTCCAGCTTTTTCCACCCTCATCTTCTTCGGCCTCGGCTTAAGATCTGCAACAGCAGCATTCAAGGAACCCGACCATACAAAAAAAAAACCGGAGGCAACACTACGAGTGAAACAAGAACTTGCCGAGATCATTTTCGCTGTCCTCAGACACATCGCTCTCCACGTCCTCGGGATCTTCTTCCACTGCTGTTTTCGGAGGCGCTGCCACTTCACGAGATGTCTCTTCTTCTTCCTCCTCTTCCTCTTCTTCATCTTCCGGATCCTCATCTGGTTGAAAGTCGTCCGAATCGGAGTCAGAGCTGAATAATGTAAATACGGAAAGATTGACCACTCTGAATTTCCGTTAGTACCAACAATGCTTACTTTATTCTCCTCTTCTTTCCTTTTCTTTGTTCCGGTGCTTTCTCCTCCTGCATCTCTACGTCTTCGCCTACTGCTTCGTTACTCTCTTCCTCGTCACTGTCTTCGTCCAGTACCGGTATTTTAGACTTGACGACAGCTTTTCGAAGCGGCCTAGGAACAACGGAGATTATAAACGATAAAAACTATGGAGATGATAAACAAGAAAAATTAATGAATATATGAAAACGAACCGCGCAAACATGACCGTTAATAGTTGAAAAAATCGAGCAAACACACCTTCGTGGCAAATACTGAAGAAACCACAAAAGCATAAAAGAAAGCGCAGCCAACTACTGTAATGATTATCTTACACAAGCGAACGGAACATACCTGCCCGTACGGGTACGAGGAGCATCACTATCGTCGCCATCGTCAGCCATCTCGACCTCGTCAATTTCATCGTTCGACTCTTCACTCGACGGTTCAAATCGTTTCCTACTGTTCCTCTTTCTTCTCTTCGCTTCCGAATCATCCGAATAGGTTTCAGTCTCTTCTTCCTCTTCTGATTCACTCTCCGACTGCCTAAATATAAGGCTCATAATCTGAGCGAATCGGAAATAGAAACGTCAATTCTCCCCTCTAAGAATCGTTTGGCGATAGATACAATACGACAGAAGCATGAGATGAAAGAACCCGCTGAGGAATTAGTGTCAGCCAAGCCTGAATTAAATTTAACTAACCAACGACCTCGCTTGCGCGCCTTCTCCTTGGCCTTACGCTTCTTACGCCTTCGACCAGTATAGCTGTCGTCCGATCCAGAAACAACGAAGTCCTCATCGCTTTGGGTTGGCTTGAGAATGCTCCGACCACCGCCACCGCCACTGGCCCTGGAAAATGATCAGAAATGGAGCTAGCACAAACTCGGTTTTCGACGCAGTTGAACGTAAGTTTAAGTGCGTTAAAACTCCAGATCTGCCAGTACAAAACGCTAACTGAAGTGTAGTTACTCCTTCCACGGTTTTTACATATATCGTAAAGGCACAGTCGAGTTTCAAGGTGATTTCTCTCAATTAGTGCTAATTTTAGCATATCCAAGGAAACATGCTCAGCAGCAACCAGATTTCTACGCTAGATAAGCTCTATCTTACGCTTTCTCAGCTGAACCACAGCAAATACTATAACGAATCAGAGTAATGGTAACAACTACAGTAGAAGAAGTGTTGGAGTGAGCGATTTCAGGGTAAACCGTTTGGTACAGTGAGAACTGCCGACAAGGACAGCAAAATGGATATCGATAAAGAACTGTAGATTCTTCCTCTACATAACGAGACGCGCCAAGGAAACTTCGAGAAGGCGTATGTGAGCCACGCATTTTTACAATGTGAACAACACTTGTTTACAGTTTTCTCCAGCACTTGCCATCGTTGAGTAAATGACCACATGAAGTCCTGCGGATCAGATTAGCATCCGAAAGATAATGGCACGACCAACCTTTCCTTTCGAAATTCGGATTCGGACGGCACGTAGTCCGACGACGACTGCACTTCTTCCTCAGCAGCTTCCTCCTCAGACCTTAAACTCGACAGATGAGTTGAAAGAACAGTTTGGAAAGGAAACCAGCGAAAATAAAATACGAAATACGAACTCATTTGCTCTGTACTCATCCGAATCCGAGTCCGACTCGTCATTGACGTTCAAATCATTCAATTTTCGACGATGTTTCGGCAACTGACGAGGAGGTACGCCAGCAGAGGCTCTAAATATTAAAAAATGATGCACTAATAAGAAAAACGCTTCAAAGGATAACCTCATACAACGGCTGTGCAGCTGCCGCAACATGGACTCATCTCAAAAATATTAAAAAAGAAGAAAACAGACCTTGGTGTTCCCTCATCTCGCTGCTTTTGCGCCTCGATGATGTTGGCCATGTCCTTTCCTCGACCAGCACCACCTTGGGGACGAGCGACTTCTGAAAGCGTCAGGTTTAAGACAGAGTGGGAAGTAGAGGAGATATCAATACAATATACACGTAAGGACACCATAAATAAATACAGTTTGACAAAGTGCTCCAACCTTTCATCGTGTCAGGAGGGGGTGGTGATTCGTTCATCCTACAAGCCTCTTTTATGACTGTGTCGAACTCGGAGAACTTGTAATCGACCTATAAGTTTCTCGTCGATGAGTACATATCCCTGATATAATGTGTGAACCATAACTGTTAACTATTAATATTTGCAGTATTTCTTCTACTATATAAGAGTTTTGTGTTTAGATGATTCAGCCGCATTAAAAGATTCACCTTTTTCACCGAGCGCCTTGATCGTCCTTCCGCAATCGTTTGGACATGCATTTGCATTCGACGCATATTGGGATTCATTCGCCTAAATTAGAAAAAAAGGTACCGAAATAAGAAAAACACAGGTGTCATGGAGAACTGTCAGGATGATCAGCATGGCGAGGGAGCAGATCTGAGTTGGATCGGTGCAATTTTTCCCGATTCTGCGCCTACGCACGAAATAGTATTCATTTATTTTTCGAGACACGCTTTGCGGCTTGCAGCGTTTTCGAGATTTTGAAAGCGCTCTTTGCTAAGTTTGTGTGTTGTAGTAATCTGCATTTCATCCAAACGTCTGGAACATGCGCAACATACAGGGTACAACTGAAAGGACTGTTCTGGTTAAGAAAATTGTACAAACCGCGCCGGTGGTTGAATGGCGTCTATAATGTTCTGGTTCCTCTTAAAAGCTGTTTTGCAGCTCCACCTTGAAAAAAACAACGTTATAACAACCTACAATCTCAGTAACAGCCACTAGAGGCTTATGGAAAAACGACTTAAAATTACAACGTTTTTGTGAAAACCTAGACTATAGACTCGGAACTGAATTTCTTGGACTTCGCAATAATCTAAAAGAGGGCTTCAGTACGGTGAAAACGTATTTTAACTGCAATCGTATGGAAATTTAGCCGTCTTCATAATAGTCCACGTAAAAAAAAAACTCCCTTCATACCTTCCTTCCCACTCTTATCCGAAAACGGTAACGGGGAGTGTGAAACCCGAAATACTAACAAACTATAAGTTCAGCACTGAAGAGACATGAAAGTATGTATGACAGCAAACAACTTGACACTAATCCGATTAAATGGAATCCTATGGAAGCGATCGAAATTACCCTTAGCATAACTTGTTGTAACTGACTAAGCAGGTTTTCAAACCGTTACAGTATGCTCAATCGTAGAGAAGATATCATGTTCATGCCTGCAATGAATGAAAACAGAGGCACGATATCAAACATCCCCGCTCACGCCTCTATCATTGACCTTCTCATATTAGTAGGACTCCATTGAGTTTAGCATGGATCACTGATCTGCAGTCATCGCGATGTCAAAACAAAATACGATATTGCTTACTGCAGTCCTAATCATCTGTGCTTCTGTAGTCATACAACGCATTACTACACCAAGCAGATTTCAACCCTCGACTTGGTGCCCATGGTTCCGCCACCCAGGCCAATAGCCCCCGATGTGCCACGGAGGGATGAAGCCAACACCTAACCATGACAGTCTGCTGATCGGCTGTAACCCAGTAACAGTAATTCATGTTGAGATAATTGCATTTTCGCATTCTGAAGACAAGGCGAATCCGCCTATACACACTACTTCAGTCGTTAACACCTACCGTCGGGATAATCTTTAGGTTAGTTTGTTAGACGTCCTGTGTGAACACCTACTACGCAAAACTGAACAACACCCACTTCACAGCTTGCTTCTTACTGCGGCGTTGGCCGTCGTCGCTTGACGTCGAACTGGAACTGTCGACAGCGTTCTGCTTCAACTGAAACTCAAAGATCGACGGAAAAAGAACTTAAAAATTTACAGCACATTCGATTACCAGCTTGAAGATGACCCTGTCGGCAGTGAATTTATGCGTTTCGAAATAAATTTGTTTGCACTAAATTCGACTACTAATTAGCTCTTTCAGATATATGCTACTTCGGGTCGCCGTTGCTGAACTGCCGTAAACTTTTATCCAAAAACGTTTCAAGGATGTTTTCCGAACTTTTCTGAGCGCTGCAGAAAGGGGAATAAACGTGATGAAAGGAACCTTAATCGGCGTCTAAAAACCGAGAGCTGCTAAGGAACCGAGTCCTAGCACAGTAAGGACACATCCATTTTTATTTGACAGCAAACAAAATAGGATTCTGCAATATAGTCATACAGTTTAAACGATGACGAATCCAAGATGAGGTTGAAGAGGTGGGGCATCGTTTGCTGATTCGTACTGGTCACCTGTTCCTGTCCTAGCTTTGAGACAGAAGTTGGAGCCAGAGTACTTGACACTACTCTACTTTCACGACTTCAGAGGTTCAGGAGCAGTGTAGAAAAAAATCACCCAAGCCTCTTCTATGGGGGGTAATTTGGGGAGCTGATCTAAAATCTGACATCCGTTTTTGGTTTTACGTGGGAGTAGTACAGTAGGATGCAATAGATAAGATCATGACCTCGATAGCCTTAATCATCGGCAGCTACCGTAACCTACCGTCAAAAACGGAAGTCAGACTCGTGACCAGCACCGCAAATAACCCCCACAGACAAAATCTGTGCGATTTTTTTCGACCTCTCCTCTAGCTCTGAATTCGTGGAAGTACAGTAGTGCCGAGCATTTTAAGGAAAGGAAAACCTGTGACAAGTAAGGCAGATAAAAAGCCGCTTAACGGAAAAGGAGCCGAAAACAAAAACGATACAATCAAATAGGAGCTTTCCTACAGAGCCTACTATCCAAAGGAGCCGCTACCGTAATTTGTCGTTGGGGCGCGCCAACTATCTCACGGCGGCGGTCCTTTAATTAGGCGCACCGTCTCGACTGTCACATTGTGCCGGCGTTATGTGCACGAATGAGAGTTTTACTTATTGAATACAGAGTTAGGCCAAGACGGCTAGGGGGAGGCTCTCCGTGTGTTAAGTGGTTATCCGCCTTGGAAAGAAGGCCCACAAGTGCCCAATCATATCAGAGGTGGCCTAGCTCAGTTCACAGCTGGGGGATAACCAGTAGAACACACCAATGTTGTGTAAAAATTTTGATTTAGTGCAACACAGAACATCGTATAAGGCACACTGCCTTCCCCCGAGCCGCTTTGCGCCAGAATTTATGGGGAACAAGGTCCTTGTTTTGACTCCTTTCGCTGTGAATGAGTACGACTTGTATGCGAGTTTTTTGGATATGATACTACGACTTCAGCGCAGATAGGCTCGGGGAGGGGGTTACCATGTAGAAACGCTTAATACGTTTTGTGATCGAAATTAAAAATTTTAAGCAGCCGTACGGTGAACTGAGTCAGGTCGTTTCTTACGTAATTGGACATACACGTGCCCTTCTACCAAGGCGAATATTCACTGAGCATATGTCGAGCCTATTTGCGCCATGATTTCCTCAGTAGAGCAAATACGAATGTGTTTCAAGGTGTGGGGGATATGGACTTCTGGAGGAGCAGTTTCCTCGGATTATCTGACGACAGAGTATTAGACTATGTGCGAGGCAATGCTCGCTCATAGTCTAATACTCTGTCGTCAGATAATAGTTTAGTATCAGTCTTACTCTAACAGTAGCGTGGCGTGCACTAGGATAGGACTGTAAATACTATATATCAGATGTCGGAAATGTAGCTTTTGCTGTATAAATTCTTGCAATCCCTCGACAGATTTTATTCTCATGCATTGAGACTATTACTTAGTTAAAAACGAATAATGGTACGACCGACATGGTAGTACTGCAGGTATACTCGATACTCAACAAACTACACTAACAAGCATTAAAGGAGCACTAAAGGGGTTTAAAAGGATCTCGAAAAGTTTACCTGCATGTGCTTCCTTCCACCATTTATAGAAAAGTACGTTTTTCCACAAAGTTCACATAGAAATTTGGAATGACCTCCAAATTTTTCGACTTTGACATCATCCCTACTGTCTTTCAGCTCCTCAGCACCGCATTTGTTAATGTTCTTCATATGTCTGTACAAAGTGCTCAGCGAAAACGGGCCCTTCAGGCAAATCTTTCAGTGCGCTGATGTCTTCATGCTCAACTCAAAGCTGTAAATATTTCAAAACTAGTGCACTTTGAAGAAGGAACAAATGACCAAAATTACAACGAAGCTACTGGTTGAAACATATGCGAAAGTGGGAAGCAATAACCATGTCAACATGATGTAACATAAAGGAGAAGAGACGATGTCGAGGCACTGCCGTACGTGAGGTACTTTAAAGGACCGCCGCCGTGAGATAGTTGGCGCGCCCCAACGACAAATTACGGTAGCGGCTCCTTTGGATAGTAGGCTCTGTAGGAAAGCTCATCAAATAGGCTAATTAGAGGGAGGGGAAATCCATTAACCCTCGGCTAGAGGAGTTCTGGTCGCAACTCGAAACAAGAGAACAAATGTTGATAATAATAAATAAAAATAAAATGTAATTGCACAAAACAACCAAACCAGATGACTATTTCCACAACGAAATAAGAGTTCTTACCGTGGTTGGGATGATGTTGTTCAGCGAAACGCCAATGTACTCCATTTCTCGACGGAATCTGTCCGCGGCCGCTTTCCTTCTGCAAAACATTTCCACTAACGCCGTCGATATCGCAACAACATAGAAACGCTTAGGACAGCAAACCTGCTACCAGCTCAACTCCAACAGCATTTCGAAAATCACGCAAATGCCTCTCGTTTTACCTTACTTTAAGAACATTTACTAACTTCCACGTCACATTATAGTTTTGTATTAGGCACGCTAACAAGACCTGATGACTATCTTTATCTCTACTTACTTGGGCTCCATAACCGCCTGGTCAGAAGGCGGCGATTTTCCCTTCCTATTACTTTTAAGTTCTTTGTCGCCGCCTACGGGAGTGCTTGGTTTCAAGTCATCAACAATCGAAACTCCTTCAAATTCGCCGAGATATTTTCTCTCCATTTTACCTAAAACTTCAGGATATAGTGTCACGTCCTGAAGGACAATAAGAATACGAGTGAGAGACAAAAGAAACGTTCATATTGTGAGAAGTCAAGAGTAAAAGGAAACGTTTGAAAATAGGAAGGAAGGCAGAAGGCTTCTGTTAAAGATGGATTTCCAATCTATGGCAGCGTCTTATCGTTAATACGTTAGCTGCGTGTGTCTTATTCACAATATGTGTTCGTTCTGAGCGCATTTTCTGGTAACAGCAAAAATGGAGTTTACGCATTACGCCCAATTGCTTGACGTCCTAGTTTTTTTTTTTAGCGAAATGGAACTTTGTTCTGCGGTGGGTATTGTGTGAGGAACGGCAACGAGAATGCGTGTCATTTCACGGAAGGAAGGGCACATTGCACTGCGCATCTATACTGTTGTCGATGGAAAGGGATAGGTAAACGTGGCTGTCGAAGAGATCGGAGTAAAAGTTGCGGACTACCTTCTCAAACGCCCTTTCAGTCGAACTGAGGGGTCCATCTAAATGTAGGAGACCGGTTACCCTGGTTCGATGTCGGCAAAGTAGCAGCGGGTGTTCCCCATGCTCTTGCATGCCTCACCAGCATCAACCAACACTTATTTTCCTTCCTTCATTAAATGCTCCTTTACCTCTCCCTGCATAATGTCGCAAGCTCGGACGTCAGACTGACGATTGATGCCCCAGACGGTCGTATCAGCTTGAGGGTTTCTAGATACGAAGCTGTAGTGTTGTTCATGGATGTTGTCCATTTCGGTAGCCTCCCAAAGGCTAGCAAGAGAAGTGTGCGGGCCACTCCAAACTGCTGATCTAGATATGAATTCTTCAGGTAACCGTCACCTCACAATTTTAACGTTGAATTCACAGGCAATCACTTTGCAGGTAAGATCTTGCTTATAGATCTTCTCCAGCTTCATGTAGAAGGCTTCGAGCTCTTCCTCTCCGTGGTTGAATGTTGCAGCGTACACCACGAATACGACCAAAGCTATTACAGAACCAAATTGCTTCAGTCGCAGAAGACTGACTCGGATCGTCAAAGATTCACACGAATCGATACTCGGGGAAGAGAGCGTGATGGCGAAGACACCAACGTGACATGATCATCTACAAGGCAGCGGCTCCTCTCCAAAAATCGCAGCCGACGTGTCTTCTTCACTCGCTCAACCTGATCACGTTATAACGAATGTTTTTGGCTTGCATGTTGAAACTTACGAACGTGGAGCTCATCGAAAAACAGGAGAGTACTTGATGTCCCGTCCCATTCACGCCCAAAGGAACGAACATCTTTTAATTCTCCATTCCACCCCACCACTTACGCTAACATACGTTTTAGAAACCTGGGCATAGACACAAGAAGATGACAAAGATCTACGATAGTTATCCCACTGTCGTTAATGAAAAAAGCTATGCTCGCGATATCACGTTACACGCATGTAGGAGAAGACATCTAGAGCTCTGAGAATCGGCAATGTTCAGAAAAATCACGCAGTCGCGTGGGCAAGTTGTCGAAAATTAGGTGGGGCGGCCAAATAATGAGTCTCGTAGACATCCGCTGGACAGAAGCCGTCACCTACTGCATTCCGCCGGAAGTCAAAAGATCATCGGGACGCCCACCAACGCAAGGGCCGGAATTCTTTGTGAATGCCGCGAACGAACGATATAACGGTCTTCGAGTTCCTCGAGCGACGAGAATCCACTGGAGCACTCTGGCACGCTACGACGACGAATAGAGATGTTGCTGTCGCCAATTCGTGCAACTCTATGATCAAGAGAACGACGGGGGACACATATATACAGGTGAAGGAGACACCTCCTAGACAAAGCTGCACCTGGCAGTGTTTGGCTGAATAGGTGAGATCATGAGGCCCACATTTTCCACAATCTTTGCTTTCTTTGATCAAGCGGTATCCTAACAGGGCTAAATTGGCACGCGACAGTAGATCCATTACTGTCGAATCTTCGAGGTATTCGATGATCAGCGGAACGACAGGTGATATAGGTAACAGAGTGGAAGTGGTGACTATGTTTAAAGCAAGCTGCCATATTGTTGAGCTGGTAACAAAAACGCCCTAGCATAAGTGGTCGTACACTGCCGTAATGGTGCTATAACGCTTTTGCGCAACTAAATGTGTGCGCTTGACGAAACGTTTAGTAACTCTGGGACTGGTCACGGCAAAAGGGATCTAGAATGCTTGGAACCCTCATTATCCTGAGAACACAGGCTGCTTTCATGGAACGGCCAACGTGGACATATTGTCGAGCATTACGACAACATACAGCGCGTAGGGCAAGCTGTACACACCGCAACTGTTTAATGATGTAAATGCTTGCCAATGATGTTTAAAATTCTCAGCAAGAAGCTGAACAACGACACAGAATTCTTACTAGGAAACAATCTCAACGGTAGGTCGGAACGGCCCAAGTGTTGTATATGGGCAGAATCGCCTCTCTCTCTAGGAAACAACAAAATACAAATATGTCGACCCCAATGCAACTTTGCAGAGTTAGGGACGACGGAAGTTAGACCGCTGGCGGTGTTAGCCCTCAGCCTGTGCGCAGAGGACGGGCTCAGGTTGTCTGGAAACAGTAATGACGAGCGAGCGGCGGCAGCGCAGAGGGTAGAGGGACGGCTTAATCCCCATGATCACTGTTTCCAGCAAACTTAAGCCAGCACTTCGCGTGCAGCAGAGGGTTAACGCCGCCAACGGTCCAACTTCCATCGTCCCTAACTCTGCGCGGAGCTGTATTGGGGTCGAGAAATTTGCATTTTGCTGTTTCCCAGAGAGAGGCGATTCTGCTCATGTACAACACTTGGGCCGTCCCGACCGTTGAGATAGTTTCCTGGTTAGACGGAGAGCTGACGAGATCCGTCAGAGGAAAGCTCAAACTGTGTGTACCAGTTTCAAAGACAAGACTTAAAACAGATACCTTAACTTATAGAACTCCTACGGAACTAAACTTGATTCTTGATAGATACGACGATATGATGACAATGTCTACACATGTTTGGAGCAGAGCTATTTCTTATTGAGATTTTAAATGTGAGTGTAGTTGACTATACGTGATAACGTTTTGTTCTTGTTTTCTGTTTGCGTTGCATTTCTATGGTGAATCATGTTCGCGCTTTGAATTTAAATAAATAAGTAGATAGAACTGCGGCCGCTTACGGTACATTTCCTTGTAAAAACACCACGCCCAGAATGAGTTCACTTTCTCCGAGCACTCAGTTTCACGAATGGCAGAGAACAGAGCGGACAGCATTCGAAAAATGTATAAACAGTAACTCCGAGACACTTATAGTGATGGCAATCCGTCACGGCAAGCGAACACGAACGCCCACGGAACTGTCCTGGAAGACGTGTCCGCTCGATTCACACACTGACACACGCAGTTTTTGCGTGTTGCTTACAATACGGGGCGAGCATGGGTGAAATAGTACATTCAGGCCGGACGCGGTCGACGCGCACACACGCGTTGGCACGTCGCCATCGCACCAGATGGGCACGTCGCCAGAAGCGCGTGATCAGCCAGCGCCGTACGGACGTTTATTTCGCTGTGCCGGAGAACTACAACTGACCTTTAAACAGGATTTCCACCCCAGCAAATGGACGACCCTTACTTCGCGTTAACGACAGACAGCACGCACTGATTTCTGAAGTCGTGGATTCTTTTTTAAAGATATAAAATCTTGTATAGTTGTTTATTTTACGGCCATTAACCAAGGGAAGTTTGATTTAACAGCACCTAGCCGGGCGGACAACAGACGAGTGCTCTCACAAAACATCTGTGATTCCGGTCTCACGAATCGAAAGTGCTGCGTTCAGAGAATGGATTCCAACGATCGGAACAACACAAAGGCCCTTTCTCTGGTCGCACGGGTACGTACTGCTGCACTGAACTTTCAGCAACATGCACTTTTTCAGAAAATGGAATTTGCATCCGAATGCATCCCCTGTGGTTTTCAGAACAAGGGAGCGAAAGCGGCGGAAAAGTCCGAAATCAATTCCTTTTTCAAAAAATTTTCTTCAGAACCGCATTTTTAGCTTCTTGTCTACCTATATTTTTTAAAAATACGATGGCCAAGCGATTGCATCGTTCACATTGCGTTTTTCTGATAAGCAAAACGATCCTCCCATGCCCCTGCCCCACCCTACCTAGTAAGACACGCGTCGAGAAATCGTATCGGGCTCATCAATCACATTCGACAGTCGTTCAGACAAGAGAAGGGCAAATTCAAAAAAAAAAAAAAAACGAATGCCATAATTTTTGGCGCAATACCGATCGGAATGGTCAATAATCCCTCCTAGGCTTGAGTAATTTCGATATACTCACTGTCTAATACATGACAGAATATTTCAAATTCCTAGCGATGGCCCAAACCCTCACCAAAATTGCGCTAAAATAACGAATTCTATGAGCAAAATAGTAAAAAAAACTCGTCGTACTAACAGTAATCCTCAACCAGTAACGCACCCGTTTTTTTTCACTAAATTGTAGATGGCACTATCGAAGGGCGTCCCATTAAGAGTAAGGTGAAATGAAGCAGAAACAGAATTGCTGATCATGGACTGCCGCTCGCTCAGCATTTGTAAGTCTAGGGAAAGTCATGTCATCTACATATCAGGATGAATAGCTGGGAACGCATCAATACATCGTGATGTCTGCACCACCGAAGCGAGCTTCATCAAGAAGAGTGTTCAATTCATGAGGGGATCATTCTGGAATTAACACAAGCCCTCACTTTCGCAGTTTGAGAAGAAATGTTAAAAACCGACAGCGGCACAATTTCACAAGCTTTCTTGGTGTGCAGACCCATTCATACGATGAAGACCAATCACCACATAAAAATGAAGTAAACTTACTTCTTCTCTTCAGCCGCTGCCTTCTTCTGTTGAACCGCGAGCACATCTTGTACGTGTGTGAGACATTCGATCAGCATCCCATGTTCACACTTCGGACAATACCATTTGCCAGCTGGCACAAACCTGTTGGGTGGGATATTTAACATATATGTACCTTGAAGGAGTGCATTGCTGCTGAATTTTTCTCTAATTCTATCGCGAGAACTGCCATAACAGGAGAGGAAGGTTCTGCCCAAACATGGTGGTTGTGAGATTCTTAACGTTAGCAGTGTTCAGTGAGCGGCAATAAAACGAGGTGAAATCTCCACAAACGGTAACAGTGAAATAAGTATTTTCCATTTCTCATATTAATATTGAAAAGCATCACATCGTGTGTAGCATCACATTACATGTCCTCAAAGATAGGTCAATTTCTATCAGACTTGTATGGAAAGGATGCGGATTTTCCATTGGCACGCACTCTATAGCCCTTGCCTAGGCTGAATAGCTACCCAAAACGATGGTGAAGAAGAGTGGATGTAGAAATATAAAGAATGCACATATGAAAGCAATTGGTTAGCTCCAAGTTTAACACTTGCTTATAGCACACCACCCCATTGACGAGTTGTATCAACATCCGAAACAACCTCAATTAGGATACAATCTCTGGCTTGTCCCAAGCAAACAAAAAGGAAATCCTCACCATAGAGGAGGTTTCAAACACGTGGTATGCCAGGCGTCATCGCAGTTATCACACAGTAGTAGCTAAAAAAAGAATGTGTGGTCAACAGTCGTTGAGAAAATGGAATTAAAACAGAGTTTACTTCACACTTCTCAGCCGACCACAGGATTGATGGAAATTTTTTTTCAAAATTCCTGTCTCAGATGTAGAACCGAATAAGAGGTGTTACGTAAGCTGAGGAGCTTGGATGATAACTAAGGAAAAAAAACTACCTAAAAACTCACAATATCCTCATTGTCACTTCTCTTGCATAGGCCGCATGAAAAGTCACCTTCAGCCCTACGACGCACTTCTTCCTCCTATAAAAGTGCTTGTTGAAAAGAGCAATACATGCAATGAAACCGCGAACTAACATCGTCATCCGAGTCCTCCTCGTCTTCCACTTCCTCCACGACCTTCTTCTTTTTGTGTCGGCGCTTCCTGCAAACTCGCTTTAAGAGTGACTCGACTTCAGTTACTGAACCCACTAAATCTTACCCCGATGACTTTTTCGGTGTTTTTGGCTTGAATTCGTCGTCGCTGCTTCCTGAAGCGTCCACCTCTGCATCAGAACTGGCCACCGATCCATCGGAATCGTCGGAAACGGGGCTAGACGAATCCTAGAAATTGGATAGTCAACGTGTACGTCAGATTGTGCTATGACACCAAACCGGCTCTTCCTTTTCTTTCAGTTCATAAAGGTACGCAAAACGTCGCTAAGACAATATCACAAGCGGTATGCTAAACCGCTAAAGGATGAAGATTGACTGTTAACTAATCCTTGTAGGATACGTCACGCTTTCTACTTTTGCATGAAGTTATGAATGCTAGCTAAGTGTCGCCTACACAACAACTAACCATACTGCAAAAAAGTTAGGGATTCGCTCTCAGCTTACAGTCAATCTTGACATGCACGAGGAAGCGCCGGCTGTCGCAAGCTCCCTGAATTGAAGTTTTGGCTGCGATCCCATCAAGTTCAACCAAGTTGGACTTGTCAGAGAGGGATAAAACAACGACCTATCTATCGGCTGGCCACCGCAAGTTATTGTGTGGGCCAAATATACAGTGAATTGCCTTCACCATAGCCCCTTGGAAGTATAATGTATGGCATCTTGTTCGAAGAGATTGACCAACGTCAACGCCTAGTCTTTATTTTATAATTCGCAGACGATACGACTTGCTTCTACCGACTGCACCTTATTCATCTCGGAAGTAGAACAGGCGACGTAAAAGTCACAGACACAAAACTTGCCTTAGGGACGTTTGCCTCTGAAATTTCCGACTTAGTACAGCTTAGCCCTGCATCTATAGCACATATTTGGTCCAGAAAGACTTCGCACCACTAATTTTTGTTTAGAACTTATTACGGTTGCTCCGCTAATGGTGATGCTAGTAGAAGACACATAAGGCATCCATTTTAAGATAGATAATTGGGAAAATTACTTACTCTTTTAACATTCTCCTCCTTCTCCTTCACCTCTTCATTGGGATCAATATTGGCAGGTTTCTTCTCGTGAGTTTTCCTTGGAGTGACGTACTTTCGAATATTCGACTGGGCCTTCTGGGAGGCGCTTCGTCGAGGTAATACTCGACGATCGCCCTGCGAAGCAAATGAATTTCAGAAGCGACAGTTGTTAGCAAAATAGACATTGTAACACCCACATCCTCATTCTCTGTCGGCTTCTCTTCCTCCTCTTGCACAACCTCCTCTTGAGGTTCTTCTGGGGCAGTCTCCTGTCTGGCGCTCCTTCTGTTACGTCTATCCTCCTTTTCTTTCACCATCGATTCTCTCATTCTCTGAAAATCTGTGAACATAAAACGATAACCTAATAAATGAAAATGCCCAGTTGATGATGCAATAGGCTTACAGTACGCCGGCAATGAAGAGCTTATAATGCCATGGGCTACGATATGATACGGCTAGGTCCACAAAGGAGCTACTAATAAACAATGGCTGCGCACCCATCTGGCAAACGTTTCCTGCGATAGCATCACCAGATGGAGTGCATCCTAACAAAGACGGCGGAAACAGAACAAGGGACACTGTGATGGACTCTTATAGACAGAGCTCAGATGACGAAAAAGGGCAGAATGTATTCTGAATCCTTTCGCATTTCAACACTCGCCTTGATGGCAGCTTCGTCCAGAAACATATCCACGTATGTTCCCTTCTTTGTGACCATATTGATGGTTGGTTCACCATCGCCTTCAACTGGTTTAATCTGAAACGTAACCCATACTTGTTCTACGTAACTTGCACAAAATTACAGACCGACTGGTTCAAAGACAACTTACAAATTCTCTCTTGTCGTTTGGGTTCTTCACATATCCGAGATCTTGTTCCTTCAGCTTTACTATAAGCGTCTCCAGATCCGTCATGTCACTAAACATGACAGAAGATGACAAGACAAGAAGATATGCGCTTCGCATATGTCGCACATGTCCAACATGTTTCTATCAGGGAACATTGATAACTATTGATAGTTGAGCGATCGCTGCGGGACCACAAGCCTTTCCCGATTTCAACAATCGATTGCCTTGTGTTGCGTTTTGTTCTCTTTCAGGTTCTTCTTTGAATGCGTGTATTTTTAATCGTATCCATTCAGTTGGTGCTGCGGCACGCATGCATCATGATGGTGTGCTCGTCTTCTGCTCAGTAGTTGCTTTCTGGCTGACCGTACTTCTTTTGCATAACTTCCCCAAAGGTCCATCGACTAGAGGTGAGGAAGCATTTTACACACAACTTGACTTTTGCAATAGTTTTTCCCAACTGTTTCGAGGTGGTGAAAATGGGTCACTGTTTCTCATGAACTTGTCGTCACCTTCTTGGTCCTGGCAACTCCTCGATATGGTGCGGAGCGTATTGAAAACTAGGGAAGTTCTTACTTATAATGTTCCAGTCACAGAAGAAAAATTTGTGAAAGCAGGAAAAATTTTGAAGGTGACGGTATATTTCGAAAGATGGTGAGATGCCACCACTAAAAATATTTATATTTGTTGAGGGATGTGCACCGGACAGCGGAAGGGTCGTTCATCACGCTCTCTATTAGAGAAACTAGCGGTGATTTGAACACCTAGAAAAGACGTATATTGCAGTCCAGAAAGACGGACATTGAGGAAAGTACTAAAGGCCTTCCTAAAATGCTCGAACGTAGTCTGTTACATGAATGGACACAAACCGGGCTACTAAAGTCCATGAGTATCCGCTCTCATCGTCCTGCTCTGTTGTGTAGAGCCGAAGACCGTATTTCGAGTCAATCTGGCAGTAGTATGCCAATCCATCCTTGTCAACTCCAGTCACCGTGTCTCTCATATCCATCGCACGCAGAGCTGTAGGGATCTGAAACAACATAAGGGCAAATATTTTCATTTGAATATTTTTGGAAGAACTGATCCCATTACATGTAAAGGGAGTTCCCGTAAGTAACGCTTCGAAGTAGAGTTGTTAGAAAAACAATGTCTGAGAAACTCACACTTTCTCTGAGCTTCAGATTATGATCCAACTGCAGTTCGCACAGCGTCCTTAGGATCCTCAGTTTACTAAGAATTGACATGTGGACATAGCCATACCTAAAAATTTAAAATTTCAGAAAGTTAAATGAACAGAATCTAGAACAGCGTTTATTACAACACTAATCTGTTGTTGTTAGCAGTGTTTATTATAAGGAAATAGGATATCTAAGGAGTCAGGCGAACTTAAACTCATTGGAAGACCTCTATTAATCTATTAATTCTTCAAGCATAGGGTTGGGAGTGGGTGTGCAAAGGGACATGAAGGAAAGAAGGCACCCCCCCCCCCCCTCCTCCTCCTTCCCAAGAAATTGGCAAAGATTATTTCCTAACCGTGAATAATTGAACTGCAGATGTTCCCACGGGTCAACCAACGGTGGATGACTCGACACCATCGAGTGGATTTAACTCTAGATAGAAGTAAAAGTGCCAAGCTTACGTTTCAAGCTGCCTCTTTTCCGATGACAGCAATTCCGTGCTATTGAGATACTTGAGCAGACATTTTTCGAAACTTTCGTTACTAACGGTCTTCATGATCGTGCGACGTAACAGCTTCAAATGAAGATCGACTAGCTCTTTGGACACTGAAATCACATAACCTAGACGCCTGTACAAGCATAACGACCAAATGTATTGGATACCACGTCCATCCTCCAACGTGGTGAACATGTTCTCGAGCTGACAAAAGCTGACTGGTTCCATCCCTTGAAGAAGAAACATCGTTTTAGTTCAGAATTAGGAAAATGTAGGAGGTGAACGCACTCATGAGTGTGAAGAATTTGTTTATAAAACTGCATATCACGGCAAAATCTGGATCCGAACGCAGCTGTTCAGCATCGATCTAAAAAAAGAGTCTCTTAACAACGGAACAACTCTAAAACAAGATATTATCGTACCTGAGGAGCAGCAGACGGCTTTCGAGCGAGACCGGCTGTCCCTGGCTGCTCGGAATCGCTTAAGTCGGCGTCGTCTACGGTAGCGTCGGCATCATCAGCCGTGCTTCCTATGCTAGCGAACGTCGTCGTGCTCCCATTCTCAGCCGAAGTACACGTGACTACCGTTGGAACCCGATCCCCATCAGACGAGGGCTTGTGTGCGTCACCATTAGACTCAGACTTCACCGACGTATTGTGTTCTCGGGCATCTTCGCCCAGCTAAATTGTTAACTGATGAGAGGTTAAGCTTAAATGGAACATCGACTTCCATAGCCCGATACTATAATAGTAGACTATGATTATCTGAGGAAACATAATCAGCGTGTAGTATACGCGATTATAAACGCCGGATACCGGCTCACCGTAACCGCAGTGCGCGTCGGGTAAAATCGTAGTTGGTGCAAGCTGCAGGGGCGCAGTGAACCTTACGCCTAAAATCGCAGACACGCTACTCGGGAGTACCATCACAGTAGAACTGCTAAGGAGTAGCTCCTAAATGGGTTGGGAAAGGGAAGGGACTCTGGGGGTGGTGCACGGAAGCTGCTCGCGTTCCAGGGGAGTCCGCAGCGCTTCCAGACGTTCAGCAACCTAGGGCCGGCAAACGTGCTATTGTGCGCTTTAAGTAGCAGTTGTCGCAAATAGATTCCGAGGGGAGGGGAGGAGTCACTATGTGGAAGAGTAGAGCTGTTTGTGCTTTTTGAAACCGGAATTTATAGTACTGGTGTGTTCTACCCCTACGGTGATCTAAGGTAGGCAAATTCTTTTGTAACTTCACATGTACATCAAGGCATACAACAACTGAGTAGGTGGCGACCCCTCTCCCCCCCCCCCCCCCCTCCCACCATATTTTCGGCGACGATTGATGTGCTATGCTTCATTTCATTAACATCTAGAGTCACTTCCTAACTGCACCCCACTTAGCAAGTCGAGTTGTGGAGGAAATTAATATGTGGTACCCTACGAGGTACTGTGTACTCGCGAGTAGCGCGTCTACGATTTTAGGCGTAAGGTTCACCGTCCCCTGCAGCTTGCACCAACCACGCTTTTACGCGACGCGCACTGCGGTTACGGTGAGCAGGTCCTGGTATCCGACGTTTGTAATCATTTGATTGGCATTAAGGCTACTTCGCCAGCGGTTAGTTTCAATATCTGATAGATTACGAAGACAATATCGTGAATTGACCTGTGAGAGGACCTTTTCTTTGCAATTTCCCAGCAGGAGAAGGCTACGCTTTTCTTAGCGAAGCCCTCTCCTTTCATCTCGTTCTACTCTATGGTGAGCCTCGCCTCACCGATCTGTCCTCACCGTGCGTTAGTTTTACGGCTCGGTTGCTTCTTAGGGATATATAGTATTTAGAATAGCTGGTCTGCTCAATAATCAGCTGACTTTGTCGCTTAGAAACTAGAGACAGAGCATCGTTTGGTACAGTAACGAAACCATGGCAACCTACAAGCCCGGTTGAGCGGGGTGATGGGAATGGACATCACACTTAAGCATTAGGAAGGGCAAGTTATGGTGCAGAAAAGCTCCTCGAAAAAAGTGGTTGTCAGAAAAAAGACCGTCCTTAAACTAAAACATGGACAGGGAATGATTTCGTAACGGAGTGCCTCGCCTTTGCGTGTTCCCCTTGACCTCGAATTCGTAATCGAAGGCTCTCAATTGTTATAAAAACACCCACGTCGATACTTACGACCCGAGCTCTTACTGATGTAGAACGCCATTTGGGGATTTTGGGATGCTGCGTAGATTATCTTGCCCAGAATTTTTGCGTTTATTCACTGCTGCCATCATCCCATCATGGATGCTACGGTTCATTAAGTGACTCTTCTTTCCACAGGTATTGGTACTTTAATATACTGCTTTTTCTTATTGTCTGTCTCTTTGAACGTAACTGAAGTTGCAGTGTAAAGATACCTCAATTTTGGGAAATTAAACTGCAAGAGTCTGCCTGCTAATAAAGTACAGTAGTATCTAGTGCTTAAATTCCTCATATCAAATGACTTCCATAAGTCGTAGCTGGTGAATAACTCTCTACTGTTAGCTACAGAACAATGCTTTAATGAGCACGTTCAGAGATTCCCAGACTCAAGAAGGCATGCATTTTTTTGAAAAAGGGTGATATGGAGATGTTAAAAGTGCTTTGAAATTGGTCATAGTACATAGTAACGAAGAGTATTGTCCATGAAATATGAGAACAATATTCCATGTGATGAAAACAAACTGTTCACGAACCCTCATAACGTCGTCACCGTCGCGGTTCACCTCCGTGTCAGCGTGAGCAGGTGAGCAGCACCAAATTCACTCGTCAGCGGTTGTTTGCAGGGCTAAATCTGAAAACATCGCAAGTATAGAGAACCGAATGAATGAGATGAACGTTTGGCAAAACATCAGAAGTGCGACGCCAACAACAGGATGGTAAGTCGCGTTATGACAATCAAAAACTCCGGACACTAGCCCCGTCACTTTTTTTCACTCCTGAAGGGCTGGGAGATTCCGTGGCTGCCAGACGATTTTTCCTCCGAGATAAAGATGCATATTATTGTCATGCCCAGTTTAATAAGTGAGTACGCGTTAATCATAAAGAAAGTGTCGAGTGCGAGATTCGTGACTAGAGTCGTGGTTTAAGTAGCAACAAGTTTTTTTTTCTCAAAAGTGGACTATTTTTCATGCCGTATAGAAGCAGTCATTGCAGGAGCGTGCGAGACTGATGCCCTCACGACAGAATCTCATCCTGTGCGCGAGCTAAAGATGGCGATGTCACTCTACGTTGTGAATGTTGCTGACTTCTGACCAAAATGGAGATAATGGCGTTGTGGTGGTTATAGGTACGCGTACGATGAACCAGTTAGCTTGCAGCGTACTGTGTACGCTGAATACTGGATTGGAGAACAACAAAGAGGAACCGTTCACCTAATCGTATTTTATTCGATATTTCTTTGTGCAGTAACAAAATAGCTGATGGGATGTTCAGTCATGTTCCGCCTCATGTGATAATGTTATAATAATATTTATAATGAATCATGTTTCAGTAAAGATTTGGGTAATTCTCGCAAAGATTGCAGCGGCCGTGGATTTCATCTACAGCTCGAGAGTTTTCTCCTCAGAATACTTTTTAAGTTCCCCACAGCTCTTCCAGACTTCTCGTCACGTGCAACAATGTGCAACAGGGAAAATTTAAAAACAGGTGCATGTTGTTGCAGGATGTTTTGTTGCGATCAAGACTCTTGCGCCAGGCCGGACTCGAACCAGCACCGAGAATTCGGCTGGGGAAGGGACTCCGGGGTGTGGACCGACTAGCGCATCCATGCTAAAACTGCCTACGTCCTGGAGTTCCCTCCCTTATCAATATGAAAGCAAATAAGACGCGGATCTGCGATCGAAACGTGGAGATAAGACTGAATTTACATTCGCTGAATGTACCTACGAGATGCACCAAGATTGCGCGCCGCGGCATGCTATGCTGACCCCCTCCAACTACCATAGCCCCAAACAGAAAACAAATGTTCTGCTGGACCGACTGCTTTTCTGTTGCCTCTCAGGGCTTGTCCATACTCCGCGACGACAGCAGCTGGTCGACCGTGCAAAACATGCAAACCGATTAAATTCAGGTATCGACGCGATGTATATTCATAATCGAGCACCATTGCAACCTCACAGCGTACTGAAGTTCCGCTTGGACGATTCCTTAAGGTATGCTTATTTCCTACTTTTTATGCCTACGATTGTTTCTTGCTTCTAAGTGTGGGTGGCGGTGTGATATTCATTCTCATCACGTGTGCTTCGAGGAATTATTGCGCACTACACCGTTTGTACGTCCGAGATAAGTGCAATCCCTAGGGCCTTTATCCCTTGAACAACCAAACAATAAGGTTCACTGAAGGGTTTCGCCGAGTGCTATACTTCATGTCGTCCTCAGTCCTAATGGGATCCTAGATTTTAGAGTAACCTTCTGTCGGACCCAGAAACAATATATGTATTCGAATATGGAAATATTATGTATCTGTTTTTTAAAACCTGTTTCCAGTTCTTCGGGGCAGGTCAACCGATGCTTAGCTAATCTATTGAGATAGAATGTTAACGTCGCTTTTCCTAGTTGCTTAGCGTTTCCATAGCCTCCCTTTAGTTTGGCACTTAGTTTGCTGAGCATGAGTTACTTCCGAGCATGAGCTTAATGCTTATCAGCAACCCTCTTCCTTAGTTTCCTTCCTATGTTGTTAACAATTGAAAAGTCGGTCGGCACTTTCCAATAAGATTAGACCTGGCCTATTACTCTGCAGAAGCTTTTCTTAAAAAAAAACTCGATATAAGTTATTCTTCCCATCGTGGTCCCGGTTACGGCTTCAGAGGAGTTGATGTTTCTTCTCAAATTGGAGTTACGGCTCATCAATTCAGTGATTGCCGTCCATAAAACCTCAGGAGAACAACCGTCTGGGACACGCCATAGCTTTTAAATAATGCGTAGTAGGTATTTTTTTGGTAAACTCACTTATATAGTGAGTTTACCAAAAAATACTGGTAGATAGGCAGTTTTGGCTTTCACTTCCCAAGAAGCATTCATCTGCCTTTTGGAAGGACATATGATGCCCACTCTCACATCTGATGGAAAATACGCCCACTTCTAACACCGCAAGATGCTAAGATAACGGCATACAGACAACTTCTAAAGGAAATCTTTCTGGCTTATGCTTGTTTTACAGATAGTTTATGTCTGATTCCTCTTTCTACGATGTTTCGGATTCCTACTATACTGTTTTGCGTTCAAAATAAGTGCATACATGTTTCATAGACATGCGCCCCTCCCCTTCCGTTAACGGGCATTGCTTGGTTTCAACTTTTCGAGCAATAATAGATTATGCGAAAGATATCGGGGACTCATGAAATTTCCTCCAGCTGTCAAAGAGTGTTTTCGATCTGCTTTAACTACAGCTTTCAAACCGTTCCCATCCACTGCGCAGCTGTTATTCCCACGATATATAGCAATCGATAGAATGTGTGTAAATGTATCTTAAAAATCCAAGGTATCTACTTCTGAAGCGTAAATGAATAGTCGGTGGAACCGAGAATTTTCTGACTGAAAAAAAAACGAATTGAGTACGATGAGACAAAATCGCCAGCCTCACCCTGAACAACCTAATATTTAGTGGTATTTCTGAACATTCAACATGACATGAAGGGAAAGCGACGCTGAAAACGTATAGCGTCAACAAATTTAATGGAAAAACAGCAGTGTGAATGAATGCCAACGGAATAAATAGTGTTCTGCAACAATTAAAAAACTTGTCAGAACCTGGAACAACCTTCTTCTGTCGCAAATCACACATATTTTGCAAGAATGATACTGTCAATAACGACTGGATACCTTAGAGAAACAGCCGTAGGCTCATAAAAATAAAAATTTGATGAAAATGTGAAACCTCAATGAAATCACATCCAATCCGTCAGCTTCTCAGGCAGATATCTTTTAAATGGTGGGAATATTTGGCCACTCAAAGACCTCTCAAGCTCACCACTTACAGATGTCCATACCAAGAACCTAAGACTTATTGCGGGGGATTATTTTTGCAAAAATTGGCGAATGTAAGCAAAGAATCGAACGACGCAAAGGTCGCACGCTTACCGTCGGCATCATGCAAGAGGCCTCGCAGACGGCGTGGCTCTCCACTCCTGCGTCCCCATTCCGCACGCTCTTCGCCGTCGTCCCAGGCCACCTCGGCTCTGGCCTCGAGTCGGGTCCCGCTGAACGCTGTGGGTGGCCGGTCGCGAGCGGCCTGAGACGCCTCGCCTCGTCGTCCGCTGGCTCGTCGTCGGATCATTCCACGGCGCTGGCACGCTTAGAGAATGTATTATTGTAAGGAAACGGACGGTCACATTGGAGTGAGTGTCGGTTTTATTGAAAGTGTTCTTCTCCCGAACCGAAATAATTTGTAAAATGTGCACAAACCTATCACACTACCACGCTATATCCCTAGCTCCATTCGAGTGTTCCTGCAACAGTTTCGAGACATTTTAAACCCTTCCTGTGCCGTGTGCAGCTGGAAGAATTCCTACTGTGCAGTAGTATTGTGTTGAGGAAAAAGTCCGGACCGATTTCTTCTCCTTTCTCTTTGGATGCCATGCTGAAACAAGAGGTTACTTAGCGGGCTTGTGCCCGCATCGAGATTGCACATGGTCGTGGATCACTCGCATAAGCGCTGTCTCGAGAGCACAACTAGGCAAGGGCTTCTGGGGTCTGGCTGATCTAACTTACCCTTTTCAAGATACCCTTCCGTTGCGATGCGGGCACCAGCCCGTCTATTACCAACAAGAGTGTACGAAGATATGGTAGAAAAATCTCGAAACGTACTTAGAGGAGTACATAAACTCGTGCTTACCAGTGTGGAGTAGACATCGGATCCGACGCCGCTTCAGATAATTCGAATTTGTCTTTTTTTCAGACCCAGTTAAAGGTATTAAGGCGAATAATGGCATTTTTGAAAAGCCAGTATCTTGGGATTATTTAGGGAGCTAAATTTAAGAAATACAGTCCCCTCCCGTTATAGCGCCTCCGGATAAGACGCGAATCTCGATATAACGTAGATTTTCTCTGCCCCCGGCCAGCTTACCCCCTTACACCAATACAAATGAACTCCACTTGAGACGCGTCGGATACAACACTACTCTCGTTATGTCGCGGTTTTTGGGAGCAGCTCTGCATTCAAAACGACTCGAGTAACGAGTAACGCGACTAGGGCTCATTTCTGTCCCGCACAGAAAATAAAGACGAGCAAGACGCTGACTGTGATTGTGGTTAGACCTACCCTTCTACTGCCTCGTTCACAGTCACGACCGGCATCCATGTGATAATATGTTGAATGCATATATGTAGACGTTTTTTCACGCGTGCGCGGCCCACTGAAGTGTTCATCTTCAGCAATGTATCGAGCACAGTATAGGACTCCCGGTAGTCGTTAGAAGCTGCCGTAAATTGGAGGGTTTCCTCTATCAGTTACAGCAGACGAGCAAGCAAGGTGTGGATTAAAACTCAGACCATTTAAAACAATATATCAGAACACTCGCGCCATGCAGGACTTGACATCCATCCTGCTTTCCGGACAGGAGTATACCAACAGCGCTGTTTGGTAATGCGCAACATCCCGATATCGTGGAATAGTGCTGAGAGTTCACTGCAACGAGGACGTGGCGGATGCGGCACTCGATTCAACAGCGTTGATAACGTAATGGACTAACATTCTGCTCGGACGGAAGAGAATGAGGATCCAAGTCTCACCTGGCTCAAGAGTTTTGATGGCGGGAAAAGATATGGTAACATCAGGTTACACTGTTCTGTTGGTGAACACGTCTAACTTTCCTCTGGTACTCATTATTCCACACACATATCTGTCGTACTTATACATAGAGCAGAGAGTATCTCTGAGGACAGGACATCATTAATAGTGTAAAGATGTTCTTTGCTTTCACACTCTTTTAATGGTCACATATTTCACTACTATAGTCATATTTAGTCACTGTGTGTGACTTTAAACTCTCGCGTACTTATAATGGTGTAAAAAATTCAGCTCTGGCTAGGATGCAGCTCCCGCAGCCGCAAATTTTCTCTGGTCCCTTCAAACTCCGTTATAACGAGAGGGGACTGTATATATACCTAATTAGAGATTTATCTATTCAATACAAAACCTATTACCATTACCATTTGACCGCAATCGTGCCGGTGGTTAGGGTGGTTGGAGGGGGGTCATCCAGATGAGCGATAACCGTTACTCGGGTCACACCCGGGGCCCCTTACCCTACAGAAATAATTGTTATTCCGACTTTCTCCCCCACCCTTCTCCCTCCATCTGACACAACATATTAAAAAAAAAAAACGAAGTGGCAACAAGGACCTGTCATTCCACCCTCTCCCCTCACCCTCCCTCCCTCTCACATCACACATTCAAAATCATAATTAAAAAGTAAAAACTAAAGCTAAAACTAGAAATTAAAAACAAAACAAGACGGCCACAACAACCTTGTAAGCGAGCCGGTCCCAAAGATGAGAACGATGGCCCAAAAATCTCTGATTTCGCGAGCGATAGGTGACATCCGAGCCCTACTGCCTTCAAAGGCAGAGCTTTGGGCGATATCCGTCGAGGAAGACTCTGCAACTGTAATAGAAGAACACCGAAGGAAAACATGTTTTAAAAAATCAAGTGTAAAAAGACGGCGGAGTGGCGTTCTACCTCCCGCCCTTTAAACAGAGGCGTGGCAAATGTCTGCGTCTCCATTATCTCGTAAAGGCCTATGCACACTTCGCGACAGCGCGGCACGGCCATGATGAAGCATAGGGCCGCGACGGCCGCGGCACGACACACGTGCCGCAGGGAGGGGACATGCACACTTGCGGCGGTCGCGGCGGCTATTGCAGGCGACACCGCGCTGAGTGCCGCAGACTGGAATGGTTCAAACCATTCCTGGCGGCGCGACATCCACGGGGACGTCGGTCCCGTTGCCTAAAACGGTGCTCTAACGCGACCGCCGGATTTCGCGGAGGTAGCCGTCGCTCCACTTGCCGCGCCGCGGTGTCGCAAAAGTGTGCATGGGCCTTAAGGCAGCCGCTGACTCTCGAACAAGCCCAGGGGGTTGAGGGGTGGGCGGGCCAGGGGGACGAGAGGGTAGAACGCTCGACCTCCTAAAAAGACAACACAACAACAATGGCATTTTAACGGATAAGAACGACATTCTCTGGCTTACCATCTAAATAACCAACATCACACTACAGTAGGTTGATAAGTTTGAACAATAGGTGCTTGTAGAAATTGTGTTACGTAGTTTGAGCCTCTCGTGTGAAAAAAGCACCAAAAATGTAGAACTCATTAAATAAATTCAAAGAGGAGTACAATGCTACCGTTCGCCAATTTTCGGAGGCATTTGAGTGGGACCAGAAGATAACAGTCAACCATCTTCGCGGCATCGTCTACCACAAACTTTTTTCGATTTGTGTGCTCCACAAATTACGTGATACGAAGAAAACGTCAAGAATCAGTGTCTGTGTCTCGTCGCTTCTCTGCCAATGCTAAAATCACCTTGTGCTCCCGGGAACCAATGGTGGCTCCTTCGTGTCAGCCATACGTGACACCGTATGAGACTGACTGCGACGAACCACCTACAATGGAGTCCGACGACGACTACCACTAGCAGAAGATCTTACCTTGTTGTTGCCTTGATTCTAAGGGAATGTTCTATATTTAGTCGCTTTTTCTTCGCTGCAGTCACACTAAGGTCACATTTGTACACTGCTGAAGTTCAGATGTTGCTGGCGCAACTTGCCTGAAACGTCTGAAGCGAGACAAAAGTCTACCCTACGACAACGTTCGTTCCCATATCGCCAAGCTGAGCGGGCAGAAGAATGTCGAGCTTGGATGCACTGCCCCATGCCCCTTATTTCCCTGACCTGGCTCCTCACTACCTCATATTGCCCGCTTTTAAGATCATCTTGCGACATGGAATTCGATGATCAGACGGGAGTTGAGGTCATCTCCTTTCCCTCGTAGCCGCCGTAGTTCTGATCCAAGAAAGTCGTAGAGCCGCCGGATGGTTGGGCGTACGTTTTAGACAGTGTCCGAGACTATGTAATTGACTAAGTTAGTATTGTTATGAAATTATGGTTCTTTCAGAAAGAAACATAAATTTTGATCAAAC
Source organism: Heligmosomoides polygyrus polygyrus (assembly GCA_947396885.1). Lineage (NCBI taxonomy): Eukaryota > Metazoa > Nematoda > Chromadorea > Rhabditida > Heligmosomidae > Heligmosomoides > Heligmosomoides polygyrus. Next base: position 79,405,912 of record OX377206.1, on the reverse strand, counting down.
TTATTCCTCAACCCATTATAGTGTCGCACCCCTTCAAGCGATTGACTGACGCTGGCCCTTACATTCATTGTTTTTCTGGAAGAGCTCGTAATCTGGTCGTTGTTTGTCGAAATTTCTACAATTAATAGTGAGTTCTCGTGGCGCAATGGGTATGAGCGCCATCGGCCCTAAACACCGAACTCATAGTTAGTAAAGCGAGCCAACTCTTCCGAATTTGCTTCCAAAACTGCTGCCACGCGGGACTATGTCTCGACTAGACTCGCTTTCGATTCGATTACGACACAATCACGAACACGATCACGACACGACACGTCCGAATCCTCAAACTTGGGTAATTAAACCAGTTTTATTTAAAAAACTCAACAACAAAAATATTCGACGGAACTCAGGTTACGCGTGAACGGAATGGACGGAAATGTGAAACTGAAATGAAGCAAGTGACGAAGCGGTCGGTGGCAATGGCTGAATGCCCTCTCGTTGTTTAGGCGGAGCTCTTATACAGAAGCACGCGGCTTCTGATGAAGCGCACGATAAGCATATGTTTTCTTGGGAGCGGCTCGCAGATGAGCACATTGATAAGCATTTCAGATTCTTGAGTTACAGTACGACAGAAAATATGCTAATCAACACTTTTACATCAAAAAATTGGTCACTCGTCGCTTTTGCGACAGTCAGTTTGCGCCAGGCCAACCAAGTCGCCTTTTCGGGGCGTCAATCCAGTGCTAGGCTTGATGGGGAGGAGAATACACCGCTATAATTGTCGAATGGCCATCACTAATCCTTGTGTAGGCCTAACACGCAACCAAAAAGCACCCCACGTATATCCCGTTGACGTGTTTCGACGTATTGCTTACTTTGGCGACGCATCTTAATGTCGTCCACCTTCCACCTTCTATCAGGCTGCTACAAAAATGATGTCGCATTTTGCTATTTTATGTTCAACAGCCTATAATAGGTTTCTGAACATTTAAGGTGGGCGTTGTGTTTTTCGAAAAACCTGGGTCATCTTAGAAGTTGTTAAATTTCTTCCGAAAAATTTGTAAGTTCCTAAATTCCCTGAGGGTTTTTCATGATACAGACAGTGTGAGTTCACGATGATTTCTCGACTCCAAAACATTCACTCCAGTTGCGAGAACAAATGGAGGAAGCGAAACTGCATTCGGACAGGCTATTTCCAGCAAATCTGCTGGAAATAGCTTCAGAGTCGGAAACTTCATGGGGAAAAATAGGCGTCAGTCATACGCATGCTGCAATTGGGTATCACCAGACATAAAGGAGTTCATATGGAGGAACTAAAGATAGTATAGTTAAGATAAACCACCGTTAGAACAGTGCTGAAAACGGAATTTCATCAGCATACATGTATGCATGATGCGTTTACTTGACATGTCAAGTGGTGGGACCAAACAAAGCAGTGGAAAGATCGGAATAGAGGAATCTAGTAGCAGATTATAGGCATGACTGTTCTAGGTGAATAGTAAATGCATAATAAACAAATGTCTCTCATCTGAAACAACAAGCACAACGTGTTGCAAATATACTGTCGATACGTGAGATGAAGCGCAATTGCCTTCCATGTTTCGTTTTTTGACATAGCATAATATGATCTGCACTACACAGGACTAGATGATTTGCGTTTGGGAGTCATTTTATTAGCCTCTAATTTCTCCAGTTGGAGCATTGGAGACATCATCAGGACATCTGAATTGTGGTAGTCTTCTAGATCTTCTTCACTAATTAAGAGTTCTACACTGTGTCATGGAACCACTACTGTGATCAACAAAAGCTTTGGCTAAAGAGCTCAGTATTTGAATTGTCGAAAATCAAATAGACTGGGCATGTAATACATTTCGCTGAATCATGCTGAATGAGAGTCACAGCCGACTGAATTCTCCAGGATACCAAACAAACAGGAGGACGTCGACCAACGGATTGGTCTTACTTCTTCGTGAAAACCATACATGAAAAGCATGAGGCTCTCCGTGTCCCTCGAACAAACTTGGTTCATTAGACCACTCTGGCACGCAACAGGGACGAATCGAGACATTGTTGGTGCTCGCTCGAGTAGTTTGATGAGTGACAGGGACGCAGGTAGTACTGAAGACCTTTCGAAACTATTTTGGCACAGCCATCTTTTCTAGGTCATCTCAGTGGAGCAGTCGGAGACTTAGCGTTGCAGTACAATTGCAGAGCATTGTCCCAAAACATCTATACACCCCGCCAAAGAATTATAAGGCCACCCCTGATTTTTCCGGCATAAGAACGCGCTGACAAGGTTCAGTAGTGTCATCGTCGTGTATATCGTAGCAAAAAATCGCTACGCAGATATTCTAAACAGGGCACCTTTGCTGTGCAGAACGCCATGAACATTGCAATCGACGAGCGTTTTCTTCAGCATTAATTGTAATCGATGAGCGTACTTCTTAGGGCGTCGTTTTCGTGGTCTCTTAGCCTTTTGGATGGGTTTCTGCAGAATGAAATGGCATTTGGGAGGGTGGTTTCTGAAATGACTTCGACTTTTCCAGGCTACGAAGAAGGCGACAACGCCGAAACGTAAGCGGCAATAAAGTGTTATACCAATCTGGGTCACGTTGAAGAAAACGGCCGTCGATTACAACGTCAAATATGCAAAGATTCATCGAGAGTCGGACGTGCCATGAACATTTGTTGGAAACTAGGCATGTGAAAGACTACAGGATATATCAAAAAATCGAAACATTGTATGAGAGGTCATAACCTTTTGTGACATTAAAGTTGCTTGAGCGATTTAGGGCACATATGAAAGTGAAGGGAAACAGGAATTTTATGAAGGTAAGGTTGTGCAGTGTATAGTTGTCCTCTCCCAAAAATTTCGAATAACCGAATTTATTCGAATGGCGACGATTTCGAGCATTCGAAAATCGCGTTTTTTTGAGCATTCGAATTCGAATACACTCGAAAATCGCGTTTTTTTCGAACGTTCGAATACGAATATTCGAATACCCTCGTGTCGTAATCTCCAAATAGCTGGAAAAGTATGTAAAAACATCGAAGAGTTTGACAAGTCAATGTCAAGTGTTGGTATGTAGCTGGAAGCACTGCGGCGAGTTGGTCGCAGTAATTCGTGGTTTACATCCGTGCTTGGCTTTTCAAATAATCTTTTGCAGGATTTCCTCATTCCGCACCTCCCTAAATAAAGACAGTGACTGCGAACCCATAACTGCGAGTTGCTACTGCACACAGTCTTTAATCGGTTGAAACTCTGCTCTTTGCAGGGCTCGGGTTGGTATATTCGCACTTTCGTATTTCTGATGCGGAGGCGTTTCTGTCCATACACGCCGCTTCCTCCGAGCCGACCTATCGTTGGGATGATCTGGTTAATCTACACTAGGTAGCACATGGTGAACAATGAGGAACAACAGAGAACACGCCGAGCTCCAACTTGTAAGCTTCATTTCAATCACCATCAAATACCGCAGCCTAGCCTGGAAGGAGCAAAAATATTGCTCAAACGATTTTGGATCGCCATCCACAGCATGCGTATCCATGAACAGCCTTCCGGTCTCTCAAGACGACGAAGAGATCGACGGCAAAGCTCACTAAATAGATGAGCGGGATTGTCTCGTTGGGCGCTGAAAATGAGTTACCAAAGTCTACATTACCTTTTTATAAGCAACTAAACTGTTTGGACGCTGCTGGGCAGGTTACACAAAGGGCAATGAATGGCGTTGATCAATCTCTTTTGGGATTCGTCACGCATTCCACTTCAAAGGGATGTCGTTGAAATGATTTGAATGCCTATTTATTTATTTATTTATTTATTTATTTATTTATTTGCACATAAATGCGCACACAATTCCAGAATACAGGAAATCCATGGACATAGTGTGATTAGTAATACAACATGGTAAAAAACGGGAAACCTCAACAAACCAAAGCTGAAACAGCGTTATGTACTAATTGGAGGCAAGGGAAAAAACTGTGAGAAAAAAAGGGGAAGGAGAAGCTAAATATTTGGATACAAGGCAAATAAAAAATTGGGGAGTGAGGGGTTGATTAGTGGAGCTAATGATGGAGAAGAGCAGTGGCCCACCAAACACTGCAAGTCGTAATCGAAGACGGCTCCGGATACCAACTTACAAGGGAGGCCAATGAACTTCCCCCAAAGATTCTCAACGTGACCTTTAATACCGCTCAAATTCTTTGCAAAAAAGACGCTTTGCGACGGATTAATCCGTCACAATGCGTCGCATTGCCATAACTCTTCTCGAAGTAATTTGTTTAAAGTCTAATTAACACCTTTAGAATCCCGGTCTCATTTTCTATCCAGCGATCTGAACACCATCTAAAACGGTTGCGCAGTGACCTAGTTATGAAGCTTTTACTTCCTCGGCTCCGTTAATTGATTTACGACCCCTCCGAGATTCCCAGTGGCATGTCCTTAATGCTTTTCGTTGACGAGGTTCATCGAAACTCAGAAATCCTCTATTGTTTCAGCAGATCTGTATTTGCTACGCATAAAGTGTCATAGTGCTACCAAATAGTGCCAAGTTTGAATGACATAGGCCCGATTTCAGATAAGCGCAAACGCGCGGAAACCTAAGATTCATTTAAGAATTACCCAACTATTAGCCTTCTACAGAAGACAGTATTCTACTATTCCATTGTGGGAACAATGACCCTTTAAAAAATGTAAAATGGCTTTCAGGAAGGGACAGAAATGACTAGATTTTCTTTTTTCCAACAAGGGATTGGTCCAATCTCAATATGCGGCGTAGTATTTCTCCTATCTTTGAACTTCGATTGCTCCTGTACAGGATATGTACGAAAGCCGGGTTTTTTGTGGTCTACAATAGGCCACAAGCATATTCGAATCTAAAAAGAACGAAAACATTTTGGCCGTTCAAAGTAGATTTCTATGCGGCCAAAGTTTGACGAAAACAACAGAAAATTTTGTTTCAGTCGCTTACCTCGTTATGGATAAGTTTATTCGAAAAATCAGCTGGACAGCATTTCTCAGCTCGTCGCGAGCTTTCCACAGATGTAATATTGTCCGTATTCAAACTGAAAACCATTTTCACCTCTTCGGCCGCCGAAACAAGTTTTTGGGGCTGCGCTTCGGCCCGAGTGCGGACACGGCAGTGGGCCGCTCGCTGCCCTTGCGACCTCCCGCGGCAGTCCTCATGTTGTATATCGCCTATGCACAGTATTCACACCCTAACCCCGCTTGCAACCTGTTGTCAGATTTGGAAGAAGCTGGTTTTGTTGTGTGGAGCGATATCGCGCATCCATTAAACGATGCTTGTCTCGCTGAGGAAGGTTCCGTTAGATGCTATCCCCAAATGACCTCTTTGGTATGCTCTCAATTACTGTTGGAAGTGTTTCTCACTGTCACCTCACTGTCATTCATGAACAAGATCGACAAGTATTGATTTGACCCTTCATCAAGACAAGTTCATGGCTCTTCGGATTTCCTCATAGACTGCTTTTTATTCTTCTCGCAACCTTCACTATTTCAGCTATCTGTTTCCAAGTACTGCATATTGTATTCAACTCGTGTGATTGGTCGCCTAGCTGTGTTTTCTTCCTCACCATTCTCTTATACACTTACGGGAGACGGGTTGGGGCATTGCAGGTAGGAGCATTTGCAATCACTCCCCCTATTCTAGAGGTCGAGAAGAATTTTGTCCAAAATTCATCTTTAGGGTTATTTGGGATACAGAGCACCAATTTGGCATTCAGTTTTGGTAAAACGATAGATTACAGAAGGTTACGATGGATATGAGTAAGTTAAAGGAGTATACGAAGAGTAACCGGCACTGCTGCCATTAACGACTCCAAAGATCGAGAAGAGGTCGAAAGAAACATTTTTTCCTCAAACACTGCACAGGGAGTTACTTGGGGTGCTGATCACGGATATGATACCTATTTTTAAAAATTCGATCGATTACGGTAGGTTACAGTAGATATGGGTGACTAAAGCTGTGCACGTTAGTGGGTTCGCTTCCTTCTCCAATGTTGTCAGACTTATTTTCCAACCTTCGACTTCAACCTTTAATGGAAAGTAGTGCAATCAAAGTGATAATTTAGAAAAAGAGTGACAGATTCGTGGTCAGCAATTAAATAATTCCCGATAGGGCCATTCCAGGTGTCACTTATGCCTTATCAACTCGTCCTGAAGTGATACCATTTTTACCATTTCTGGGCCACCCAGTGGCCCGTAGCAAAAACGAAGCACAGTTCTGTGATTCCGATGCCGACCTACAAGACCATATAGGTCTCGTTGAGAATCATTGGGGAAGTTCATGGGCTTCCCTTGTGACTAGGTCCGTCAACTCCATCGGTCCATCAACACCCGCGTAACGTGTGGTGTAGGAAGAGAGAATAAAGCGAGATATCCTAGTGTTAGATAGGAGAACAAACAGAAGTGCCATGAAAGAAAAGGATAAGAGCAATAAAGGTGAGCAGGAAAGAAAAAGAAAAACGGAAAGTTTTGAGCAATAAAATAGAAACAAATAGGAACATGAATTAAAAACAAATAGCGTAAGAATACAAATACACCAAAGCAACATGTTTACTTGTGTGAAATCAAGGCATGACAGAGCTATGAATTAGCGGCTAAGGAGATCGAAAGACTGCAATGTTGCCCTTACGTAATATCAGCGAGGTGTATGTAGTGTTGAAATCAGGTCTATTTTCGTCAACATTTTTCGAAAAACAAATGTATTTGGTAACTCTAAAAGGCCAAGAGGTAACATTTGCAACCAATGAGCACTTCGGTAAAAAAAGAGTTGAACACTTTTTCATGATTTTTTCTTTTAATAGTGGGATACTGGCGGCGGTAGCTATTGCGATGACCTCATGTCAAAAGGCCAAATACTTACAGAGTCTTAGTCGAGACTCTCCTTTAAGGGCCTTGAAGCAAAAAACTAAGGCCTATGGTATACTCCCGTCGGCTGCAGCGATGCGGGAGTGCACAGCGACGCGACGGCTCGCGACGCGCATCGCGAGCCGTCGCCATCGCTGAGGCTGGCATAGTTCACGCAGTTCTGCAGACGAAGACTTTTGCAGAATTTTAGCGAATCAGCTGATCCAGTGCAGTGACGAAATCGTGCTTTGTCCATCACAACCACTGTGAGTCCTGTCGTAAATTCGCTCAAGAGCCCATTTAGACTAACTGAGAGCATCGTGCTGCAGGAATGATCAGACAAATGTAGCGGGGGAGCGAGAGGTATAGGAAAAGGAACCAAATGCCTTAATCGCAGTCGGACTCCTAATCTACGAGTCTTTCCTTTCTCAAAACGAGTTTACACAGATTTTTCATGCAACAGAACAAGATTATTTGACCTCACAGAGAGCGCATGAGTTTTTTCGAGACAACCCGTATTAGGGCACAGGAAGCAAAAGCGGTGGCAGAGTCGCAAAACCCTAACCCCGCATGAGATGCAATACTGCTAGGGTCGCACGGTTCAAAAAAGTGCTGCGATGGACTATTCCGTCGCAAAACGTCGCATGCTCATAATTCCTCCAATTTATTTACATACTTACATACATACATTTACATATTTTGAGAAACTCACTCACTAGCTCACTTAGTTGATTTCGTCGATTCTATGCGCATTGTGTATGGCTCACTCGAGTTGCATGCCTGACACTACTGGGCACTAGCACAGTGCGCTAAGCTTAAGGAAATGTGTTCTCGAAAATAATTAGCTACAATCGCAAAAAAGCCTGCGCCAGCAATTTTTTTTAGCAATCTCCTCAAAAAACTAGCCGTTCAATTGGCACATTTCTGTGCCGAACATATCAATAGAACCTCCATGTGACCTGCCCGACACAGAAATGCAGACTTCGGTGCCGGCGAGGAAGCTCAGAGGCGAAAAAATGCGAGGATCGGCAGAAAAGTGAGAAAAACGGCCTAGAAAAATATCTCCTCAAAAAACTAGCCGTTCAAGTCGTCGAAAAAACCCAAAATGAGTCTAGCCACGACAAAAACCCTACGAGGAGAACAACAGAGACATCGCATGACCACCCAACATCACCAGACGTGTGTTGAAATTGCTGTGGTATAGTCACGAACCAAGTCGCACGGAAGTATGTTTCACTCCCGCGACGCGGAGGTATAACACCCCTCTGCGACGCATCGCGGGAGCGATAGCGCGTCAACTGACAACCGCGCCCCACTGCGCCGTCCGCCACTGCAGCGAAGGCGCGCCGTTGACAGTTGCCCCGCGCCCGTCGCTGGAGCGACGCGGGAGTATACCGTAGGCCTAAATCGTTGAATCGTTGCGTCTGAAAAGAAGACTTCTAACTAAGGTTAAAAAGTTTAAGCCTCTCTTGATAATTTCGGATCGCCCTCATATCACCCGAACTTGATACACATCTGCAAAATAGAATCTTAGTGAAAGACTTCTGAACCTTCTCAATTTTGGCCTGGAGCCTTTTTGAGGAAGGACTCCAAACCTGCGAGCAGTATTCCAACATAGGGATTACATATGTTTTATATAAACTAACCAGTATGGAGCTGGCATTGCATTTTATGTTTCTACAAATCAAACGCATAATAGAGAACGCTTTTCGAACTATATTATTGATATGCTTCTCAAATTTCAATTCATGATCAGTGAAAATGCCAAGAGCGCGGACAGCAAACACAGAAAGCAGCTTGCAATCGTTGACTTTATAATTCCATGAAGGGCATGCCAATGTGGAGAACTGTTGTTTTAGACAGATTGACAGGAATTTGCCAAGCATCAGCCTACTCCAACATATTGGCAATGGACTGAGTTAACGCTTGGTGCACAAAGGTTTTGTCATCACCGCTGTTGCCCCATAAATCTTTATATCGTCAGCATACATCTTCACTTTAACATGAGAGCTTGTGGCTAGCCTCGAAGGCAGGTCAGAGGTGTAAACGAGAAAGAGGGTTGGCGGCAGTACTCCTCCCTGTGGTACTCCACTTTTACAATCATAGCATTTCGAAAATGAGCTACAACTTTAACGCGCATATGCCTCCCTCTTAAATAAGAACGTATCCACTTTAGAAGGAACAAATGAACTCCATTTTGGTATAGCTAGCTTAAAAGTTTTTGATGATTGACCTTGTCAAAAGTTTTGGACAAATCGAAATAAACTACATCAATGGTATCTCCACTGTTCAGTGCAAGGTTCCAATCATATAAGCAGTCAGAAAGCTGAGTGGCGGTGGAAGCGCCTGACAAGAAGCCATGCTGTTCGTACGGAATCGAATTACTTCTAGATAGACAGGCCAGCAACTTGTCTCTGACAATGCTTTCAATCACTTTTATTGGGGTCGGAATAATACTTATCAGCCGAAAGGAAGAAAGCAACTCAGGCCTAGGAGTTTTGGAGTAGCAATAATTCCAAATTTCGGGAACTTCACTGTAGATTAAGGAAACATTGAAAATTATAGCTAAAGGCTCACGAAGAGACTGACACATTTTTTTGTAAACTATTTGTGGGATTCCGTCAAAAGGTACTGACGTAGAAGCCTTCAGTCGCTTCGTTTTTTTAGTGGTTCCGTGGCTTGTCTCACAAATTCACCGGTATTATATTCTGAACAGTCGGAGGTATTTTCTTAAAGGAATACCTCTTTAAGCTCAGTACTATCAGAGCTCTCCACCTCAGTAAGAGCGGACGCAAAAAGTGGTAGTGCTTCAGCTTTTCCACTATCATTAATATAAACCATACCGTCGTCATCCTTTAGAACAGGTAGATCCACATGAGCTTTGAGCTTAGACCGCATTATAGAGAACAATGCTTTCTTATTACGTGTTTTGGCCTATACGTGAGACTTTTGATGGCCAGCCGTTACACAAGTCTGCGTTTTATTCTTCCTAACGAGTCTAGCACCAGTTCACCGATCTCGGAGGGATGAAAGGCATGGCGGGAAATCCGAAATCTGATATCGGGTAGATTCGAGATCCGGCACCTCATTCGGCCGCGCTCCAGTGCTCCATATTTATTAAGAGTTTATTGCTAAACCGTTAGCTATCTATCATTCTGAGCCCACACCGTGCAGCGTGGAGCGGACATTTATCACAACAGCGAAGGTGAGGTGCAAATATGAAGGTGAGGTGCAAGATGATGTAGGCGTGTGAGAATAACAGATTACATCAGTTTACATGTCGAACATGACCAATTAACAACGTTCTCCACCTGCATTTTAGAATCAGTCAAGGATGATACTAGATCAGTATGCTGCTTACAAGCGTGGACAGAAGAAAAATTTCGTAAGATATCTCACTCCAGCTCTGAAATTGCGTTACATCATACCAGAAGAGCATCACAGGGGAAACCGCGCTTGTGAAGGCTTCCAAACGGTCTGTATGTGTTTGTTGAGGCGGACCAAAAGTTTCCGCTTTTCTGTTTTCTACATTCAAATGATCATAACTTGTACATTGGGAACTACTATTACGCTTCGCTTCCGACGCGGAGGAACGTAACTCAAGAAAAATTTTCAGGCCTAATTAGAGTTCACGAACTTCAGGAGGACATTTCTGGCGTTCTTTTGAGCACTGTTAGATTTCACCTGCTTAAACATTTTTCGAAATTCAAAGTAAAAATTGCTTCAGGCAATCAATATGAGGAATTAATGTGCAGGACGATTTGTAATTTAATAGCTTCTGCTTCTATGTACTGTCAATTTCTTCATGTGTCGTGTTTGTTTGCCGCACGAATACAGAGGAACTCCTTAATTGCCAGAGCAGGGCGCAAATTTTATAGATTCGCCCAAATTCTCATTCCTGGATTCCGCCCACATGCCAGATTAATTTAGCTCGCTTTTGCCTGTTCATTGGTGCGGCCGGACACCATGAGCATCTCCTTTCATCGGTTTCCAGTCCGTTTCTCCAATTCTAAGGTTCCCACACCGCTCTATACTACTACTGCCTTTTAAGACACACACCCTGACAAGGTGGCATCGAAACTAATGTGAACGTTTGTAGCTGCTAACGATGGGAATCGGTGCGAACTTATAGTTTTCGTTTAACCTTGTTCACTCTCAGTGGTGAAACCGAGTTCGTTTTGAAGTGCGGACAAACAAGAACCTTATTCTGTTTGACATAATTCCAAAATGTGGCAGCATTTGGAACAAGATTAAGGGCAGACGATTGGATGGAATAGGCATACGTTTTCGATATAGGAGTTGTGCCTAGTTCAAGCTACTGAATGGCTACGGCCTGCGTTTGATGTTGAGTAATAGGCGTCGACTTAAGTGTACTTGTCGGCGTAAGCTTTTGCGCTACATGCCACATAGAGGTTTTTCCTCTATATTCCCGCTTTATTCGTTCTTTTTTTGTCATGTAAATCTTTTGAGATAGCAAAACCTACCGCAGCCTAACAGAATAATAATCCCATGCACTGACACAGTGTTTGAAATAACTGACCATGAGTAGGGCATACCACTTGTACAGTCCGTAGTTTTGTTGACCATCGGTTTAGTAGGAGTACAGTAGTATTAGAGCACTTTGTATGTAATGCAATGTCCAAGAAAATAAAAAATCACGAAAAATATTGCAAACTGGACAAAACTAAACATGAATTGAGCAGAACTTCTGGCGATTACAAAAAGACAGCTGTGAAGCTGTTGTAAAATCCCTTCATCAAAAAAGTATCGGTTTGATGAAACGAAAGCAAATCCTTGACGACAACGCGGCACAAGGTTGTTGTGGGACGACGTGAAGGATGCATTACCTGAAATTAGGTCTTCTGTTAGCAACGCCTTTATACATCAGTGTCAAATCTGTGCCGTTGAACGCCCTAAATTTTCTCGCTTTCTCGTTTTCTTTACTTAGTGCTTCGAGGGTAATGTGGTAAGTAATCGGAAATATTCTAGTTAACACTAAGTTAAGGAGAAAGGCGGTTCTTGAAAACGGCCTTTTCACCATCGTCGGGCAAGTCTGGTCCTTTTAGAGAAATCTTATTAAAGGTTGTAAGAGCTTTGCTGGTACAAACGAAAAATTGAAGCAGTGCCTGTGTTACATGGACCATCACTTTCCAAAAATGGATGTTTGCAATTTATTTGTCATTATGCAAAAGAGTGGTAACTTTCTTCAGTTATGTTGTTATTGCTATGTATGAGACAGAGGCGGAATTATGTTGAACATTGGTAATAGCTATAAAGGTTGTGTTGTGTTCTGATGCTATAAAAGATAACATCCCAGGTTAAAAAATAACTGATGCGAGTTCGATTCTTTCTAGAGGCAAGTATTTGTTCATGCCATTGTAGTCGTCAAATGCATAAATATGTATATGTAAGGGCCTTAAAGGAACGCGAAGAGTACAGGTCAGATGATCAGTTCTATCCCCTCATGAAATGCGACTCGCCTTTAACTGTATGTCATTTAGTCAGTTCAATTGTGCATTTCATGTATACAACCACCTGTAGTGGTCAGCAGATGAGTAGCATAGTGGTTCGCCGTTACCAATCAACTGTTGTGCCATTTCATCGCGTTCAGAGGGATGGAAGGAGTGGCTGTGCAATGCGGGATCTGAACCAAGAGCTTTGCGGCAGCCTGCGCCCTCTCCAACTACGCCATCCCGCAACCCTTCTGTGGATACACAAATCTATTGTTATGTGGAGAGTGATCAGATGGCGCATTGTGCATGTTTGCTAGATGTTAACTTTTGTAGATTCCATGAACTTTTGTAGATGTAGATTGGAAGGATAATAGGTGCGGACTTGAGTTTTGAGAAGTCAGAGGATGAAAGTGTCTCTGGGTTATTCTTTTCCGGTGATTCAGCACGTGGTCTCAGCAACCGTTTCCGCCAGACAAGGCCTTCGCACCATCCTATGCGCCTAGCCTAGCTCCGTGTTTGCGGTCAGGATGCACAGGTTCATGTATAGGAGCGCAGGAGGTGCAGCTGCGGCGCGCCCTCTTATCACCGCCGAGATGCTCCGGTTTCCGGTCTTGATTAAGAGCGCACAGCTGGGGATGAGGTTGCGATGACTCGCCGCCGCCGTCGGCGAGGTAGTGCGCGAATCGTACGGGCGAATTGTTTGGTCTGTCGGGCATGGGGGCCCCCAGCAGCCCCGCCGAACGTCGAGCGGCCGAGAGCAGTGCCGCCAGTTGGCTATATCTGACGTGTTTGCGTTGCGAGCCCCGCTTACTTCTCATCGCCGAATCTGGTGGCTCTGCCCTTTACGTACCCTTCCTACGTGTGGAGCGATCGTTTCGTTTCGTTTGTTGTTCAGACATTCTCTACTCGCAAGCTCAAGCCTACTGCCATTTCCCGCTTCGAGCGGACCAGAAGCGCAGTGTCAAGCTAGGCCTGCAGCAAAAGGGCAGACCTGAGCTCGACCTCCCCCATGCTTCGGTCACTAATGAAAACCGCCTCGTTGTCTCGTGGTACCCTTTCTTCAGCACTCACCTCAGTTGCAGCTTCATTTTCGTGTTCGGCCTCGTCTTCTCCACTATCACTACTTCTTTGATCTCAACGACACGATCACGTTATTCATGACATGGACGTGAACCGTCAACAATGGATCGATATACAATGCGAAACGTTTACAAATTGGATCAATCAGCAGGTAGCTATTGTGCTTTAAAAACGCCGACTTTATGGGACGTCGATGGCCAGAGATCCATTCATTCACTATCCATCGTTTCAACCGCAGTCATAAAACGGCTCCCAGGCAAAAACCACGGCTTCATGTTGCGTGTGTATACGAAAGTAGTTCTGCATGTATGCCTCCATGTTTTCTATCTGAGCGGGAGTGCACCGATACTTCATGATCAGCTCGCATGTGTCCCTCGTTTCTAACTAGGTGCGTTCATAAGATCGCCTTGTAAACCAGTGAATTCAGTCAAAGCTTGGAACGCTGAAAATGCGGTGAAGGCAGGCAACTGGGGTCCTTGCGAGCCTCTTCCTACTGCTGTCGATCGATTTCGTTTGCTGAGTTACAGAGTAGGATTCTGTTTGCAAATGTCTCCTAATAAGGGCTTTGATGTGTGCGTAGGCGAGACGGAGCTGCACCAGCTCCGAGCTACCTCGACCGGTCACTGTTGACATTTGACCGGCTATCCCTCACATAGTGATTTGACAGTTTACTGACTGTGAGGTTTGGGTAAACAGGATTAACCTACACGTATGCCTCTGATTGACCGTAGGGTTTTTTTCAGAGGAGCGCCTGGGTCATCATGTGAAGTGCGGACGGTGCGGTCCTCCAATAAAACTACAATTTTTCAAGGGTGCACACCTCAGTCAAGGGCTCCATCGTTAACGAAAACTTAGATTTACAGTGAGCCTACAAAGCGTGGTTGCGATAACTCGTTAGACCGTTTTCAGCAAATCACTCGTTTTTTATTATTATCCAGAACTGCACATTATTTGCAGTAGTGTCCTGTGTTATCGCACCTGTTTCATTACGATTCTATTTTTTGCGCATTATATAGTAAGCACTAATTGACTGGCATAGCAGCTGAGCTGACTAGTGGCTGGGGCTTCGCCCACAAGGCGGTCATAGCCGAGCAAATTTGATCTGATGGCTGACTTAGTTTGTCTAAAGTCCCTCCACCAAAAATATGCGATTGCTTCCTTTCTTCATTGAATGGAGATGAGGCTTCTATACTGTATATTTTCGACATTCCGCACCGCAAATATGAAAATCCCGCAAAGAATCCAGCACCAGAAAATAATTACGTTACAAACAAAGAAACTTGGGTAAATAAGAAAGGTAAGAAAGATCTCAGCGGCTTCTGGCGATCCACAATTTGTCCACAGCTACTGCTCATAGTACAACTCTCCTTCCGTTTAGGTTCTCGGTACGTGAGAGATTCCTCGACTACTTCGCGATACTTTCTGAGACTTTTGAAAACACGGTGCCGCTCTAAACTGAAGAGCTTGAAAGCTGTGTCTTCTCGTTGATAATGGTAGTGCACTCACGTGTGTAGTCTGTGTTTATATGATTTTCTCGTTGATATGAAAGGGTGCGAGGCTGCCCCTTCCCATAATTGCCGCATAGCCCCTTTCGCCACATTCAGTCAAAAATCCATTTCATCGATCGCTATTGACTATTTGATGTATTTTTTATTTTTATTCATTTATTTTCACAAAATGTTGCACATGAAATTGGCCTTCTAATACGGGCACAACAAGTTAGAGAACTATCAAGTAAAAAAGAAAACTCGAAAGAAATTCTACAAATATGAACAAGAAAGCTACCGTAACTGATTTTCGGTAAGACAAGAAACTCCTAGAAAAATCTGCTATCGCTTTGCTACAAAAAATTGCTACACAATTTGACATTTGTATTTTTCTCATTTTCAGGTTTTTCCGCCCGTTGTTTATCTATTGGCCACGTTTATAACGGTCAATATACGGAAAGTTAATAATGTCGGTAGCCGATAATCCATCGATGCAACAGTCTTTTTTGAACTTGAACTGACTAATTTGTGTCGTCTGTTTTTAAGCAGGTCATTACGAATTGGGGGTAGAAAATAACACACAAAATCGCCCTCATATTTCTGACACGCATGCACAGGTCTGTACCACACACGCTAACACAGATGGACTAATCTTTGTACGTAGTAGGATCCGCACTTGTAGGATGCAAGTCTTATGATTTGCAAGCCTACAAGTGCGAACTGTGGCGGTATTATAGTGCTTCACTCTTTTTCCTTTCCTATCTCTATTTTCTCTTGGATTTTGTTTTCTCTTCGATCTTCAGCCATGTTGTCGAAGTTCAGTGGAGCAGATACAAATGGAGCTTCGTCACTAATCTTGTTCAGGAGCCGAAAATGTGACTAGGGCGAAACAGTATACGTGCATCTATCTGAAGAAGATGCAAAGACAAACTGCATCTGTACCGAGGCTAGAACTTCCTTTTCAACGACGACTTGACTTCTCTGCATCTGCAAATGGAAAGCTCTATCTCTTCTGTTCGGCAGTTACCTTTTACCCTATTAACACGTTGACGACAATGCGTCCCAAATTGGGACGCACCTTTTCGGTGGCATCGGACAAGCCGTCCCAATTTGGGACGCACCTCTAACAAAATTATTTCGATTAATTAGTCTTCTTACTTGTAATCAACACCTTAAGCAGCAACACTGGGCGAAGTTTGAGCCAAATCGGTGATTTTGACCCGACCACCTTAGTTGTCGATATGGGCGGCCTTCGGCTGTACTCGGTGAGACGAACACCGGATTCGTGTTCAGAATCCCAAATTACCCTTAAGGTGACTTTTGGGTCACAGGATGTCCGGTAAAAATGGTTAATTAAACGGCATAGCATTAAAAAAGCACGAAAATTGATTGTGTCCTAAGTTCTCAATTTCTCTACTGCAAGAAACATTTTCAGTTGGAGTCTCCGAAAATCACGAACATTTCGCAAGATCTCTGTAATGGAGTTACACTCATACGATTAATTGAGGCACTTCAAGGCAGAAAATACTATGGAAAGGTGAGTGTGGTGTTTTAATGCGTATTGATTGATTGGATTAGGTTGATTTTGTTGCAGCAAACGCTTGTGAACTGGTTTTCTTCGCGGTGTTTGTGATGGCTTTGTCTATTTGCACAGCTTGCGCGTTGTTTACATTTGAGGTGTTGTTGCTGTACCTCAGAAATTAATCGTATTTTGAAACATGGCGTCGTAAATAGCAGAACAGTATTCTGTTCTACAGATCAATGCTACTTCAAATTATTGATATTGCTACTTATCTAGTCGGAGGAAGGAGTATGGTTTCCGACGCCTTTCTTTAAAAAAGCCAGTCGTTCTGTTCTACCGTAAGCGTTTACACTTTAAATGGTTTCCGATTCTTCTGTCCAGCTGGCTTCTTGGTGTTTTTCATCTTGAGAGGCTGGAAACGTCGAAGAGTATATTATTAGATTGTAACGAATTAAATGGCACTGGCTCGCGCCATTTTTTGGCGCGTCTTTACGCGTTTGATCAAGAACAAACCGTAGCATGTATCATATCATTTAGAAGCGGAAACTTTGCTCTATCGGTGAGTACCAAATTTTCTATGTAAATGTGGGAAATCTTTAGAGTTTTATTGACTTTTTCGCAGATGGACAAAAGGGTAATCCGAGGCATTTACTTGTATGAATTCAAGCTGGGCACTACAGCTAAGGAGGCGGACGAGAAGATCAACGCCGCATTCGGTCAAGGATGTTCCACAATTCGGACGGCGTATCGTTGGTACCAGAAGTTCCGGAATGGAGATGAGAGCTTGGAAGAACATGAAGGTCGTGGGAGGCATAGTGATGTTGATGAGGACAAGCTGAGAGATGTGGTAGAGGAGGATCCACACAGAGATACTAGGGAGATAGCGAAGGTTCTTGGCGTCAGTCACAACACAGCTGCCCGGCATCTGAAGGAAATTGGAAAGACCAAAAAGCTGGAAAGATGGGTGCCTCACGAGCTGTCTGAGGAGCAAAGAAAACGACGATATGAGATCTCGTCCGCACTGCTTCTACGGAACGAAACGGACCCATTCCTTGATCGCATCGTAACCTGTGACGAGAAATGGATAATGTACGACAACAGGCGACGATCGGCACTGTGGGTGGACAGCGATGGGAGCCCCAAGGTTTTTGCGAAGCCGGAATTACACCAAAAGAAAGTAATGGTGACAGTATGGTGGTCTTCGCTGGGAATTATTCACCACAGCTTCCTCCCGGTGAATCCATCACGGCAGAGAAGTACTGCATTGAAATTGAAGAAATGACGAAAAAGTTGAAGGATATCCGGCCGGCCTTGGTAAACCGAAGGCGTGTTCTCCTTCTGCACGACAATGCTCACCTCCATGTAGCACGAATGACGTTGCAGAAATTGAATGAGCTGAGCATTGAAACTCTACCACATCCTCCGTTTTCTCCCGACCTCTCCCCAACAGACTACCATTTCTTCAAGCATCTTGGCGACTTCTTGGTAGGGAAAATATTCAAATACCAACAGGATGCCGAAAGTGCCTTCGAAGATTTCGTCAATTCCAGAACTTCTGATTTTTGCGCTACTGGGATAAAAAAAGCTTGTGCCGCGTTGGCAAAGATGTGCAGAATCAGAAGGGTTTCATTTCGATTAATAAACTTGCCTACAAGCGAAGATATTAACTGTTTAAATTTATAGTGGTTCAGTGCCATTTATTTCGTTACAACCTAATAGAAAGGCTATGGCATATCCATTTACTTCCAAAGGTCTAAGGGCACAAGAATCACGGGCACCCTCAAAGAGATCAGGAAAGCAGTCATCATTTATGAATGAACAAATCACCCTTGTTAGCCACAGAGGAGGCGAATGAACTTGATAGCGACCGTCCGCCGCGTTTTTTACAAGATAAGAGGATTTCTAAAACACAACCACGTACCGCAGGCAAGTCGTACCACGTGTCACTGCTGGAATCAAACCTGCGAAACATTTCATAAACTTTTGACATAAATGAGATTCGTTTCGGAAATTTTGTAGGCATTTAATGCAGTCGGAGGAGGCGTCGACTTTGCATCTGACTTTGCGAAACAGATCACACCATGCCATCTATTCAAAAAGTTCTCCACTCGTGCAGGGCAGCTAACTTCTCAATCCCTCTAGGTTCGGTTAGTGCGCACCAGATATGTCTAACAAGAGGTCCAACAACATTGTAAGAAGAATGAAAAACAGATTTTGATGCGTTATTTTGACTGAGCTCCACACGACGTTATACACATCTTTATTGGCTAACGTTTCGACGGTATCGCCTTCTTCAGAGCCCGAAAGGAAGGATGAAGTCAATAAAAACAGATTTGTTGAGGGCCTGCCTGATCAAGACATCATATGCATGTACGCGACCTAATTTGCCGTCGCGATGCCCTAATCTAAAGAAACGGAATACATGGCGTATTCCTCAATAAGCCTTATTGTTTGTTTTTATTAAAGTAAATCGAGAGAAAAGATAATAAAAGAAAATAAAAGAGCAGCTTTTGTCAACTCTTTTTGGGATGCGCCGCGCATTCTGCTTTTACAGGATGTCTGGAGAGAGTCTAAATGCGCATTTGGCCTAAGGCAAAGACTTGCAGTGACCAACAGACGGAAAAGTCAGTATTTTGTTCTTCGCGAAGCAGTCTTACACCAATTTGCCGTGCCCGGATGAATGGATGGCTTCGTTGGCATGGGTGCGAAATCCGAGCCAAAGTCCTGAAATCGGGTGCACGCGAAATTCGCCTCCTTCTCCGAATGCGCTACCAGGCGCCCGTTGTTTGTCCCTAGTATTAATAAATAGTGGCACATTGTGAAAGATAAAACTGAGCTCTGCGCGTCTTTTGTACAAAAATTATTTTACGACGCATAAAAAAACCGGTCATTGAAATGAGGTTCATGTCGCTCTTCTTGGCGTTTGGTTTGAGAACGAACATCTCCAAGCGCTTGCACGAAGGTGAACAGCACCGACGAGGAAGGCAATTTATCGTATGGTAGAAGCAGCACAGGAGACAGTGCTTGCTTGTTTGTTTTGTGATCTACAAAATGCTGAATTTCACAGCGGTCATCATTTATAGCCTAGATTCATCTGTTTCGTTCTAGATTTATGAAGACGATCCGACAGAAATCCAGATGCTTCTGAATGTACAAATGGCACTAGACGCTCTTAGAGAAGACGGTATTAAAACAGTAAATATTGGTAAGAACATTATCCTTTCATTTTTTCAACGATTCTAAATTTTCTCTGCGATTTGATATTCCTACATATGGTAAACTTCTTTTACTTAATTGCGTTGTCGATATTTGTGTGATTTTTTTTGAAATCCTTGCTTACTCTATGTACGTCTTGCAATGTTTTATTTAGAGTTTCACTTGTTCCAGAGCAAATGTTCAGACAAAATTTCCTGGGTAAAGGTGAAACGATTTGAACTACGATCAACCATAATTGCCGACGTCTCGGATCATTTGAGCAGTGATGGCCACCAAGTGCCTTCGTGTCAAATATTGCCATTTTCTCTTCGCTCGTTTTAGCAGGGCTTATTTTGAGTATTGCATTTATTGAATTTTCCAAATCTTAGCCATTATCTGGATGTCACTGTAGAACTTGGTTTTTTGACGGTCGCTTAGAATATGCAATCGTTTAGATGTGGTTGAGAGAAGCAATAAGTTTTAAGTAAAATCAACTTAGCAGTATTGAAATTCATAAAAATTAAAGGACGGCTTTAACCAATCCTCTTTGGAGAGCGCTACGCGTTCTACTTCTACGGAAATCGTGGAGGCAATTTGAATGCACATTTAGCCTATACAGCGGACCCTGCGGCTGCGCGGGACTAAACGCTCAGGAGAAGAAGAATTTAGCCTATACAAACTCGCGTTGGCCTGCCTGTGGAGAAGTCAATGTTTTAACCTTTCCAGACAAGTTACCACTCCAACGACCCCGGAGTTATGGAAGGCTTGGTTACCCTGGGTGGTGAAACTAAGAGCCTGCCACATATTTGGTGCAGGCGACAGCCGGCATCTGCTCCAACTGCGCCCCACGCGCCCATTATAATTTGAATACTGAAAATTGAGTTAACAAACTGTTTTGGAGTTACAAGAGCATCACCAACTACTGCAGGTGCCACTTACGACTTTGCGGCTGAGGCTAATAAAGGGCTTTTATGGGTGTGGGGTATGATTTACGAGAAGTATGCCCAATTGTGTGGCATCGTAAGCAATCCAAGCATATGAAATCCTGTAAGGTTTTTGAAGATTTCTAGATCTCGTCACTTCAGTTCAGCATGGTCTCGTAGATGAATCGCGCGTTTGGTTTCCTCTGGGTTATTGCATTAACAGGACTGGAGTTAGCGAATGGATCTCTTAGTGTTTAAGTAGTCTAACAGTCTAACATCAACTGAACATATTAAGAAGGAGAACTTCGACAATCTGGCATATCCGGAGTCTATTCGAGAGCCGTCAGACGTACCTTCTTGCCTGTTGCGCGGCGTGCTAAAAAAAATTAATAAAAAAGGCTTCTTTAGACATTAGTTTACTAGATTGTGCAGCTGCACAATAAGATTGCCTTAAGCAAAAGCGATCAGGCATAAAATAGTAGGTATTCCACCTGCATTCAAAATTTTGCGAGTACTCCATCGCAGCCCACTAGACTGAATCGTTCAAGATTCGGTCGAGAGCCTTATTTTATTTATTTTTCATTTCGGGACGCGAGCATAGTCGCATTTCAAAACGACCGCTATAAAAACCGATTTATAAATGAACAATCGAAATAGACAAACAAAACAATGGATAGAAACACACACCAATATAAAAGCAGAAGTGCCAGTATGAAACCTAACTAGTGAAACATAAGTAGAAGAGGGGAGGTACGCAACTAGTTGAAATTAGAATTACGTCTTCTTAAGCCTTCGGTCAAGATATCTCCTAAATACACAACTAGGCATTTCGAGTACCTTGTCTTTAATCAAAGGTAGAAATAGGCGAAGTGTTGGCAAGGAGAAATCTGATCTGATCCTAGTTTTGCGATCGAGCCGGCAAGCCTTCATGCTCGGGATTACCTCAAAAAAGTCGAAAGAATTAAGGATAGTTTTCTCTGTAAAAATGTTATGCATAATCATTAAATGACATTTCGTTCTCCATTTTTTAATTCGAGAATCTTTTTCCGAAACTCACCGAATATTGATTACCTGAATTGTTCTCCATGTATCCGATGTATACCCTCCATACGTGTATTGGATGGTAAACTCCGCTTCGAAGACGGGAGAAGCTTACGCGAGTCTGCTAAGCTGCTTCTCTTGTTGACCTTCAGGTTCAACACGAGGGGCACGTTTGGGCGCCCGCTGAAGAATACCATATGAGTATTTCAAGAAACGATCTTCTGTCCATAAATGATGAAGCTGCTTTTTAGGAAGTCATGATGTGGTGGAGGGCAACACGAAACTCATTCTGGGCCTCGTTTGGTGTCTCATTCAGCGATACCAGATCGCTGCTCACAGTAAGATTCCGCCCAAGAAGCTGGTAATGGCCTGGCTACAGGTAAGATTCCTTCTCCAGTTTAACGCACCAGCTGTGAACCAAAGGATCAGTGACAAGTTCCATCCTTTCTAGTCCGTCCTGCCGGAAATGAAGCTCACCAATTTTCGAACCCACTGGAACGATGGCCGAGCGCTAAGTGCACTGCTCGAGTATTGCCAGCCGGGTTTATGTCCCGAGTGGAAGGGAATGGATCCGCATCAGGGGTCAGCCTTCATTGATCAGCTAGAAGCTTCAGACTAAAAAACGCGTGAATTTCAGGCTAGCAAACTGTGAGCGTGCGCTGAAATTAGCCAGCGAATATCTGAACATTCCTCCGATCATATCGGCTGCTCATCTGAACAGCCCTCATCTGGACGAGTTGTCATGCATAACCTATTTATCCTATTTCATTATGCGAGGGGCCTGTGGTTATCAAGCGACGCTGCGACGAGTTCAAGCGGTACGTTCTCTTCAGTAAATCACGCAGTTGCAGGTTTTTTTTACCTTCAATGACCACATAGAGAATTTGGCCCACTCACGAACCCTTGATCCTTCTGAAGAAATGAAGACGAAAACGACAAAGTAGTTTATTTAGCGAAAATGAACCAGTAAAAAATTACGAATTTATGCAGTAAGACAGCCAATTTTATAAAATGAAGTTACTACCGCATTCTTCTAAACTAACCTATTTATTGCAAGATTTTTGACTCCTTAGTTCACGCCTTCTTGAAATTTCGAATCACAGACATCACTCATGTAGAACTTAGACTACAACCTGTAAGCACGATGATGCACGCGTAATTTATGTAAATGGGTGCCATGGCAGAGGTGTACGTAGTTACTGCCCCTCCTATATCAGCGTTTCCAATGCCGCTTATTTTCTTTTCCGCTGTTAGTCAATGTTATGCATCCTGTTTATACAACAAGGCCTTAAAGCTGGTTTTAAACATGCCCTTATGCCTGTACTTCCACACTGCTAGTACTACGGTATGGTTTTCCGTCTTACACGAGTGCCTCGCATTCTAGGCGTACATCTTATGAAATCCTGACTTTATAATCCTTCTTGAATGAGCCTCTTATCACCTCTTAAGGGTTGAACATTGTGACATTAACACCGTACGAGTTTCATTCTTGTCAGGTCCATATTGAATAGCATAATTTTGGTGAGGTAATCAGCAGCAAGGCATAAGGTTAGGCGCGTGGAGCGCAGTTGGAAGGGGTGCCGGATGCTGCGTAGATCTGATGATGGAAGGGGTGCCGGCTGCTCCGTAGATCGTAGATTCTAACTACATTTACTGAATAAGCTCTGTAGTAACGGTTTCCTTTATATGGTATCATATCTTGGTTTGGATTTCTGGCCGAGTGCAACTAAGTTTTTCTCCAATTCACGGTCGGTGAATTGGTGCCAGACTTATTGGAAAGGATATACATATCCTTGACTTTTTCGTTGGCTGGCCATCGTAAGTCATTGTATAGGCCAAATACGCATTCAACTCGCCTCTACGACATCCCGTAGCGTATCCCAAAGGAATTCAGTAACGTCGCCTTTAATGCTTCTTGTCCATTAGCCTTGATTACACGCTATAAAGCATAAAAGCAGGGTTGCATTAACTTACGCTGATACTTTTTCTAACTACATTTACTGAATAAGCTCTGTAGTAACGGTTTCTTTTATATCTCTCAATCATTTCTTCGGAATGCACCGTGCATTGAAATGCTAGCGATACTGATACCGTCGTCTCCTATCCTATATCCTTCAATCAACAAAGCAATATGGGCTTTGAGTGCAATAATCAGTCAGTAGACGACATTTGCCACAAACCCTGATTTTAGAGCAGCTCAGTTAGCTGCCTGAGGTCGGTCCTTTTAGACTGAAGATGTGTGCGGAATATCAAAAATCACGCTAGGTGTTTACAAAGAAGATATACATAACATAAACAGTCTCGCTTAGCTGTCTGTGGACCTTTCTTCATTCTAGCGGCTTTGGAATTCCCTGCATGGATCAAGTGACGCTACCCGATGGTGATTTTCACTGCGATACAATCCAGAATCACCTCCATAAGAATTCATTACATCCGTCCGTCCGTGAAACTCGTTCTCCATTGTTAAGTAATGTGTAAGGGAGCCGGTTAACGCTTGTTGCTTCCACGCTACTGCTGTGATTCTCTTTTTGATGGAACTATTAATGTAGCTGGTTTTCTGAAGAAAACTCCGAACCATTTTCCCCCAGGAACTGACGTGGCTAATGTCCTGTGAAAACCGGTGATGATACGCGCCCATGTGTTTCGAGTAGTCTTTGCAACGAAATTCGCTAGCCTCGAAGATGCTGGATCTCTTCCGACTTTCATTCATTAATATGGGGGTTCGAGCGTTGCCGTTGCTTTCGATCGGTAAAACCCCACCATGTCGGCGAAGAACCCTAATCTGACCGTCGCTGTTCAGCTTCTTCCGGACAACGTGGTCGACGGTTTTGACGCGTCGTGGAGTGATGGCTACCTGTTGGCGTTGCTTGTTGAAGCTGTTGGAGGACCGGTTTGTTCTTCTAAACTCACTGAGGCAGTAACGATTGCGGAAGCGAAGAAAATTCCTTCGCTATGCATAACTTCCGAAGAGTAGCCTTTTGAGATGAATC
This sequence comes from Heligmosomoides polygyrus polygyrus, assembly GCA_947396885.1. NCBI lineage: Eukaryota > Metazoa > Nematoda > Chromadorea > Rhabditida > Heligmosomidae > Heligmosomoides > Heligmosomoides polygyrus. Next base: position 79,381,374 of record OX377206.1, on the reverse strand, counting down.
CGCACAGCATTTGATTAAGGCCATGGACCTGGAGCAGATGAGATTCGAAACATTTGAAGACTGCGTCATGAATATCAACATAGGTATGCGGCGTCTGTTTTTTCCCTTAATGATACGAAAGAATTCACAGTTTGCTAACCCTTGAGCAGTAAATAGAATGTGTACAGAGCACTTTTTTTAGGCAATAACTCGTTTACTGGTCCAGTTTTTTGAACTTTGAAGCTATAGAAGTGCTGTCGGTTTTTATCTATGCCACATTTGAAGATGAAATCTGTTACAGCGCTAGAAGCCGCATCTGAAATCGGAGTCGGTTCGCTGGTTGGGGCTGAGGACATTGCCGATCCGCAAGGAGAACATCTTGGTGGGTTTCAAAACTTTTTCTCGTGGTGGTGCAAAATACAGCATTTACGAAAGCATTTTGGATTGGAGAATAGGCTTCATAAGATTCAGACTATTGTTAACTGGGCACTTTTGAAGTGAAGCTGAACTCTTTGTAATAAAAGTGATCGTGTTCGGACTAGAACCAACACGAAACAAAAGGTTCACTATGACTTGTAGCTCCAAAATCACCTTAAAAATTGCCGTTGAAGACAGGCACTCTGTTTGAATGGTCATAATACACAGTCTTACCTCTCGATCCAGTTTAGTTTCATAGCTTATTAGAAAGAGCACAGTAGTATCAGCGTTTGTTCTTCACTGACTGTTGGTCGACGAGATCGCTTCATGCACTCGACTAGTTGAGTAGTCGAAGAATGCGCTTTTTGCATTGCAATTGGGTCTGCTGACCTTTGGGGTTGTACAGAACCTCACATTTGCACTATCAATCTATAAAGTATCATGAGTTTCTGTGCGAGCGTATGGAACAATCTATTCTTGTTTGAAGCTTTGATTCCTCTGCACTGGACATTGGGTCCGACCCCGATTCGGATAATTCGAATCCGTCATTTTTGCAACCACGGTTGAAAGGATTATGCGAATAGTGGCGTCTTTGAAAAGCCAAGCATCTTGGGATGATTCGGATAAGAATAGCCTTAACTAGAAGGATTTTTATGATTTAAATGACTGATTTATCTTTGAATCCCACAACGGATAAGGCACCAGATTTCGGATGAATGTCAGTTATCTGAATTATGCGAAAATCTGAAACGCCCTAAGATCTAGGCTTTTCAAAAATCCCATTGTTAGCCCAATTTATTTGAAAAGCGTTTGAAAAAATGACGAATTCGGATTACCCGATTCGACGTCGGATCCAATGTCTACTTCACACAACATAGGTCCAAAGCAGACCTCTATACAAAACATGGAATTTTCAAGATCGTTGAAATATTTTAATATTTTCGGTGTGTGTCCAGTTCAACAGAAAGAACTCTGTGTTGCTTTGGAAAGGCCCTGTCCGATTTCAAATGTGCTAGGAGTAGAGTACTTGAGATTATGTCTCACATCATAAAGGCCCCTTGAAGCCCAGGTGTCCTTTCAGCTGCAAGCCTTCGCGATTGGTGATACTGTAGAAGAAGAGGTGCGATGACTGGTCTTCACGATTATGCGTAAAAAAACAGCAAAAGAATCAATCAAACAATAAGAAACCGTAGAATGTGCTTCTAAACACTGAATGGATGAAAAGTAACAACTAAACTTCGGGTAATGTCTGAAGCAACTATTTATTACGGACTCGTATGAACGTGCAGGAATTTGTTGAAAGCGTTGTAGCTTGACGGAACAGCTTTTTGCGAATCTTCTCAAATGACAAAAGCGCCCTATTGACGCAAAAGAAACGCCTACAATCGCGTTCAATCCTACCAGCGTCATACTTGGTGGCACCTCCTCTAGTGTTAAACTCCGTTAACGACGTCATATCCAGATTTTATTGCTGCATTCATGATTCACGATCTTATGGAAGATTAACAGGTCATTTCGATTCCTTCTAAGGGCGAAAGTTGTTAATCCAAAGTTGTGATTCCTTTCCTTATTTGAGGTGATTTGGTCACAAAGAAATCCCAGTGTGCGTATCATTAGCTTCCTCATGAAACTTTTCTGAACCCTTTCTAAAAGTAGCATAGTGTTCTCCGTATGCGGCTTAAAGACAGGAGTGCCATATTCCAAAATAGGTCTAACAAAAACCTTATACATATGCTTGACGAAGCATCCCACAATCTTGAAGGATAGCGCTCAAAGCGTTGTACATTGCCGTCATAGCCTTATTAGCGACCATTTTGTAATGGGAGCGGATGTTTATGAGAATGGTGGGAGCGGAAGAGAGTTAAAAGTCTTAGAACCTGTACGTACTATCCATTTCCAGTTATTGCTATGAAAATGTTCTCCTGTGTGAAGGACTTGCGTAGGAGCGTTTCAGCGGATGGACTTTATTAGCGAAATTCCGCTTTCGTAGGACACGTCAGATCGGAAATGCTCCGCAGCAGCGCCGGGACTGCTGCGTCACCCTCCGTTCCGTAGTTGCTGCGACTGATGTCCTTTTGTCCCAGCTGACCATGTCACCGAACGTAGCACGAATTACGGCTTCCTAGCTTCTGAATGCAGTGCACACCAAATCGACGGGAGCGTCCTCATATTGCTGGCGTAGTCGTTTATTCAGCACAATGTTGGATGTAGATGGTGTAACTGCTTCGGCATGCTGGGACGTTGGTTTAAGGTGTCACCAAGGAGAGTTGAGCTAATTTTTTATTATCTTTAAAGCCTCTGTCCTGCTTCCACATAAGGAGCATCAGTGAGGTATTCTTGAGCATTCTCGTGCTCAGAAACAGGTTGAAAGACAAAAGAATAACGGCGTCCAATATGTGATCGAAGTATAAGTCCTTATCCTTTTTTGATATCGAGAGTGATATGAAACCCTGCAGAAAATACACTTATAGAAATTTAGAACTGAGCGCTCTTTTGTGAAATTTCTTCGCAATCACAGCTGAACATATTTAGTGAGTAGAAAAGAACAAGAACTGTCCATTGCTCTGAATGACCGTGATGAGGAAAGGCATGATGTGTAGGTGGAACAGTCGGTAAGACCCGCTCACGCTACGCTCACCTTCGCTTCTGGTCTTGATGAATCCTCCAACAGCAGGGGATGCTCGATTGGTATCAAAAGTTCGAAAAGAGGACCACAAACTTGTTTCTCGGCTGGTGCAGTTTTTTGTCAAAATGGCGCCGAAAACAGTAGCTAAAAATGCAATGTGGGGCACACACCAATAGGGTTTACTTATCTCTAGCTTCAAACTTTCTGCGTTACCGCCATCTGCTGAACTCGAATTTGAATTGATCGACCCCAATAAAAGTACATTGGAGATACAGTTTCAAGCAAGAAATCTATACTTGGTTTCGAAATTTTGAAGTCTACGATTAGAAAAAAGACTAAAAGTTATTATGGAGAACTTAATAGAACTTAAAAATATTGTTTGTGCTTTTTATCAGTGGTGAAACCCTTTCTAAAATTATCGTGAGTATAGTGCAATACGATTCGTTTTTACGCGGACATAATTTTGCTGTGAATTTCGACAATTCCTCGTAATGATAATTTCAATGCGATTTAACAAAAACGCCTGTGCTAAACTCCAATAAAGAAATTTAATGAAAATGCTGGAATATCCGTTAAATAGGTAAATCGGCGCGAAGCGGCTCGGGGGGATTCAAAAGACGCGCTGATGATGTCGTCTAACGTGCGTAGGGATTCAGAAGACGTGCTGAAGACGTCCAACTTGCGTAGGGATTCAGAAGACGCGCTGAAGACGTCGTCCAACTTACGTAGGGATTCCGAGTAAGGGCGACCAATAGGAGAGGACCAACAAAGGGGGACTATTAGAGGGGGAGCGTGAATAAGGGGGAAGGGGACCAGCATTTTCCCTCAACATCGTTCAGTGTGTGTCAGATTTCTGAAGACGGCTTACAGAAGTCGTGGCACGTGTGTCGTGCAGAAGGAGTGTCATAGACGTGGTGGCAACGTAGTGACACGTGAATCGGTACTCAGTGTCACATGCTGGCTGCTGTGCTTGACTCTCACCCTGTTTCTTTTCCAGCACATAGGAAAGGAAGTATTTCGGGAGGGGGGATGAGGGGTAGAGAGAGTGACCACGGGATTCGGAGATTAGCATTATTGCCGTCGGACAGTAAGCGGTGTCGACCAATACCGATTAGTTTTAATTATGATTTTGCTGACTAAGCACCGGATTGGGACTCTCATTACCTGTTTCTCGTCACGTAGCGAACGAGCGCTTCGGAGAATAATTCACGTGCATGTGATGGAGGGTGGATGGGCTTCATATGCGCAGTGAAATTTCTGCCCTACCATATCCCACTGCACTAATCTATATAGTAAAACCAGTTTTGTTTTGCTGTAAGAAGGCCTAAAGAAGAAAGGAGGAAGGGGTTGCTCTATTCTCGGGGATTGGCGGTGAAGCCCACAACCAGACGTTTGGCGGCCGCTAGGCGCTGAATGTCTGGTTCTTAAGAGAAGGAGTTATAAAAATCTTCAATAAGGAATTGAGGTGAAGTCAGTTAAACTCACTGTGGACTGCGCCACACTTCATGCTTCTCGGAATATCATAGAGTTGTAATAGTTTTAATTCCTTTCCACCCTACATAGTGAATTCCAGTAGATAACCTTTGGAATTGAAGTGGTTTATGGGCCAGATTCATCAACCGCTTACCAGCCGGTAACGGTGAAAAGTACAGCCAAACCTGATGCTGATGAATATCATATGTAATCGCTTACCTGGTAATCTGGAGTACCGTTATCGGCAGGTGGGCGATTCATGAATCTGGCCCAATATCTTCTAGACAAGTGCGCTACCGTTTTGATAATTTATAATAGTAGAGATGAAACTCTTGGTTGTACTTAGCTGGAACCGAACCTCAAATCGATATGTGATGCAAGCGAGAGCCAAGACAAGTGTTGAGAATGCTCCACTACTCAGCTACATATGTAGTAGATTCTCTATCCCAAGGATGATTACGGGTCCCTGTAAAGCGAGTACGAGTGCAGTAAAGCGGACGAGTGCGGTAACCGGTTACCGCACCCGTCCGCTTTACAGGGCCTCGTAATCATCCTTTGGGATAGAGAATCTACTACATATGTAGCTAAGTAGTGGAGCATTGTCAACACTTGTGCCACAGACGTTTTGGTCATATTGAAGTTTACTGCAGTCCAAGGTTTCGACATTTGAAAGGTTTCGCTCCTTCATTCATTCTTCCAAATGCGGTTACCACTAATAATTTGAGTTTTGAATTCAACAATAGGATTTGTCAGAAACTCGTAATGTTTCTTAGTCAATGCAACGACACTTTCGTTGTATCAACCCAGACTTCTTGTCGCATGACAATGAAAAACACATTCCTAAGAACTACACAACATGGTCGTAAAACCTCAGTACCAGCAGACTTCTTTAGGTATTATGGCCTTGGCTGCCGCTCTGTGTTCGGTTGGACCACAACCAAGTTTTGCGAGCACCCAGTGTTTTATTCATCAACAAGTGAGTGTAACAACTGCATGATTCAGTAGAAGGAGGCGTTGCAGTGTTTTTGTTCTTCTTCAAGGTAAACCTCGATTTGGCTTTTGCTGACGGCGACGAAGTGAGAGTCGAAGAGCTCGGCGTTCGTGGTACGTTTGCATTCGGCTACTGTTTGCTCAGCTATCGCTTTTTTGTGTTAGTTGTACCGCAACATTTTCTCAACGTATCTTTTTCTTTTCGACTTCTGATGTGCCTCGTTCAGACTCCATGAAAGCCTACACTATTTCGTCAGTTGTTTTCCAGGTTTCATGAAATGCTTCCTCAGTTGTTTGAAATTAGGTGTTGCTCAAGGGGCATTGTTTTTATTTAGATGGTAAATAACTGATCGATTTTGGTTCTTCCTAGATTGTGGGTGTGAATATTGTCAAGACTACAAAAAGGCTTACTCAATACTTTTCACTTCTACTGCGTTCGGTATTTTAAGCTTTTCTTCCCTTATCGGCGTATTTCGTTAAACTTCCGACCATTATTTATATTCTAGAATTAACGAAACTCATGAGTGCCCGATAACCTATGTATCCACCTAGCAAATAAATAAAATAGGATATAAAACATCGTATAACAAAGAAGTACCCGAGAAGGAAACTGTAGTGGTTATTTAACTGCTTTTAATTAATATTATATTTCTGATCTAGACGTATTTTCCATGTAGCTTACCCTTTCTATGTTTAGATTTAATACGTCTTTAACATTGTGGTCCAAGGATCGACTGTTCCTACCCCGATTTAGCATCTCTTGAAGACGTCATCTTCATAATCAACAAGTTTTTCTTATTTCCTAACACTTTTTTCAATTCATAGAGAAGTACCTCAATTGAAGCTAGACGCTGTCATAGTATAGTAGAACGTTAGACATTTGTCTGACATAACTTGAGTCCGGTCTGCAGCAGAACCTGATTTCGGCTTCGAAATCAGGGAACGTGTTCTTACGAGGTACCAGCGGTTGCGGGTTTTATGTCTCCTACATATTTGCCAACATAGTGGAGGCTACCGTAAGAAATGGAGAGGAAAGCGAGGAGTGTCATGTACGGCCAGAAAAGCAAGCTGAAATTCGTTTTTAGAATTTTTTGATGTTTTGTAACATAAAAAATAGGAAAGAATGGGAGCTGCTCTGATTGTAAGTTGTATCTTGTAGGACGTTTTGATAACAAGAGTATTGATAAATATGTATTCGCTTGTAAGAAGGTGATGAGACGAATCGCTAAAATCATTTCTACGTAACCTTGTTTCAGGTGAATTTGAATATTGCTTCATCGGCCAGTGTCAATGTACACCTGCGTCTATGTATGTACATAGATTATTTTAATAAGTGCGTACATAGTTCCTTTAGACCTTAAGATTCAACGGTTGTGAGGTGATATACATGACACGCTGATGTAGAAATGCTAGACGACTGTTTAGTGATTCAAGCAGCAATGAGACTGTCCTTCAGAAAGGGGGCATCGTCGCACGCGCGCATATCAGAAGATGTTTTGCAGTCCCCTGAGTCAAAACAGTGTTTTCTGCATTCCAGTTTGCTTTGGAATTTTCTTTGAGTCACTGAATCCACACGTTCCTTTCCAAATGTTGCCACCCCGAGCCATGGACAAAACTGTCAACGATCACTCAGTGAATATTTTTATCCGAACTGGGTTGAATGGTGGGTTTCTGTTGGCTTGAACTTGGATTTACTGGGACCTTTTATGCACATTTGCATGACGCTCGCTTTGTAGAGTTCTTTTTATGGAAAGTTTCTCATTTTTCATTTCATTTCTTCTTCGACTTAAATTTGCATAATGAGAGCTCTCTGCTTGCGGTGCTGAGGCTATTTTCTAAAAGAGCCTTTAATTTACGCTTCTCACGTCCAAGCTCCCCGCGGCGCGCTTTTCACCTCTTTTTAAAGTGGTCTAAGCATTGTGAGGAAGCAGGACCTGGCAGCGGTTCGAATTGAGCTGGCCTGAGTCAGTGCGCGTTTTGTCATGTGAACGAAAGGCTTTTTACGCCGGACCCGATATGAAACGTGGGAATCATCTCGACCTTGTACCTTCCACATTCCGAAGTTACATACATAGTGGCTTGTTTGCTCGAGCTTCTCTAGAACTTCGCTTTTTACGGTTTTCTAGTGAATATCGCTTCTGTGGGCATAGATCCTCTGTAACCACACAGTTCGCACATCTGCTGGCTCCGCTCCTCAAAACGAAGAGCGATTTCTTGTGACCTTATCGAATGGCTTCTTGGAGAGATGGATGGAAGAAAGTAACAGCTAATTCGAAAGATGTGATCATGTAGGAGCAACGCTGTTCTCCGAAGCAGAAGCTGAAATTTGTGCTTCAGTGTTATGCGTGAGGTCTTATAAAGGAAATACGCTCTCAGAGCGCTTTCTTCGCTGTCGCTGGCAGAGTCCTAGCTATCAGAGAGTTTGTAGATCTTGGTTGCTCTTGTCGTTGTGTGTCTGGTATAGAGTTGAAAGCACAGCTATTCGGGGGACTATTTGAAAGGACGCGATTTTTGACTATTCGAATTCGAATATTCAAAAAAGCGAGTTTTTCGAATGTATTTGAATTCGAATTTTCGAAATTTTCTGGCATTCGAAACCATATTCGAAAAAAAAATTCGAGAGCGCAACTACACTATGAACAGCTCCTCATCCAGAGCGAAAGTTCGAGTCTGATTTGATGGTCAGAAAACGTAAGAAGCCGAAGCAAAAAAGAAAAAATGAAGGTGAAAGGATGCTTGATCGCAAAGTATTTGATGTTTGTCTCCGGAACCTTTCTCTCTCTCTTGACAAATTTTAGGGTTTATATTGTTTATGCATTTATTGCGTTCAAATTGTTAAGATCATGAGCTTCAGATACTCCTTTTCATTTCCACGGCAGGACTGGGATCCAGTTTAACTTTCTTCGTGAGCTGCAAGAGTTTCTATGCACATCGAGATGGTCCATATACCTACGTAGTGACACAGTACATAGGTAACTCGATGTCACTGAAATGACATGTTGTTTGTTCTGCCCCAACAACTCTGAAGGAAGTGGGTGTGCACATGTTTCTCCTCTTCGGTGCGACAAAATCCTACCGTCGCCTACGTTAGGATCTGATGGCTATGATTCAGTGACCTTATCCGCCAAGGATCGCTTCGGCTTCATGAAACAAATGAAAAACAACGAAGCATGACGCTGTTCAGGGCTAGTCTTGAACAAGTTTTCCGGCATGCTGTACAGCCGATACCCCCGTAATTAGCCAACAAGACTCGGAAGGATTTGAATTTGAATTGAGGATTTGAATTGAGCATCCCCTGGTCTTGTGTGAACAGCAGTACATTTTATCTATTTATACCATTTTCACGTCGAACTGGACACTTTTTAAGTAACGTAAAATTGGACACTCTTCTAAGCCGGCCTGAAACTTTTGAAATCAAAACGAAGTCTTCCAAACTCAAATTAGCTTCTTCTACATTATTAAACTAGAGACTCTCTAAAAGTCTTCGAATGAGTTTTTATTCAAGAAAAAATTTACTATAACTTCCTTTCAAGTTTTGATTTACTTCCCAATAAGAGAACACATAGTTTGAAATTTTATACAAATTTTACTTTTTGAAGAAAAACAATGATTTTAAACTTATTTTGAAAAGTATTAAAGCGGCCGTTGCCGTTGCCAAAACCGGGATTACGCCATGCCCCCGTCCGGAACTTCGCGACTTTTATTCGATTGATAGCAAAATTTCTGTTTGCGTACAGTTTTACACCTGCAATCGGTGCAACACAACAATTGTAAAAAAACACACATATCCTAAATTCCTTGCTGCATGCAAGCAGTATTAACACTATCAATCAAATAAACGCTGCGTTGAAGTTTTTGAGTGCATGGCGCAATTCAGTCTTATGGAGGACGACATAATTGTAGCTTTGCTGCACTTTAACACAAAATTTCATTTATTGTTTTTTTCCCAAAAAATAAAAATTTTATAAAATTATTTCACTCATCCCGCAGCTGAAGTAAAAGAAATCAACAAAAGTTATTCTAAGTTTTCCTTGAACAAAAAAAAATTATTCGAACCATTTTGGAGAGTCTTTAGTTTAACCTGTAAGAAGCTCGTCTCGATTTGGAAAACATTAAATTTGATCTCAAAGTTCACAAGCGAGCTTTGAAGAGTGTTCAATTTGATTTGAAAGGTGTCGAATTCGACGTGAAAATGATATATTCATAGCGTGGATATCATACTCACGCGTAAAACAAATGAGAAAAAGGAACAAGTTCCGCAAAAAAAGTCACAAAACAGCGACCAAACGTGGATAAGGGGCATTCGTAACTCTGGAAACAGCTGTCAGCAGATTCTAGACAATAGCAATTTCTTGAAATTCTGCGTAGATAAAGACAGGAGATTTTCGTTTTCTACAAGCAGAGAATTACAGTACGGTTTTAGTCTTTTCACAGTGTAGAATTAGAGTTTTTGTCATCATAGATACAAACTAGTAGTTGTGGCTTCACCGTAGTACATGTCTAGCCACTTCGGCAGCGATGAATCATGGTCGCTAGAATCATTCCTTTGGCCTGATGACTTCGTTTTCGGAACCGCTTTCCCATCTGAATTAGCCGTGGGTAGTCATTACGTTTGAGTTCGTACCCGGTATTTGGACAACTACATTGTTAGGTTGCCGAGGTGCTAAAATTGTTGTTTTAGTTACCTTTTCTCACCTTGCCCAAGAAAGAAGGATTTTCTCACCTGGAGAAAGTTACTGGCTGAGATAGATGGTTGGTAACAGAAGTCGGTACTCTCCTACGACTTGTACTGCTTGAGTGCCACTGATCCTTGCTATCAACTTTCTATTCTATCTCCCTCCTTTCCCCGGAGCTATTCCGAATCTGTAGTAGTCGGAATGAGGGAGGGGGGGGGGGGGTGGCACCACTAGAAAGTATTTTACATGACAATGTGGAGCCCCGCCCCTATTAGGATAGATCCGATATTCCTGTTACTTTCCTATGACACTTAGCTCCTTGCTGCTTAGATTTTTCCTCACCTATTAATGTATGTATGTCACTAAATTTTATAGTCAATTTAGACACTTTTCAGAGCTAGCAGGATGCTTTTGAAATCAGTCGGAATATCATCCAAATCAAGATGGTCGTCTTTCAGTGCAAACTATATTCTTCGTAGAGATTAAGATAATTTTTTTGCTCAGTGAAAATTTGGTGCTGTTTTGTTTGAAAATTTTCAATTGACCTTCAAAACGTGAACACACCCTTTGAAGTTTTATAAAATTCCTCTTGAAAGAACAAGTCTTACTATGCACTTGTCTTCCTGGTACCGATTTTTATTTAACTGACCGTGTTAATACTGCTAACTTCAAACTGCAAAGCAAACATCAGTGTGTTTATTACAATCATATAGTAGGTTAGCTTTGTTTCACTGTTGGTAAGTGTGTAATTCTATGTAAACAGAATTTCACGACGACGCCTTGGGCAAGTGAATGGGACAATCTCCTTTCTTTTACTAAAAAAAGCTGTCTATCAGCACTTACAATAAAGTTTATGCCATGATTTTGCTTTGAAAATTTTAGAAAATCAAACGCTGCGTTCACGTTTTGAAGAAGTTGAATTAGAAATTTTTAAAGAAGTAGCACTAACTTTTCCTTGCACAAAAAATTATTTAAACATTCACAGAAACGGCTTAATCTGCGGTTTAATCTGGAAGAAGCTCGTTTTGGTTTGGCGGATATTAGATTCATTTCGAAAGAGTTCCATTTACTTCGAAAACTGTTTAAAATACATACCACATACATAGTACATACCACGGCTTAGTTCGAGATGTAGTTTTACCTCTTCTAATTGTCATACACTGCTACGATGTGTTATGTACAAGTAACGCGTACATATGCAGCACTGTGCGTTGAAAATGAAAGCATCCATGGGAAAAGCACGAGAATTTTCGGGTAAATGTTGACAAAGATGCAATAAATCGCTGCTCTGTTGGTTCCAGTTAGCTATCGAATAAGGTGATGGAAGGTAGGAAGTGTTACTAACAAGGAAAGGGTGTGAAGCATATGTCTGAACGAGGAGAGCGAGTCATATAGGGAGAATTCTCACCCCTCAATTGGTTTGAAAATTTGTTTATTTTTTGCCAAGTCGTTAAACCCAAGGGGTAGGGGGTCACAATGGGATACGGCGCAGCACGCGTTTGGGGGTCTTGTACGCCCGCGATGCTTCTACAGCCGATGGTTCGGAGCGCAGGTGGGTAGAGGGTTGATTCATGCGAGAGAGGTCGGGTTTGACTCCTCTGCGTCGTTGCACTTTAGCATTTCAACTGATTGGTAGAGATTTGAGGGATTCTGACGTCTGTATCATTTTCAGACGTTTTCTGCGCATTTTCCAGCGGTACGTTGTGGTATTCAACATGGTGATGTATAAATGTTCAACACCAGTGATACACAGGTGCAAAGTGCATGAAGCAACACTAGGCACCTCACGGGTAGCGTATAAAGGCTACAAGCTCCTCATAGTCTGTTTCTAGACATGAACCAAGGGCATCGGGAAAAACCGTCCTGCTCGGATTTTCGAAGGAGACCACGTTGTGACGTTGGAGGTGGTTCAAATGAGAAACGAGGTGTGCGGATCGTGCAAATTAAGCTAAACGTCATCGATACACTCTTTCCCTCATGTCTGCCTGTCACCTGGAAATCAGAGGTCTGCTGAAGGCTTTCTAGAACCTAACAAAAACAATGTCCGCCGACGGTCGAGTGGTGATCCACCTGCTCACGCTGAAGTGTGGCCCACCTTTAGACAAGGAATCTTCGAAGGAAGAAATCAAGCTGACCGAACGGATGGCCAGCATACTCAATGACTTCGAAGCGCGTCAACTTGAAGTTGACGAAGACGAACAGTTGGAAGTGGTGGAAGATAAAGAGGAAGATTGGGATCCGCAACATGAACTGATGGACGTAGAGAGGCAAGCAAGCAGTGGGCATATGATAACGTTTTCGGGTGGAACTCTTGTTTCGGAGGAAAGGGTACTTCTTCAATTGGATTTCGGTTGCTTGCTCATAACCATGGAGGAAGACACCGCGATTCAGTACACAGGCACTTTGTACCTGTGTATCACTGGTGCTGAACATTCATCACCATGTTGAATACCACAGCGTACAGCTGGAAAAATGCGCAGAAAACGTCTGAAAGTGGTATAGACGTCAGAATCCCGTAAATCTCAACCATTTAGTTGAAATGCAAAAATACAGCAGCGCAGAGGAACCAAGCCCGTGACCTCTCTCGCACGAGTCAACCCTCTACCCTTCTGCGCTCCAAAACACTAGCTGCAGACGCATCGTGGGTGTACAAGACCCCCAAACGCGTGCTGCGCCGTATCCCATAGTGACCCCCTACTCCTTGGGTTTAGCGACTTGGCAAAAAATAAACACATTTTCAAACCGATTGAGGGGTGAGGATTCTCCCTACATATATGACTCGCTTCCCCGTTCAGACATACGCTTCAGACCCTTCCCTTGTAAGAATGAAGTTCTTTGTCGGCAGAGTTTGCCGGATAAAAAGTGTGAAGGACGGCTCGATGCAGAACAGTCGTCATCTATCAACTGAACGCTGTGCAATCGAAATTGATCCTAAACCTGCAGCACAGTGCATTACTCAGCGGATGTCTGGGTTTCATTTTGTTCACTGAGAGAATGCGCTGTTTATGATTAGCAGTTCTAAAGACATTCTGTAGAAAAAAAACATTGCGCGATTAATAATAGATGTTTTGGCGCTTCATTGGTTCGTACCGTGCATTTTACTTGTACTAAATAGCATGAAGGTGTTCAGATGCGTATTTTGACATCTACTGTATCGAAAATGGTTTGAGCTACGTTTCATCACGATTTATAGGTTGCAACAAGGGCCCAAAACTTTTCGACATTCTTTAAAAAATACTCGTTTGCTGCGGCATGATTATTCTTCCATGCGCGAGGTGAATTTTGTTTTCAAATCTTCTGCAGTTCATACCAACTCTACACTAGCTTCTAGTATCGAAGCATAATGGAGGTGGTCTGTAGCTAGAGCATAAAATATGAAAAGCTTGATCGATGTTGTCTTATTGAGCTGGTAGCCAAAGTTGTTATCACATTTATATGACTCGGCTTACGTTTCAGCGACGTCACCTTCGTCAATCATTTCATCCTACAGAGGATTGCATGACCTCTGGAGTTGTCTACAATATGTCATGCAATCAGTGTGGTGAGGACTACATAGGGGAACGGACAGACTCCTATGTATCAGGGTTAAGGAGCATTTGGACGGCCTTAGAAAAGACAATGTCCGAACTCCTTGGAGGGAGCACAGGGTCATGCGGGCGCGATGCTGCAGGTGTCTGTGTCGATTTTAGCTCGAGAGAGTGATATATTGGCGCGCAAGACCCTTGAGGCGCTCTGGATCACAGCTAGGAATCCCCAGGTCAACCGGAAGGAGGAGTGTCTTCCGGTAACCCAGGAACTGGCACCCTTCGTCGAGCTCTGCGGGTTCTGATCTATCTGGTCTGACCCCAGGGTATTTAAGTCTGGTGGTCCCGCGGGGTAGACTCATTCACCCACGTTCTAGTCCAGCTTCGGGTGACTGGTGGTCCTTCTCGGCATCCACCGATAAGGTCAATCGTTCCTTCATAACTGTCATGTAGGATCTTATCGCTATCTCTTATTAGGATTAGTACTCTGTAGGATGAAATGGTGTTTGGGAGGACAGTTTCAAAAGTGTTTTTCGACTTTTTCAGGCTCTGACGAAGGCGAGGTCGCCAAAACGCAAGCCGAATCAAATGAATGTGATAATAACTTGGCTACCAGCTCAATAAAACAACATCGATCTGAAGTCAATATGCCAAGGTTTATCGAAAAGCTTGGTTTTAAATTTGCTTTTGATTTGAGTTGTAGGCGCTCATTTGTACAGGACTGAATACGACTTGCCATGCTTCTTATCTGTAAGCATATTTTTAAGCCCTACATTGGGGTGAAGGAGGTGTATAAGTGATTACGTGATTGAAATCGCCGTCGATGGACTTGTCGCAGTTAGATTTGAAAACGCGCGGTCCCTTACTAAAAAAATTAATAAATATTTAGTCTCAGTTACTGTAAAATTCTTACCGCTTTAGCAAGAAGAATAAGCTTGAAGGCGTTTTAAGGCATACAAAAGCAGAAATGTTCAGAAATGTATGCAAATGAATGTGTTGAGGGAGTTATCATAGTTGGATATGGCAGCACATCGCAGCGCACTGATCGCGTGCATGGCGCGATCTCAACATCTGTACACATAAGCAAATTTTCACTTTTCTGTGCTTCAAAACAATTTCAAGCTAGTGGCTTGGCTTAGCTTAATTTTAAGCCAATTTTCTCGCTAAAGGGTGAAGAGCGAATGTGACAGTCCAATCTGTAGGACTCCGGTGACCGTGTGCACCCGAGTCGAGGTTCAAGGTTCAGGTCCCGCCCAGTTCAACCAAGCCTTCTCTCCCTTCAGGGCTGGTGAATTGACTTGTATATCGGCCGGGACTGCAATGAATGTAAAGGCGGATTACGCATTCAAATTGCCTCCATGAAATCCCTTAGAAGCGGAATTCGTGGCGCCCTCCTAGACAGGGATTTACTGATGCCGTCCTTTCCTTTGAATCTTGTATAAAGGAAACTTTTTAAGGATAGAAGGTTCATAAACATGTGTAGATCTGCAAAAGGAGGCCTGAAGGTTAAACGAAACCTGGAAAAGAGTTGTCTCGTGTAGAGAACCTGCAGAAGGATCTGATGGGAACGGAAATCACATGGTATTATACCAATTGAGTGACGGAATTAGATATGTGGGTATCGCTGTTCAATCTGCTCAATCATTAGAGATTGACCAGAAATTCATACAAGGAGGGTCATAAAATGTGACCTTCAGTGAGAGCTCAGCACTTTCAAGGACCTGGCCTCTGGCTTGTCATCGCAAGCCATTGTGTAGGCTAAATGCGCATTGAAATTGCCTCCACATTATGTCGAAGAAGTTGAATGTGTGGCGCTCCCTCCTCTCCCCCCCCCCCCAACAGGGATTGATTAACACCGTTTTTCACCCTTTATACAATCTTTAAAGAAATTGAATTCTCCAAAAATGAAACTGTTTGACCCTTCTCAATGTCAGCCTATGTGTTGACATGCGTTTGAATGGCGCACCCCTAAAAATCGATCAGCCATAGGTCCTTCATAATTTCAACCGTAGTGGAATCATTTACGGCACCTACTTGCCGGTCTCCTGCTTTGATGTCGTAAATGTTCGAGCCAGAGAGGAGCGCAAGGTGCGGCGGCGGTGTCATATCCAGCCGGTGTAGCAATAAACTCCTAGAAATCAAGCGATATACTATTTCCTCTTTCGTTTGTTTGAGCAGTTGGATCGAGTGCAAAGGATCAGACGTCATGATGTTGCCTATGCTGATGCTCCTCTTCAAGAATTTCATGCTTCATGCCTAGGCGATTTCGATTTCATGCGGTTGAAAACGCCCAGTTTTAACTGCATATACCATTCAAGCGCTGCTTCATAAAAGCTGTTCATTCTAAGCCACTTTTCGTTTGGGAGAAGCGCTGTTTTCACGTAGAGGTGCTTTATCAGTTGAGTTTCGGAAAAGATCTGTCTGAATCTGATTTCAGCTTGGGAGACTGAGCAGGTCGATGTTCTCGGAAAGCAACAGCGGCTGCTGTTAGCGTTTAGAACTAGAGATCGAACTTGATAGAAAATCTGGAAGTCTTGCTCAGCTTTAATTCAAATGGAGAAGTGGAAGCAGCCTTCCTACAATTCAGACAATTTGAAGGATAAAAGCAGAGAACGACGTTAGTCAACCCTGTTGCGGGATTCGCCACACATTCTTCATCTGGGATATCGTGGAGACAACTCGGATGTGTCACCTACCAATGACTTGTAGTGGCCAGCCTTTTGAAAAGTCGGTGTCATGTCATTCCTAGGGAAGTATGACACCAATTCACCAACCCTGGAGGGATGGAAGGTTTGGTTGTTCTGGGCTGGAAAGCCGAACCAAGAACCTGGTATCGGGTGCACGCTACAGTCGCTAGCTTCTTCAATTACGCCACCACACACGCGCCTATCTTCATTAGAAAAAACTCCAAGTTTCTCAGTAGTTGGTCTTAGATACTTTCCGATGCGACCATCTTCTTCCCTTTTTAAAGGAGCACCCCTCCTTTTGAGCTTAGCCCCGTGCTCTCAACGGGTTCTATTATAACTGAACCATCATAATAATAGAATTTATTACGATGATCCAGCTTTGTTCTCTGTTTCCTTTCAGGTCGCGCTCAGAAGGGAAAGCATACTACTTTTTTCTCACAAATTTCTACTCCATTTTGGTATTAGGCCGGGCATACTTCCATCGCCACAATGCTATCGCGGCGCTCAGTTTATGGTCATTCCGCCGCGCGCGGCTGGATAGTCAAGGGAAACTTCGCCGCGGCCGCCGCAACAGTGGCGACCGTCATGCGCGATGGCTTCCCGCCATCATCGCAGGCATGCCGCGCGCGGTGCTTAACGTTGGTCCTGGGCGGATTGCCATCGCGCTTCCTTGCAAAGCGACAAGCGATGCGACGAGCGCTGAGAACTCGGCGGCGTTATTATTATTATTATTATTATTATTATTCGTGATTATTATTATGTTATTATTTTCTATCGGGCGCGTGGAGCGCAGTCGGAGGAGGCGCCGGCTGCCGCCTGCATCCGATACCAGGTTCCTGGTTCGGATTCCCTGCCCAGACCAACCAAGCCTTCCATCCTTCCGGGGTCGGTGGTGAATTGGTTACCAGACTTGTCTGGGGAGGATAAAGCGCTGACTTGTTCATCGGCTGGCCACCACAAGTCATTGTATGGCCAAATACGCATTCAACTCGCCTCCACGACATCCCGTAGAAGTAGAATGCGTGGCGCATCCCGAAGGGGATTGAATAACGCCGTCTTTTATCCTTTATATTATTATTCGTTATTCGAAAACTCGAATAACCGAAAAATGGGGTTATTCGATTATTCGTTCATTCGAAAAATTTTGAAAGCACAAAAATAGATAGAAGAATTGATCAATGTGCAGGTAGGAGCAATTAAACCAAACTGAAAGACCCGGCGGCGGGGCGGGATGTCCGGCCGAGTTAGCGAGGGGGCGGAGTCGAGTTTTTGTCCTAGCGTACCGAGGGGCCGGGAAAATTTGTTTGTGTCTCTAAAGTTTCGTAAGGCAGCCATTAGACCGTCAAGGAAAGCCTAGTTGGTTGGGAGCGGATGAGACAAGGGGACGATGGCAAATTGATTGCCACCCTGCGAGGAGAGTGCGCGATTTCGTACATCCGGGATTTCCACGTCCTTTCACGTCGCTCTGCAAAACTCGGGAAGTACGGAAAGTATGCACGAGGCCTCACAGGTCATTCGCTTGATGTTCAAATTTAGGCAACTTTCTCAAGACTAAGAGTGTGAAAGGAGACTGAAAATGATATTATTCACCTTAACCTTTTAATACCTAAAATTTCAATCAGAATTTAATGTGTTGGAATGCTAATCCTATAACCATGTTGCACTCGCCGATACACTTACAACTGGAAAAAACCGTCCGAGTTGTCCGATGCGCAACGTCCACAGCTGCGCGTTTCAAGGCTGGTTTTTATTAGCCATGGCCCTTACTACAGGCTCTATACGCTGGAGCCGGAGGTGAAGGACATTAACGAGGTAAGTAGGGTCGGGGGGGGGGGGGGAGGGCTCTATGGGATTTTCTGCCCATCAGAAGCCCCCCCCCCCGACCCTATTTGCGCCGGACAAGCTCGCAAATATCACTAGCTGCAGCGACTGGTTAGCAGGGAATGGGCACTGCGTGGTCCCGTAACGATTTCCCTGAATTTCACTCCGAACTACGGTAGACAACCCGGACCGGTTTTTTCTCTGGTTGTAAGTTTATCAAACACTCCATGTCGTGAGGCATGTATTTGACGTTTGCCCCATACATGAACTACTACGTTTCACTTTTGCTAGATCTTGAAAGATTATTTGAAATGAACAAATCTCTCACAAGAGTAGGCTTTGAAGAGTTGTCTGCTACTCGCCTTAAAACGAAATTCTGAATATTATCGTTCGTTTACAGAGATAGCGGTCCGCAGTCTGTACTTACAAAGCACCTTCAGTTTTCATTAACACTGGTAAAAATGAGAAGCCGTGGTGGAACCACCTTTCTTCGGAGAGATATCTGTTGAGCATGTGACTCTGCGCTTTGAATGGCTTGTTTTCTGGCGCATCTTATTTTTATCAATTTTCCTCGCAGTTTCATAAGCAGTCCTTATTGCACATTGATTGTTTTTCAACGAATAAGCATAAAGACAAACATATTTTTTCTCTACATGGATTGAAATATTTCCTGCATTCCGATTTCAGGCTCTCGAATTCCCAGTGGAACTTGTTGGGCCATGTTTGTCTAACACATGCCCTTCACGCCCTGTGTTTACCCTTCCTGTTTCATTTTCTGGCTAGTCGACTACCCAAGTTGGATTCAAAAATCTTGTATCAGACGGGAAAAACTCAAACATTGCTGCTTCTGCTTCTTCATCAAGGGCGGTGTTTGTGATTCCGAAAACAGGAGATGGGCTTCAAGCTCTTCCCGGCGCAAGCGTTCACAACTCTTTTCAACGGTTTCATGTTGCCCTGTCGTCCTTATTCAAAGGAATGTGCCCTTTAGTGTTTCAGTGGTTGTCCTTGTTACAACCACACGTCTTTATCATTTGTCTTGACGATAGCTAACTCGAGATTTTTCGCTGATAGATGCGGTGTGACGCTTAGCGGTACGTTCAAACCATATGAAGGCTATGCTCAGACTTTGTGAATTTTATGCAGCGAATTGTAGAGTGGAGTCACGATTTCTAATCTTTCAGATCTTTTTGCTCTAAGAGGGTAGAAACCAAAAAGAAAGTAAAAAAGACGATTGGTCGTAATTAATTCGCTTGGGTTGTGACCAAGATGTTGTTTCTAATTGATATCGTGGAGAGATTTAGAGTTCTTTCTTAGTTGGTAAGAGTTCACTCTACATGGCTCCTATAACAGTGACAACTCGTTGAAAAGCAAACCCTTTAAATGGGCTGGTGTTCCCTTTAAATTAATAAGAGCTTGGCGAAATATCACGGTGGATTCTAAGGCACTACAGGAATTGGGTACTGGGGAGAAACTTCCTCCCATTGCCCTCCGTAGTGTGCACAGAATGTTTGGAGTCTAAATCTGAGGCCTAATCTCCAATCCCAAATGACCCATCGCTTATGTTGTCCTTTTAACCGTAAACTGCTATTGGTAGACCAATATTTGAAAGACCCATCTTTTCAGTTATTGGCCCATCTGGTGCTCCGGTTGACGCAGACTCTGTGAAACTTCGAAAGAGTCGTACTTCATCTGGAGCTGTACTTTCGATTGTACCAAAAGCTGCTGGATTTCATCAGGTAGGCTGTGGTCATTGTTACTGAATACTTTCAAGAACAGTTCTGGCTGCATAAGCCTCCTCAACGTCTCCACTTCTTAACGCAAGTGGTTGTAGTGAGTTTAGAAACGATGAGGTGAGTAAACGTTCTAAACTTTCCGTGTTATAAAAGGCGCTTAATGGACGCGCGCCGGACATCTATGATGCTGCGGCGTTGTAAAGTTCGTTCGACTCTAGTCGGAATAACGTCCTGTCGGCGGCAGCGAGTCGCTTTTAGTTTCCTTCCAGTTCGTGTCTCTGTTCAGCATGGCCAGTCATAGCCGTGTTATTGACCTGGGTCCGGTTCTCAGCCTCTTTAGTGATCTTGCCTTGCAGGATCTTTGTGAGACTTCCAAATACACCCTACTTGCGTCGAATTCCAATAAATATCGGTCGTGACGAGAAATGCGCTCACAAGGTATATTCTGTTGAAAACGTCGTCAAAGTTCGTCTTCGAAACGCAAAGCAAAAAACAACTTCGTAGCTCTAAGGAACGCCTTACGATAAAATGTCAGTGGCAACTACCCATCTCTCTGCCTGCAGGAATTAAACGCTGCCTTTCCTGTTCTGACAAAACGTGATTAACATATGATACGCATGAGCGAACATGTATAGGAACTGAGGTGACATTCGTCACATATCCTCTTTTTGCGTATCTTCTGCTTTTCGTTCGAGTCGTCGTTTGTATCGGCTGAGTAGTGTGTGCTTTCAGCCCCAACTTCCGTTCATTTTCACACTTTCCTTCAGCCGTTGAATAATGTGGTACAGAAATCGGTGCAATGCGCGTTAGTGAGGTGCACTGGTATGTTGGTGGCTTTTCTTACTCCATTTTCTTGCTTCAGTTCCAAATTCTAACAGAATTCTAGAGCTGGGGTGGGCCATAACAAGTAAAGCGTAGTATGCTCCCCTTTCGTGAACTTTACACCAAAGAAATTCACGCCTAGGAAAGGGAGTCGTCCCTCTAACCGACATAGCGCCGAGAAATCTGCCTATTTTTGAAATGGCCCTCTAAACAGACAAAACAATTTGTTATTGGAGTAAGGATAAGGTTCGGATTTATTCAGACACTTATGGGATGCGCCACGCATCTGGCTCTTAGTCCATGAGGATTTGATTGCCTGCATGGCCTATTCCATGATTTGTGGCGGTCCACTGGAAAAAAAATGTCTGTGGATTATCCTCATCTCAGGCAAGCCTGCCTACGATAGACCTCCGTAGGGGATGGAACGATTGAATGGTCTGGATGGAAACTGAACCTGATTCAGTTTGAGATGCTTGCCAATGCCAACCGAGTGCTCCACGCTTGTTTAAGTCCACCAGTATCTCTTGTTGCTGTCCAAAGGCGTCTTTAAAGTAGTGTTGGGGATGTTGCCCCTGCCCTGGGACGCCTATTCTTTAGAAAGGTTAGAATTCAGTGAAGGAATGCTACATCACAACTCCTCCTGGACAGTGAGCCTTCACTTTTCAGAAGCTTCGGTCCTTTAGGCCAAGCAATACGGAAGTCTTGCCGCGCGCTTTATCTGCCCTCAGCTTCATTAGTTGTTCAGAAACAGCGATAGATGATAGGCCTACACTTTTAGACATCTTCTTAAGCTATTGCCTTGACCTTTCGCATTATTTCTTATAATACTTGTTTTACTTGTTCTCACTTGTTTTTAATGCTTCTCAGTCACCTCAAAGCGCTTGAATTTAATTGTAAAATGCTCTTATCACAGTATTTTACCAACCTGCATAATTAAATTTGCGATTACCCACTTTGATTTTTAAATTGCAATTAATTATAGTTTGTGAAGTTAGATTGCGAAAAATCGTGGTATGTATGCCTCGAAAAGAGTGTGGTAAATCGCATGCTAAAGGAATTCTTCAGGAAAAAATCTATAAAGGCAAATCTCAGCAATTGCCCAGATGGAATCAGTTCTTGCCGGCGAAGTTCACACGCAGCGAGCGACCGTTGGATTCCGTTTCGTTGAAGTTGTTCGCAGCGTTCTGTGATCCGGTCTCGTCAGAGAACTAGCAGAAGGCGAAGCCCTTCGGACGTTCGGTCTCGCGATCTCTGACGATCCTAACGTTGGCGACATGCCACGTTGACTGAAGAAGCTTCCTGTGGCCTCTTCGGTGGTCTCGCACTGGAGGTTGCAGACGTTGATGGAGAAGCGCTGTCCTTGTATGGCCATTAGGTCAGAGTAGTCGGAGACGAAGATGCTGTTGGAGGACAATAAGGCGAGTGGTGGATGTAGTGGATGCTGATGCTTGTCGTGTACCGTCTCAGCTCCTTGAGGGAGGTACTTCGGCTGTTCTTCGCAGCGACTAGGAGTCACCCGTCGGTAGGAAGTTTGCTGATGGGCGACGGCGAAAGTGGATCTCGACTCGGCGCTGCGGTGGCGGTAGCGGTGATGGTGGTGGCGTCGGCCGCGGAAGGGGTGATTCCGTCGGGTAGCGATCGACCCGCATCCATTCCAATTTGTGCCATTCATTCAGTTATGGAGAGTGAGATCGGCGGCCGGCGAGCGGTGCTGGTGACGAGGCGATCTTGCTGCGCAACCTGCGCTGCTACCTGCCCCCTACCTGCCCGTAGCGCCCAGGCGGCGCTCGACCGACGCTCCAGCCAGGTCCGGCCCAGCCCGTCCACCATGCTCTGCGCTGTAGCGCAGGCCGCGTGGAGCGCACACCGTCGTCGTCCGAGAAGGGGAGACCTTGGCGTATTTATTGCCAACCCAGCTCCGCCTACAGCGCCACACCTTTTCACGGCCCTTTCAGTCAAGCACAGTCCTCAAGAGCTACGCATTCACCACTTTTGCTTCCGTAATTAGTTTGTTTTCGCCTCGAATCGCAGAAATTCCATCTCCGCTCCTTCAGTTCGCTCCTCTGTCATTTCCACGTCTTCCTTCATCCCGACCGAAGGCAGCTACTCTGAAGGCAACCAACCGGTCAACTGATTCCCGGCGGTCGCTATTGTTATTACGGGAGGCGCGATAGCCTCCCCTTGCCATCCGGTTGTCCCGCTCTGCCCACCTTGACCTCTTCCGCATTAGAAAGCCACAGCACGCGGTCCTCATGCGCTACCGCACCACTACTCGAAACGGATGTCAGCAGTTCTTCGGCTTTTTCCGGAACACGAAATTGATGCACAGAACGTGCAGTGGAGAACACAACCTCCAGAGTGAGAAAGAGTCTACACGAGCTCCTGCTGCTGCGCGGGGCTGCGTTGCGCTGTCGTGTAGAGAGGTAACGGTGTGGGTATGCTAATATCCGAACGGAACGGATCGTGGGCAGCGACTGACAGCAGCCATGAACATATCGAACGATCTCGCGCATTACAACGACAGCAGCCAAGAAATGCAGAGCGTTCTTCGTGGCTGCGCATTTGAGACTGCAAAAAGCGACTGACTTCCGCTAACGAGTAAGTGCTTGCGTGAGCGGAGACAGATATTGAGTTGTCACGGCTATATGGCTGAATTGGTGGCTTGGAGACCAGCTATAATGTGTCTGCTTCTTCTGCATTGCAATGCTGCAGTTGCACTGCTGGAGGATCATAGGCCTTCTCCGCATGCAGAGAACTGCAACCCGAAAGGTACATCGCTGTAAGGTACACAGCTATGGTAACTAGAAAACTATGTGGTGAGTCAGATCCGCGTCAATTGCCTGCATGTAGTTGCTTCCAGCCCCTGCCATATATATGTGTTTTCTTAACATTATCAAGTCCACGACCGTGAAGGGTTTGCTTAATTCTTTTAAAAACGGTAATCGGTTTCTCAAGTCTTTTATAATGATTTTATAATAAGTTTTGGTATGGCTACACCACGTGGGACCGTGGATTTTTGACGTCTTCTCTGGACCTAAACATGAATAATTAGTCGAGTAAAGGATCAGTGTTCTACACACACCTCAGTAGCCAGAATTAAAAGAATCTATGGATGTTACTGGAAGGGCGTCTATAGAGATGACTTAAGTCAGTTTCTTTAAGCTTCAAGTGGCTGGTGTCGATGATGTAAGCTGTTACAACGATGCTGCGTTTGATCAAACAGCTCCGGTGGTGTAATGGTGTAGAGCATTCCCGCGCGGTCAGCAGGAGGTGCGGGTTCGAGACCCGCCAGGCGCTAGAGTTTTGATTGCAACAAAACATCGTTCTAACGTCTATAGAGGATTTTCTCTGTACAGGGGAAATACGCATTCAAATTACCTCCACGAAGTAGTAGAATGCGTGACGCCCGCATCTCGTAAAAGCGTTGAATAACGCAACCTTTATCTTTAACTTATCCCTACCCTTACGAATGTCTATATACCAGTAGCTTTCCCCATTGCTATCTGGTCATTTTACAAGATCAATATTATAGTGTTTAGGTCTATCCTAGTGGGGAGGGGTCAGCAGTAGAAAAGCACATTTCAACCCGCCATGGGTAGTAGCTATAGATGTGTTTGTTATTGGGAACACTCCACGTTTTCACTTCTAAACGTCGTTGGTTCCCCAGACGTTAGGACAATATCTTCGACCTCCCACTAGCGAAGAAATAAACAAGTAAATTGAATTTCCACCTAATTCGCAAAGTGTATATTTCAGCTTCACTACATTCCTCCTGCTAATACACACACCCTCTCTCAACCTTCTAAAAGTCCTTGAATTCGCCTTGGCTCTATTGTAGAACAATTTGCTGTTGTAAATAACAATAATAAATAACACAAATTTTGGGAGACATTGGCATAGCGCGACATGTTTGGCACCGCAAGAAGTAGTATTTTTGTACATGGATAGCGTGATTGATATATTGCATAGATTCTCTACTTCTGTCATAATTTTGGATTCTTCTATCGGAAAAGAGTGAGTCGTGTTTTTTTCTGAAGCTTTAATCATCTTAGGGCTGTAGAAATTTGGAAAGAAGTTATTTTCAACTATTTTTGCATTCTTTGCGTCGGTATTTACAAGAGTACCTTGAAAATATGAACAATTTGCGAAAGCATTCAATAACTTAACGTGATTTGTAAGCTGCAAACTAGCACAAGCATTGTCTCAGTTACCGTGCAAGCTTTTGTTAGTAGGAAATCGTCTTCCTGTGTGCTGGTCGTGCTCGAAACTTCTCAGTTTCAGCAGAGGGGGCAAAAAAGCGAGCAGCAGACCAGAACTGGTAGCTGGACGACTGTTCGGAGGTGTTCGCGTCGGGCACATCTCTCTTTCTCCCCTCGTCATTACTGCGCGGAGCGCTGACAGTTTAGTACGAATTCGTGCGTCAGCTACCAGTTAGACGCTGGGAATTACATGCGCGATTAGCCTAGCTAACTGCTTTTTACGGCTTGCTTTTTACCAGTTAGACGCTGGGAATTACATGCGCGATTAGCTAGTAGCTAACTGCTTTTTACGGCTTGAAACTGCCTGTGAAATTGGATTTCGTTGTTCTCGTACAGTTTCACAGAATTGTCGCCGAAGGAAAAAAGCTGCCCCTTTCTGTGAACACGTCCTTTCCTGACTAGCTCTAGTGGTGTGCAGCAGCTTGTGATAGATTTGCAAGGCATAACGTCAAGACGTAAAGAAAGGCGCTAACCAATCTCTGTTTCTGACGCGCCATCCATTCTACCTCTGCGGGTTATCGCGGAGACTCTAAAAATGCGTGTTTGGCCTATATAATGGCTTACCTTGGTCCACCAATGGTTTCCTTTATTATTCCCAAAAAATTCTGGTATCTATTCACCAACCACGGAGAGGTGGAAGCCTTGCTTGGCCTGGGCCGAACCTCATCCAAGAACCTCGATTCGAATGCGCTAGTCGGGAATTCTTCCCAAGCACGCACAACGTAATTCAATCCTACAATATATAATTACGTATTTGCAGTTATACAATGTACCAAACGTATAGAATAGAATAGAGTTCTCGCGTCCACCCTTAAGAGTAAGGTCGTGACCCTAGCTGTTTCTTGTTCATATCGATGTTAAGCAAAATAGGAAAGTCGATATTATTGTATTGGATCAGTCATCGATCGTTGCCTTGAGTTTATAAATTAGATTATTTTGGGATGGCACTCGAAGAGGAATTCCAAAGGAACGTATGTTTAACAGTTGTCCTAACAGCGATTAGACGCAATCGATATTTGTTCACTTATCAATATTGATCGATGGCCATGTGCACAGCTATATCGATCTTAACAGATATCTTTTCAAAAAATTTCCTGCTTGAAAAAGAATAGACGGGCATGACACTTGTCTGGTATTAACAGTAAATGCAATCACCAACGGCTTACACAAATGGTCCACCTAACCATACATATCGATAGACATGTGCACATGGATATCGACCATAACAGATTTTTGCAGAAATTTTTCCGCTTGAGCAAAGCGTAGGCAGTAGACATTGGATCCGATACCGATTCGGATAATTCGAAAAAGTCATTTTGTTGAAACCCGGTTGAAAGGATTGTGTAAGTAATTTCATCCCTGAAAAAACCCGGATCACGGATGGTATGGTTCATATAAGAGTACCTTTAACAAAAAGGATTTTTTTGTGATCAATATACAACTGATTTATCTATAGGTCTCAATTCGAATATCCAAACCAGGTAGGACTTCAGATTTTTGACCAAAATCAGTTACCTAAATTATCCGAAAATTCGATCTGATGAAAACCATCAAAACTTATTAATTAGAACTTGTTTGGAATGCGACACGCATTCTAGGTACTTCTGCGGCTTCCTTTGAGGCAACTTACAGTGTATTAGACTTCACTTATGCATTCAGTAACTTGTGGTGAGCAGAGGATTGAAGGATCCTTGGTTCTTCTGACCCCTAATGCATCGAAGAAACTGTTTGACTTGAAAGAGAAACGAACCTTCAGTGGATTTGTGGTGTTAGCCGAAATCATGCTTCTTGCGGCACAGAGACTTTTACATCTACATTTTTAGTGCGTGAGAATAAATTGGTGGCACAGGTGCAATGCACCAAAGAAAAATGGTGATTGTTTCCTTGACGAAAAAAACTGAAGTGAATGAATATGTAGCTTTTAGTAGCCGACGATCCCGTGAATGTTTCTATTAAGAAATTTATCTAAAGTACAAAATTTATTCTTAAAAAATCAATTTTCGGTGCTCATTTTGATCTGAACTTTTAGTACGGGCTCTCCTTCGGGAACTGCATAGTTCAGCTGTAAATTGTTCCCTTTAGCTAGAAGGTGGCTTAGATGATGAATTATAACAGTTTAACTGCAATTGGGCTGATGGCTGGTACGGTTTTCTTGAAGGCGAACTCTACAAGTTGTTTCTAATATTAGATTGTGGCTTTGTGCTTGGGTGCAAAAATTATGAGAAGATACATATTTCCTTACGACGAAGTTATAAGTACCACCACCGGTACAGAATACTCCAGCACAACACGGAGTGTTGTGTCGAGTTACGCAGGCAACCAGTTGTCAACTGATTGACTGCTCTTTACAATTGAAAAGTGTTTTTAGAATTGGATTCTTTTGCTGACAACTAGTTCAACAGCTGCCTAGTCAAGGTGCAGCAAGCCTAGAAGCGAGTCTTTTTTTAGGGGAACATCTCGACGAAAAACTGCTTCATATTGTCGACCCATTTGTAAGGTAGTTGGGTGCATTGATAGTAGAAATTTCTGATTTAACTAATAATGTTCGGTTTCGTTGAATGCGTACAGCTCATATTGTTCAATACTGTTAGTTTGTTTTCGTGTAGTTTAGTGACCCTGTTTTGCTCAAAATTCTGTTGAAGATTATCTTAACTTGCTATCTTGTTGCGAACCACGTATGTCGTCACTTTAGGCTTTAATCGGCTCCTGTCTGCCTTCCTCACCTGAGTTCTTCATTTATTGATATATGAATTGAATATTGACACCTAGGGCGCATGTAGCGCAAACGGAGGAGGTGCCGATTGTCGCGTGCCCCCGATACCAGGCTCCTGGCTCGGATTTCACACCCATATCAACCAAGCCTACCATCCGCCGGGGGTCGGTTAACTGGTTTCCAGACGTGTCTGGGAAGGATAAAGCGCTGACTTGTTCATCAACTGGCCACCTCAAACCATTGTTTGGCAAAATACGCACTCAAATCGTCTCCACGATATCCCGTAGAAGTGGAATGGGTGGCGCATCCCAAAAGGGATTGAGTAGCGTCGTCCTTTATCCTTTATTATCATCCATTGAGGCGCATGTAAAATAGTCAGCGGGTAGACAATTTTTACGGTACACAGCGGTTCTATTGTTGTTTCGTTTCTTCACAAAAGTTAACCGAGCTTTCTCACCACCTCGAAGATTAACCAATATCTCGTTTTGTTTTTTACTTTATCGAGTGGTTGTTGCGCAGTTTGATGAGACACCAGTCATCTAATATTCGGGTCGGGTTCACTATAACTAGGCCCTCCATCTCTCGGTGCTCGGTGAATTCATACCAGAGTTAGTATAGGTACAGCAATACAACATCATGTTATCTGAAGCCATGAAAAGACGTGGTTTCTCGTTCATTTATCCAATTTTGTAGCTGTATTATAGTGCAATAAGCTTCTCCCAGCTTCAGCTTGCTGACCTTGCCGAGATACAGCTGATGTAAGGCTTGTCTAGTAAGTATAGGACACTGACTAGTACATCGGTTCCTCACTCAACGTCATGCTGTACATAGACCAAATAAGCATTCAGTTGACTCCACTACATCCTGTTAAAGTATATATATATAACATTTATTACATAATTAGATACTTATGTGGAGAGAATTCGAGACAACCAACAATGATATCAAGCAAACAGGTCAATACCAGAAAATAGTGGGAAATTAGAAAACTTACCATAAATCCAACAAACACTGTTGAACAACAACCTAATGAGGAGAATGTGAAAAGAAAGACAGATAAACAGACCACCAGGGAAGTCGGTCTTGACATCACGGACTGGCATTTTCGAAAACGCGTTTTTTGAAGGAATTGTAGCCCACCGCGTGAACCCCCTTCCTGGTTAATTTTTCAAATATTGGTAGGGTGCTATTGGCAAAGAAGTAATGCCGACAGTTAAGCTTGGCAACCTTAGCCCCGAGTTTCCTAGTCCCTCTTCTGGTAGAAGAAACCCTCACAGAAAAGAGATCCTCCGGTGTGATGCCACATTTGCCAGGAAGGATTTTGTGGAGCAGTTGTAGAATGCAGCGCATCTCACAAAGAATACTGGTAAACACCGGTTTTTATCTTTATTATTGTACTTTTTCTTTATTAGCTCAATTATGCAAAACTTCTGTAAGACGATTTTTTCCTTTAGCCTACTAGAAGGCCAAATAGATTTGAAAAGTTTCTTACTTCACTGCTTCTTAGTATGAATAAGCAGAATTTTAATAAATGACTACCCTAGACTTAAGGGTAAACTATAACCGACACCAGTAGCACCTAGAGGTTTTTGAATTATGAGCTTATGCGCAGCCGAACTTACTGCTACATACTACAGGGAATCCTTCAATCAATTCAGACAATTTTATCTCTTGAAATGTTGCAGCCACCAATAGGTTGTCGAATTTTTGAATTCTGTTAGACTACTCGAAGAGCAGCGGTCGACGCGGTCTCCTCAAAAGATCGAGTTGTTATCCAGCATTATTCGCCTCTCTCAGGGTTCTAGTCAGACTGCCGTCATTCTCACGAGCAATCTCCAGTCATCTGGAAGCGTCATTTGGCCGCTAGTCTGCACATTGCATGTCCTCTTCGGGTTTTATAACAATTAGATATGTAATAACGTTGTGTTCGTTTGCCGGAGAACCTGTTCGAATCGAGGTGATGGTGTTTTGGTAACTGGACCTCAATGAAGAATTCGTTCGTGCGACACCGAGTCTCGTTTTCGACTGTTCTTAACTCGTTGTAATCGATTTCATGCCCCTTCGTAATGGCTGATCGTAACGTTCATGTTCACCGTCAAACTTTTAATGTTCATTTTTCACCAGAGATCTTCAGTTGCCATATATATACAAATATTTTCTCAGTATTTCACCTGAAAATTCGTGATTGTTCTATACTTCGGGTGCTGCAGGCCATTTCCTCACGTCCAAAACCACCATCTGCAAGTACATAGGACCGAGTAGGTTAGGGAGAAGTGCTGCTGTGGAAGCCAATTCGATGTTTGAAATCTCTTCATTTTATTAAGCGGAAGGACGTTTTTTTCGCTTTTTGTCGACTGAAGGACACGTCGCTGACGCGTTAACTGCTCGCTTAAAGAAACTACGCTCACTCTCGTGCACGGCTGCAACGAAAAAAAAATAGCGGAAATATCTCCGCTCATCTTCTACAACTTTTATTTTAAACAAATTCTCAGGAGTAAGCAACGAATTTTGAAGGGCTTGCTCTTGACGCTTCATGAAGCTGTCAGTGCCTTTTGCGACTCTTCCGTCTTTCCCTCCTCTTTGGTTGTCGTGGCAAGAAGAATATGCGTGCTTTCTGAAGCATCTGCAATACATGCGACCCGAAATGTCGCACCCCTGACATCTAGCTCAGGTTATGCTGTGTAATGTTCAGCGGTTCACATCTCGAAGCACCTTCATGCGGAAATAAATCTTGTATTCCTATGGAGTTATGGTTGATACCAGCTTCTCTTAAGTATTGCCCTCTTCATTTAGCTGATGATACTAGAAATGTCAATAAAGAAATATTTCTGTAGGTTAATCGAACTCATTATTCTCCTTATTCTCAACATTTCATACATTCTCCTCGCTCTCTCACATCGTTTCAGCTCATTGATGGTGTAATGGTGATTGCAACGGCACAGAAGCATTAACACGCAAAGCTCTTCTTCTGTCTACTTTTCTTTTCGCACTGCTGCCTCCATATTCATTTGCTCTCTCTCTCCAGTTACTGGCTATGAGTTTGCTACGATCCCAAATCGTATATACGATTCCTAAATATTTATGATCTAGGTTCGAAAAACACTCAGCATGCACATGCAGCACTGTATTTGTTTCTGTCTACTGTTATTTATTTACTTAAGACGCACAACTTGTGCAATAAATGAAATGAAATGAACCGCATCACCGTTAGCTTGTCGTCGAATGATAAGTGGTAAAGACGATGACCGTGACCAATTCTGCGAGCCGGAAGCGGGTGGGCTAGGAACCCCTGCAGTCGATCCTAGGTGGAGATGAGAGTCCATGCTCCTACCGATCGCACCACCCCTACAACTCTCTGCGTGAGATGCTGAGTCGACGTTCACTGTTTTTAATTCGAATAAATTCTTTACAAGAAAGTAATCCGCTGCAGTTCTTTCTTTACCAGACCTTTTATTCATCCGTCGAAAACACACGTGAACCAAGTCCCTTATTAATCCATCGTAAACAATTGACTAGTTCTAGACTTGGATGGGAGCGCTAAGTCGCCAAGTCGCCCGTCGCAAAAATTTCGCAAATTTTCCTGTGAGAGTGGTTCCTCGAGATTGGGAGAAATGAGTGGCTCGAACTAGAACGAAGTAGAAGTAGCTTCCGCTGCTCTTTATATTCCGTAGGCTTCTTTAGCTATGCAAGGGGATGGGGAAATTTGGGGAAATTTCAATAAGCAGCCATCAGTGCGACCTCCGCCAGCGATATCAGACCAGGAACCGTCATCCAAGAAGCGTTGCTGCCACTATTACTTTTGCTCTGTTATGCTTTCGTATTTTTTCTGCTTCTCCGTTCCTGCAACAACCGGCATTCGATCGCTTCTTATGATAGAGGAATCTCACTAGCGAAGAAGACTAAGGAGTACTGCATTTAACTGCTTGAAGAATTTCCTTCTGCCTGAACTGCTGTGGTGATCTTGAGGAAAAAAGCTTGGTGCTAAGGAGCACTACTATTAGGTTGTCACATGAGTTCTTTCCCATTTTCGACGGCAAATTTACGGTGCAACGTCTCAGCAGAAAACAAAGTTTATTAATCAAAGTAAGGACCGTTACAATCAATGCACTTTTGCCAACGATACAGAAAGCACTAATTCCATTTCGGATGAAATTTGGATTCCTAGAAGCAATGAAACACTTAAAGGTCGGTTATCCTTACCGACTCGCCAAGTCTGACGTGTTCGGCAATGATTCAATGGCAATAGCAATGCATCGTGGTGGTCGTCAAGCAGAAGACATTGAGAAGCTCTTTGGCATTAACGACGAGAACGGTCATCTTCTGATGGATCGTAAGAGGGCTGTGAAGCGATGGCACAACTACTTCGAGGAAATCTCGAGTGTTGAATTTCACATCCTGCTATTCCTTTTGCATCTCCTGTATACGATCCCGTTCAGAAGATCACAGTGAGCAAACCGAAGCAGCCCGGAGAAAGATGAAGTCAGGCAATGCCACTGATCCCGATGACCTGCCAGCCGACCTGTGGAATTCGAAGGGATGGTGCCCTGCTGACTGGCTGACAGTTTTTCAATCAGGTTGTTGCTGAGAAGAAAGTGCCCGAGAGCTGGCAGCAAAGCACGACCATCCCAATTTGGAAGAAAAAGGGCAGCCCTGCGGACTGCGCTAGTTACCGTCCAACTCGCCTTCTTTCGCACACCATGAAAATCTTTGAGCGAACTGTCGATGGACGTATCCGGGATGTCATCCAGCTTTCCACGAATCAGTGTGGTTTCGTCCCTGGCTGTGGCACCGTTGATGCCATTCCTGGCGTACGTCTTCTGCTTGAGAAGCACCGCGTGAAACAGAAGCCGGTGCATTTTGCCTTCCTGAAATTGGAGAAGGCCTTGGACCGCGTTCCGCGGGAAGTTATATGGTACGCGTTGCGGCAAAATGGTATTCCTGAAGAGCTTATTGAGTGGGTGTGCATTCTGTACTTATGCCCAAGGAGTCAAGTGCGAGCGCCAGCGGGCACCTCGATGGAATTTCCCATCTCTGTAGGGGTGCATCAGGGATCTGCGCTATCCCCACTGCTCTTCGTGGTCGTGATGGATGCTATCTCATGAGATCTCCAGATGGCGGCACTTTGGACGCTGTCAAGCTTGCATGTGAAGATAAAACCGAACTCGAGCGACAGGCACAGGCGTGGTGCGATCGCTTGGCATTTTCGGTCTCAAGCTTCACGTCAAAAAGATGGAGTACTTGACGACGGATGTGGTGGAGCACGGATCTATTAAGATCAAGGGTACTGAGCTTTCACGAGTTACATCTCTTTCAGGTATCTCGGATCAACGATCACGTCCGATGGCAGCCTAAAGTTGGAGGTGTGTGCGCGTGTGAGTGCAGTCTGGTCTAAATGGCGCTCTCTAACTGGGGTGTACAGGACAATACCTGAGCACCTCAAATCAAAGGGGTATAGAACAGTCGTCTGCACAGTAGCGACGTACGGTTCTGAGTGTTTGTCCGTGACGAAGGAAATTGAAAGCCGCCTCAGCGTAATGGAGACGAAAATGCTACGGTGGACGGCTGGAGTTGCGCGTTTGGACCGTGTTCGCAACGACACCACACGACAAAGGTTCGGTGTCGCCCCGATAGCCGAGAAACTGTGCGAAGCTTGTCTTCGATGGTACGGCCACGTCCTTCGCGCTAATGACGATACCGTCCGGAAGATAGGGCTGAACCTTGAGGTTCCTGGAAAGCGGCCCAGGGGACGACCGAAGCAACGTTGGCTAGATACGTTGCACTTGGACTTAAAGATGGCTGGTGTGCACCCTGATCAAGCATTTCATCGGGAGAATTGGCATCACCACACCAGAAGAGCGGACCCCGCCACCAAGCGGGACAGACGCTAACGAAAATGATGATGATAATGAATGAAACGCTTAAAGGCAATTTCGATATCTGCTGCTTAGGAAATGTTTTTATCCTTGAGGAAACCATCGAGGTGTTTGAAAAGATGAAAGTTCGTCGGGGCTAAATCCGGTGAATAGGCGGGATGCGGGAAAGCTTCATACCTCAACTGATTTAATTTTTGGATGGTCAGATGCGAAACATGCAGACGGGTGTCGTCATGAATAACCATTGGTCCTCTTAGATTCACCAGTGGAGGACGCATTTCAAGCAACTTTTGGTGAGCCACGTCTAATTCACGAAAGTACCTCTGCTGTGATGGTTTCACCATGTTTCAAGAAGTCGTAGTGGATAGTACCAGTAGCAGCCCACCAGACAGTGAGCATGACCTTCCTTGGATGGAGATTAGGTTCGGGAAAGTGTTTCAGCAGTTCATCCTTATCCAGCCATTGCGTAGATCTTCTTCGATTGTCGTGCACAATCCTTTTCGTCACAGGTAATTACCAGGCCAAGAAACGGATTGTTTTCGTTCCTTATAATAACGGAAGAACAGATCTACAGACGAAACCTCTGCTGCTCCTCAGTGAGTTCGTGGGGCACCCACTTATCCAGCTTTTTCACCTTTCCTAGGTGCCTCGAAAGGGTGACACGACTGACTTGAAGTTCTCTCTTCGTCGTACGCACAGTTCCTCTTGGATCGGCTTTCACTCTTCAAACGGCCGTCATCACGCTTTGGGTGGTCGTCCTGAACGGTCTTTGTCTTCGAGGCCCACGTCTCCAACACGGAACTTCTGGCACCACCTGCGCACGGTGCGTTCGTTAGCGGAGCCCACTTCCCACGCCATCTTCATGTTTTGAGTTGCCTCGCTCACACTGTGGCCAAGCTTGAACTCATGAAGCATTATTACCCGCAAGTGCGTTTTTTCCATGTTTTCGTCCAGCACCTAAAGCGAAGCAATGCTCACGACTTTTTAAAAACAATATACCAAGTTTTATAGAGCAAACAAGCGCTGCAAATTGCTTCCAACTTATATACAATTACTTTCTTTATACATGAAAAACGATCAGAAAGTAACGCGTATCGGAATCGGACAGAACTTATGTGACAACCTTATACTTACCTGCAAACAGACCTTCAAATTCTAATACTATTTTTCACCACGAACTACTCGCCGTATTGAGGACAGTTTACTGACAATTATTCGAATCTCTGCAAATGCAAATATTTGGCCAAACCATGTCGCTCGACATTCGGAGTTTTAGTTTCTTGGATCGCTACAGGAAGGAATCAATAATGTATTCCCCATCATTGGCAATAATGAATGCTCTTCGTGCGCCATTAATAAGTTGCCTTCTTGACGAAAACAATTCAGTCATTTCTCTCGTTGACGTTGGTTGCGTATTCCAAACATAGCGCGTCATTTCTGCCTGAACAGCCAGTCATTTGACCGAAGGCTTTTTGTTTCATTCACTGGCAGAAGTTGTCTTTCCCATTTGTCGACTTGTGTCCTATTGATTTACTTTTCTTATGTTTTTCATCTTAAAAAAAAAGCGGGACATTTACTATTCGCTATATATATATAATAGCCCAGACTATGCCTGAGTTGCTTCGGCGTGTTCTTCATTGTTTTAAACACATAACGTTTCTTTTTTCTCCGCGTTTCCTTTTCCATTTTATCTTCCAATCATTTATTTCACTACTTCTGTATCTTCCACTGCTGCAGACAATTGAAGGCTAAAATTGAAAAAAAAACCGTAGAATCAGAAACGGGATCCTCATTCAAAATTAGGGATTTTTGTTTCTTTTTCATCGGAAGACTCCGTACAAGAAAAAGTTGGGGCTGTTCATTTTTTGAACTAATCAAAGAATGAGCACAATGGAACCTCGTCATGTTGAATATTCCTACGAACGATTAAATCGATTTTTTTTAAATTTTGAGTGTTCGAAAAATGAGTACATCAATAGTTTGTATTTTCGATCACTCACAAACGGCTTTCGAATATCCATTTCGATCGGGAATTCCATTTCGACTTACGATATAATCAGCTATGGTAGTCAAATTTATGAATTGAAGAAGAACTCGAATATTATTTGAGCAGTGCAGCCGCTCGTGTTCGAATCTCAACAATATACAAACTAAGAAAAAACGATCGAAATTGTTTGAACATTTGCTTGAGCACGTTAACCGCGCTCAGCTCTTGTTCTAGATAAGGGAGGAAACGGGCAGTCCTGCAGTTTTTATGATTCCTTCGCGTCAAAGCTTCTCTGGTCTTTCGTTGTTATTTTCACACTGTTTCGTGCGAACTACTTGTTGTTGGAGGACAGTGCTCGTTACAGAGTGTTTTGAGCGTGACAAGAATTTTCGAGGTGTTTTGCCCCTGCCAAGTTTGTGGTGCTGTGCACTTAATCTCCTATAAACCCCAGACAAACAGTCCATCTCACTGCGTATGTACACTTCAGTTACTACTCCACTGGTTTATTGCTGCCGCCTGTTTCACTACCAGAACGAGACCTTGATGAATGAAGTAATTTCAGGTTCGAATCTACTGCCAGGGGGTGGAATTACCATCGAGTCCCATCTCTTTGCACGTCTTGTCACCAGAAGAGTCACGAGCAGCGTCGCGAGCATATTCAAGTGCATCTCGTGACGACATCGAAGCGACCAGTGACGACAACGACGGGCAAAAGTCTGATTCTGGCGGCTCGGACGTCGACATCTCACATAAGTCGTTCGCCAAACGACGTCTCCATATTATCAAGCAGCTCGAGACTCAGAACACTGCTGTAGGTGTACTCAGGTTCGCTGACACAAATCGGTTCATTGCGTTATCTTGCTGCTCCATTCAGGCCAAGAAGAAGGATACCACAGAACCAGAACAGAAAGAGTCATCATCAGCAAAAGGAAATAGAAGCACAGGGGAGGTAAGATTGAAAAATTCTTGCATCACGCGGGATTTACACTTCAGTCGTCGGGAGGCGCGGCCTCAGGAATACTATTACAATTATCGATCACCTCTGCCGCTCAATCGATATTGGAAGTTCCTACGGTGTCACGCCCCTGGTGACGAAAGCAAAAATTCCGCTTTAGTGACCCAGATCAAGATGTGTAGCATGCTAGTTTAGGCAGTGTTGTTAGAAGCGTCAGCGCATGACGAGATGGCACTACGACCGTCCGACATTGGTCTTGTGTCGTTTTCTGGCCTCAGTGAACCATGCAGCGTCGGCTCCATCGTTGAAGTTGTGGTAAGTGATCGTCTACTTGCTAAAAACCAGGCATATGCCGTGAGATTGCTTGCATTGAGGGCACTTCACAGGTGAAGTCTCTGGAGTGAAGGATGCATCAGAAAATAGAGCCATTAGTTAGGTTCAGGAGCTAATAATAGGCATTTTAGGCTTTGAGAATAGGCCAAGATCCGGTGCCTAGTTGTTTCGGGAATTTTACACATTGTCCTCACGATCTTACGAAGTGTGACTTTATATTCTTGATAATAATATTCCTGCTTTCGAGATGGATTTTTGTTTTATCTTAATCGTTTGAAAGTGGTATGTTGCAGGAAATGACACCTTTTTAAGCATGTGTTTTAATGAATAAATTGCCATCGATAATTTTGTGCCAATTCCACTCGTAAATTACAAAACTGCTCCTGTCTTTTGGTTTTTGGGCGGAATGGGCGCAAAAGACTGCTGTTTTGTCGTTTCCCGTAACTCTCTTTAAGGGGCCTGTTGAAAATGCAAAAGTTGCCATCCGAATCCAATGTGGACGATCTATCCGCTGATGTAGGTGTCATACAGTGGTTTCAGAAAAAATGGATTTGAGGCCTGTTGTAGGACCCTGTCGTTGCAATTATCTCGAGCATTAGTAGGGAGTTGGGTGGCCGCTTTCATGTTTTATAGGTCACCTAAACTATTATACTTTCTAAGATTCCTGGATAATACCTACACCATTGGGTAGATCACCTACATTGGATTCAGATGATAACAATTGTTTTTTGAGTAGACCTTTTTGAAGGGAGTTATAGGAAAACGGTGGGTTTTTGCGTTTATTCCGCCCAAAACCAAATGACAGAAGCGTGTTGTTGGGCTTCTTCCTTCTGTTCGGCTTCTTCGTTAACTATTATTTTGTCTGTTTTTTAGGAGGTTACACAGTATCGCTAACTTTTAGTGTAGGGCACGTTTGCCTTCTAAGATGTCTATCTATGTAAAGCTGATATTTCACATCAAGGCTAACACGTGAAGGTTTGAAGGTGCCATGGCCAACCAGTGTGGAGAACAGTCTTTTTTGATGGCTGCCTGTACAGTTTGCAGTCGCTATGGTACAGTCTTCTCTCATTCTTCTCCGTTTTTAGCGTGACAGGTTGCTTATTATCGCTCTCAACTTGGCCTTCTCCGTTCCGTTTTTTTAATCATCATTTCCTTCTTGAGTGCGTTAGCATTCTCACGTATTTGGACGATTTGCATATGATGCGCCCTTTGTAGTATATAAATAAAACTATATAAAATAAAAAGAATCATAAAGGCATGTAATCGTGCTGCAGTCGTTAGCCTCCTGGGCCATATCTCCTTCGTTGGGATACTGTGTGCAACAGGATGGAAGAATATTTTTTCACAGCTCAGTTTAACTGCTACGTGGCAAAAATTCATGGTGTCTTACATAAATGTTGTTTACAGTGGAGCTGATCTGAAAAAATTGCCGACGAAAAAGTCTTATATTTCTTGTTAGATATGTAGAGAAGAAAAATAGTAGGCTTCGCATTCCACCTGATGTTTAATTCTCCTTCAAATTCACCATCTATCGTATATACCTCCATATTCTTTATTTACTTCTTATACTTGCCCAATGGCAGTAGATCAAGCTGGGTTTCCAGAAATTCGTATTCTACTATCTACAGCGGTGAGTGTCACCGTTGTTGATTGAGAGCCAAAGGTGGTATCATTTCTTTTCTCCTGGTTCCGCTGGAATTCTCTCTCTCCAATGTCACACCGATGAACTCTATCGGAGATCCATGCGAAGTTTTAATCCGGGGAACAATTAGTTTCGCATATTACGCTTGGAATTGATCCAAATTATTCTGTTCAAAATATGTATCGAACTCACCATGTACTTCACATCTGGGGTATTCTACTCCTTTATCATGGAGCGTTCTGAGGAGTATTTTGTATCAGAGGGTGTTCTATGCGAAAATCGAATTCAAACCGTTGTCTTGAGAAGTCTCTTTCAGCAGATCAATAACAATATCCTTACGAAAGCTGATGGTAAAGGGTTTATTCAGGTTAAACTCTATTTTTTTTTGTCTGAGCGAAGGTTCCTTAGATCTTATCTTGTTAGGGAATTTCAATACTCAACAGAAAAAAGCCTGCAAAAATCACAGAGTTGGTAAAAATGCATGCTACTCAACATTTATGGAGGGCATAAAATTGGTTCTTTGCGCTCAAAGAACCTTACCGACTTTTGGGAATGATTCGCATGGAGTGTATTTTTCGTATACATAGAGATAAAAAGGAGCAAGAAATATTTGAGTGTTTCTTTTTCTGGATATCATAATGGATATCTGAATTGGATTTTTCTACATAACTGTTAGTTTTGTAGACCTAAAATTTGCCTGCGGTCATTTTCACTTGCTCCTCTAGATAATGTTTCAGAAATTTGAAGCGCACATTCTGTAGATTTTCAGTGATTCTGCCGAAAGTCAGCAGTTCCAGGATACTGAAATAGGGACGAGTAAAAAAAAGCATCGAGCTAATGATTTTTAAAAACTTTTTGAAGTTCCTTTAAAAAGTAGATCTTTCTTTCGCACTTATGTAGGGAGGAAAATAACATTATTGCGTATGTTCATGAATCCTTTTCTGGCTTCTGCAACCAAAACAGCGAAAACAACGCTTGTTTTGTTTTGATGGAACAGATAAGAAATGAGAGGTAAGAAAGTTTAGAAAGAATAGTCTAGGGGTGGCCAATGGAAAATCCAGATTCCCACAGCAAAAAGTAATGTAAGATACGCATTTTTCACTAATCGAGCGGGGGTTGAATTTCTGAAGTTTTCAAAGAAAAATAACTTATATAGCAATCTGAGGCAATTCAAAAAACTAGCTGACAGGTGTCTCCAGAAAACTTTGTAGTTTGCTGTTGTTTTTGAGGTTTTGCTTTGTTCTGTAAACTGGAATCACTTACTCAGTCTACCGCTGCTGTGCGTTGAGTCGTATTTGGTCTAATTGTGTTTCTTAATTGTAATTGCGTGGCGGTCCACGTACGGAATAAACAAGTAAATAAGGTGCGTGGAAAAAAGTGGTCATTCTTCAACTCCAGAGGGTCACAGACTATCGCCGGTTATACTAGAATGGTCTTCATAGAATTTCCGCCCACTCATGCACAGAGCATTCTTCTTGGAATCGTCTTTGTCTCCTCACTAACAAGAAAAATATCCTTTATGTTCAACAAGGGAGTGGTCAAAATTGTCTAAAAATTAGGCTTTATTGTGTGGGAATGTTACTTATTTTCAATCAATGCACGTTTTTGTGAGCCTTGGTAGTGTGAAACCTCACATAGCAAAGTCCGCGTGTTGATCTGGTCACCAGAACTGGGTGTTCGTCCGTCCTTGTTTTTCCCGATGGTGGTCGGTGGGTGCGCTGACCCCGAGATAGTATCTCTAGCCGGCTAGCAAGGCTATCGTGGAGAATCGATGAAGTATATGGGAGCCGAAATTCTTACGCGATACTGAATGGGAGTTGACCGTGCCGATGCGTCCAGTGCAGGAGCGGGCTTAAACGGTGATGAGAAGGGACAGTGAAGGGGTGCCGACCTTATTAGTTGTTCTTTTTCAGATCAATGCCCACGGCGATTGCGCAGCCGGCTCCGTGCAGGTGGACGCTGTGTCACCAAATGGTCGTGCTCAGCCATGTATGGTATCGAAGCGGGCCAACTCCTACACGGCCAGCTTCACGCCTCAGCAAGTCGGTGAGTGATATCACATGTATGAGCCGGGCCATGGCTCTTTCCTTTACATTTCGTTCTTGAATCTCGAACAGTTAAACCCATACAGCCTTCACCTTTGGACTCTCGCTTAAATGTCAAGTAAAACCACAAATGTTCCAAAACCAGGGAGATGTTCAGAAGGGCGGACTACCGAAGCCGACGGTCCATAAACATTCTGGCTTTGTCTTTCAAAGAAGTGAGACACTGGTTTGACACCAATCTGGTTCCGTTACTCTTGTTTAGTCAAGTGGAATTCGTCTATCGCCGTTAGTCATGGTGGTGATACGGTCGTTTTTGCGTGTCGCCTCTCTGCTTGTAAATCGGCCCAGAACTCGTTCGTTAGAAATAAGGGCCTTTGTGTAACATGGATGTCTTCTTAAGATGTTTTGATTATGAATATCTGAATGTCCGCTTCAGTTGCTAACATTCCAAGTGCCGCGACGCGACCGCGCTGCTGGTGATCTTAATCCGTGCACTGATAGTGGTAGCTGTGAGCGATTCCTATGTAGTAGTGACTGAAAGGCAATTTTCGTTGTCGAAGGAGTATCTATCACAATATTGTGTTGAGGGACATCCGCACACTTGAAAAGGCGTGCTTACCACGCATTGAATTGAATTCGCTTTTTATGTAAGAATAGGTGCACCAACATCAAATTCAAAGCTAGAGCTGTCAGCATCGTCGCTGCGCATGTAGAAAATCTCAGTGGAGTGACCGTATTACTGACTTCCACTTCTGGTTTTTCATCCTCCATGAGAGTTGTGGAGAACTTTTCCATTTCTATTTTATACTAATTTACTTATAACATGGAGGAGCTATTATGTAAGTATTAAGTATATTAAGTTCTCTCTGAATGTAAACGGTGAAAACCTCATTCAAGTCTGCCCGCTTTAATCAACGTAAAACCTGTTGGGTTGCCCATACCTGTGCCAAGGAGATAGGTGTGTGTGTGTATGTGTATGTGTATGTGTATGTGTATGTATGTGTGTGTATGTGTGTGTGCTTTGCGATGCATGCGTGTAGTCACAGACATTGGATCCGACGCCGATTTGGATAATTCGGATCCGCCATTTTTTCAATTTCTGGTTGAATGGATTTGAGTAAGGGATTTTTGAGAAACCGAGATCTAAGGGCGATTCAGATAATGTGATTTTCGCGGGATCGCATTTCCGAAAAATTTAGGTAACTAATTTTGAACAGAAATCCGACGTCTTGTCCGATTCGGGCGTCCAATGTGAGATTCAAACCGAAATCAGTCATTTGAATTTTAAGAAAATCCTCTCATTAGTTACCAAAAGGTGGCCTTGAGGCCGCATTTATATTCCACATGAGAAAAAACAGCAACTAAGTCCTCAGAATGAGTCCATGGTTTGGAGTTGTTTAATCTATCTTGCCTTCACTGCAACACACTGGTTATAAGCTGTTAACTTTTTGAGAGAGGCGTGCATCAGAAGAGTGCACGTCTGTAGAAAATGTGGCATATTCTCGACTACGCTAGGCTCAGGAAGTGTTCATTTAGGGCAAACTTCGCATTTATGCCTTAGCCAAAATCTCTCACTTTTAGTGCTTAAGAAACCTTAAGGCATTGCAAATCAGAAACTACAATTGAAGTCCAGGAATACCCTATGGTTATGGTTTCTCGCCTGAGTAAATCGAAAGATGCATCCTTCCGGGATAGCTGAGTTGCTGCCAGACTTTTTCCGGGAGGGGCAATCAGCTACTCATCCGCTGACCAGCGCAGGTTATTCTATAGGCCGAATATGTATGCATACAGATCGCCTCCACGACATCACGTAGAAGTAGAGTGCGTGGCGCGTCCCAGAAAGGGGTCAATTAATGCTACCCTTCGTTCTTTATTTTTTATGGGATTGTGCACGAGTTGTAAGTAAACCCAAAAATAGAAATCTTAAGAAATTTCGATGTGCCATGG
The DNA here is from genome assembly GCA_947396885.1 of Heligmosomoides polygyrus polygyrus. Lineage (NCBI taxonomy): Eukaryota > Metazoa > Nematoda > Chromadorea > Rhabditida > Heligmosomidae > Heligmosomoides > Heligmosomoides polygyrus. The sequence continues at coordinate 79,338,872 of OX377206.1, read as the reverse complement.
ATAACAAATCACTGCAAGAACATTAAAAAACCTGAACTGAAGCGACCAATCATCAAGTGTTTGTTAAATCGAGTTTTAAACTGCTCAGCCTTTAAAGAGTATGACTATTTTCGCAAGGTTCGTCAATCCTGAATTCGGCAGGTGATTCCGCTTCTATTTATCCAAAAATAAAATTGGGCGATGCAGTTTTTACCATTCTTTGTGCGCGTTTTAGCGTATTTATCTAATGGAGATCTCATCAATTCGGCTGAGCTATCCACTATTGGATTTTCGGCCGGGGTTATTCATCACAAAGGACGATTAACTTCTTTGTTCTATTAATCGCTGCATTTTTTTCTGATCATGTCCCCGTCAAATGCTACCGTTGCCATGATCGTATTCAGCGTCGCCGATTTCTTATCAGGACCGACATCTCTGTAATCCGCCTTTCTAATGACCTTTTACGAGTGTCTACGAGTTTATGACGAGAGTTGACAAAAACTCGACACCTCGACGATTTGGAGAAAGCGGACTGCGCAGGTGGTGTTGGTGGCCTGACTAAAGGTGCTGGGGGATGGCGAAGCAGTGGGGATTGAGTTCTTACGCTACCGCCAACCAAACATTTAGAGGAGAGATTGTTTTACTCGTGCAGTCCCTTGGAAGGGTGAGAGGAGCCTTCCTGAAATACTTTGTCAACGATCACCCTTCTCGCTTACTGTCCTCATTTGGCACCAGTAGAATCAAACACATATAGTGCCAATCACAAATTCCAATTGAAATTTAAACAGCACTTTAAATTCAGGGTCAAGAAGTAGCGCTAAATTGATTCATTAAGGTCTATGGAAGATTGGCATACTGTATGATGGTGAACACATCCGTGGAAGTCCGTTCTCGTGCCAGGTGGGTCAATCTTCCCTCAGCACGTTTCCTATCTATTTCCATCGTCACTGCTCATTATGTTATGAAGTATTAACTTGTTTGAGGTGTTCGACGCCGGTTTGGTGCAGGTGTACGGTTTAGACGTTGGCCTCGTTGGACAGGAGTTGAAATTCAACGTTAACGCATCAGAAGCCGGTCGAGGTCATGTGGAGGTCAGTTGTTCTTAATTTTTACCTTTAATTCAGCCTGCTGTTTCCCCGTCCTTCTCATTTCTCGCCACATTTCTACTTCTTCCACGTTATTGCCCATACAGTGTTTCATGGTTCTCATTCGTCATTCTTCTATTCCCGAAGATTTTAATTAAGTTTTTTTTTAATTCCTCCGTCATATAAGCAGTGTTTGTTTCCTCAAATGACCTCTTTCTCAACTAATCTCTCCTTCTGTTTTCTTCTATGTACTCCATTTGAACGGTGTGATCTGTTTGTTCGTACTTCTACATGATCTAAGTTCGCTCTTAAAATGATACAGTTAAGCTTAGCGTGAGATCTCGCTCATCTTTCAAGTGCAAAACTTCTTGCAAATGGCATTTGGACAACACATTTAACCCGTCATCATCTTGGGCAGCTGGTTCGGCGCAGCCCTTGCAGAGCTCAGTGCAAGATGTTTGCTTTTCAGCCTTACAGAACGAGCAAAAGTGCTTTAATATAGCTTGTAGGGTGGGCCTTTTAACTTCAAATAGTGCTAACACTTCATAGGAGACCCTGCATAACGAACCAGTTCGATTGTGCTTTGAAGATTTGTACCTGTGTTGTCGTTTGTTATACTGGCTTTTCTATAGTATTACGAGCTTCAATTGTATGCTTTTCTATGGTGAATCGTTCGGACACTATTGGTCATTAGTTCTCTAAATCCTAGATGAAATGGGGCGAGCGTCTAATTTTGATAACTTCTATTGTTTCCTGTGCGTACTCAAATTCCTAGGCGTAGACCTAGGCGTTGGAGAATTACGTCACACTGGAAGACGGTGCAAAGGTGGGCGGAATGCGTTTAGCGGAACTTTTCAAGGGCGGAACCAAACGTCACTGCCAGTATCAGTTGATGTATTGTCGTTCAGTTGCAATCTGCTTTCACGTCACATCAGTGTCATTGTACAACCGTGGCGAGATTGAATGAACAACTTGCGCTTTCAACTAAAAACCGGGAAGGTCCAAGGTGGGCTACTCGCTCGGATGAGAAGATTATGCATGAACCATCTTACTCGATTTGCTGCCATGTTCACAGACACCCGTCCTTGCTCGCTTTTTAGCGAATCGTCCAGATGACATGGAGGCGGTGAATGTTATCTTCCTACGCTTCAATGCTTCTATGCCGAACGAGGCTAATAAGTGGACAAATTGATTGAAAGGTCCTAGGTTTCGATTTGTTAGTCGTCTTCAGAGGCCTGAAAATAGTTGAAGGATTCGGGCATTGATCAACGCCTCCTTCATCTTGGACGTGTGAATAGAGAACATGGAACACAACAACATGGAACAGCACATTTTCCGACAGCATGTTGAGTCAATTCCTAGTTGAGGGGACTAAGTGTATGGACAACAAGCGCAGTTTCTGTTGGGTATGTCTTGAAGACGACAGGTGGACAAAGAGGAGATTAATTACCGCCATAGCGATGCGCTTCAATTGTACACCAACTATAGACTGCTTTTATTATTGGTACACGACCAAACAGTGTTGAATGGAAAGAGTAGTCTTGCCATGATCAACTTTGAAGCTTATCTTCAAATGTTGAGGGAAGAAATTACCTGCTCTAATTATTCACTGGGCGCGTGTAGCACAGGCGGCACAGGCGGAAGAGATGCCGACTGTCGCGTGCACCCGATACCAGGTTGCTGGTTCGGATTTCCCGCCCAGGCCAATCAAGCCTTCCATCGCTTCGGGGTGGGTGTATTGATACCAAACTTGTCAGTCGGGGAAGGGTAAAGCGCTGACTTGTTCATCGGTGCGCCACCGCAAGTCCTTTTATGTCCAAATACGCATTTAAATCGCCTCTATGATATCTCGTAGAATTAGAATGCGAGGAAAACACCTCAAAACGGATTGAGTAACGTCGCCCTTTATCCTTTATACTTTGCCCTTAATTATCTACTGTGCACTGTACGTCTTCTCCCACAGGGTTAGGATAAGGATAAAGGACGGCGTTACTCAATCCCTTCTGGGATGCGCCAGCGCATTCTATTAATAATTCTACGGGATGTCGTGGAGGCGACACGAATGCGTATTTGGCCATACAATGACTTGCGGTGGCCAGTCGATGAACAAGTCAGCGCTTTATCCTTCTCATACAAGTCTGGTACCAATTCACCGACACCGGAGGGATGGAAGGCTTGGTTGGCCTGGGCGGGAAATCCGAACCAGGAACCTGGTATCGGGTGCACGCGACAGTCGCGCCTTCTCCGACTGCGCTATCCTTTATCCTTTATATATTATATATAAGCGCTCGAGTAAGGGATTCAAGGCCTAGTGTATTTTTCAGTATCCCAGCTTCTGCTGTCAGTGGCTTTTTTAGGATTTTGCAGTTTAGTAACAAGTGTGAAAAGGCACTGTAATGAAATATTTCTTCTTTGGGCATACATTCATCGCCTGATCGACCTTGTTCATACTCTTTAATCTAGCTGATCTAGCGGTTTGTTAAGTGAGTAGGTTTTGGTCTGTTCTGCTAACATTTAAACGATCTCGCCTTTTTAAGGGTCAGTAAGGTGGTCTGCAGAAAATTCGTTGACCATTTTCACTTACAGTTATATGCAGTCGATTTCATTCGCAAGTTCTAAGTCGCATCGTATATTCATAATATTTCCCAAGATCTCGGAATAACCTATTTCAGTTAGATACCACAAGCCAAAGGTGACCGGTGTTTCTTCGTTTATTTACTGTTTAGCGATGCACAGTGCGGCATATTTGTGTTTAAAACAAACCACAAACAAATGCCAATAGTCGAAATAAAGTAGCAATGAAGCTGAACAATGCTAAGTAAACGGAGCTAAAATGTGAACAGCGAACTGCAAGTAATCGGTTCTGCAACAATAAGTAGTCAGTTATCGCCGTCAGGAACACGACAAATCTTCAGCAGCATTTACTACAAAGATCTGTGCTTCAGAAGGTCCATCCCTAATATCAGTAAAGGCGGAAGGAAACTGACGCCTTAGTAGTTTTCTGCATTTTGCATTAATCATGCCGTCTTACCATATATCTCACAATAGTTCGTAGTAGTCCACTCTCCACGTCGGTATTCAGACCGGCAGGAACGTCTGTACAGTTGGTGATTCATTCCAACAGGAAACACTTTTCGGTACTTCTTCCTAGTGTCCTTTTGTTCTATTCCCTGGGAGAACCTCCGTCCTTGAGGTGTGTTCAGACCGACACCTGTTTTCTCGTGATTTGAATTCTATGAGATTTAGTTTCTCTGTGAGGAAAACAGATGCAAAATGAGAGTGCTCTGAAGTGCTTTTACCTCAACCTTTAATTGCCAGTGAATCCCACAGAGGATAAGAGAGGGTGACCGTGTTTCAGTGGGGATCTTCCTTACTTGAAAGATTGTCAAGCCTCTGCTTATATCGCGCTCGAGAGGAAAACCTCTTACCGAGGGCATGGGCATAGTATACCATTTTTACGCCAAATTGGACGCCTTTCAAATCAAACTGGAGACTTTTCAAACCCAATTTTACACTCTTCTATGCTAGCCTAATACTTATGAGATCAAAGCGAACTCTTCCAATTAAAAATGAGCTGCTTCTACATTAAACTAGAGACCCTGCAAAAAAAATTTAAAAAATTTTTTGTTCAATTTTTGCGGTTGTAAAGCTCTAGCGTAGCTTTCCTTGAAGCTTTAATTCATCTTCCCAGTAATTTTGAAATTTTATAGTTTTTTTTTTTATTTTTGTGGAAAAAAGGGTTAAAGCTTCTTTTAAAGAGCAAAAAGGCGGCCATTTTCTAGTGCCAAGGAGAGAATGCGCCATGCCCTCTTCCAAGATGACTCGGAGAGATTGCGTCATGCCCTCTACCAAGTTTTATTCGATTGATAGAAGAATTTCTGTTTACATGAGGTTTAACGTCTTTTAAGGATACAACAAAACAACTGTAAAGAGCAAACATATATTTACTTTGGTGGTTCATGTGAGTGGCATCTACACTATCAATCAATTAAAAGTTGCGGCGAACTTTTTTAGTACATGGCGCGATGTGATATTTTAATGCGCTGTATGCTCGCCTGCTGTGCTTTAAGATAAGTTTTAATTTATTATTTTTTCTAAAAATAAAAATAATTACTTAGTTACTTATTGGGGCATGTAAACTAAAAAATTTCAGAGAAAGTTATAGCAAATTTTCCTTGAACAAAAAATTAGTTTGACCACCTTGTTGAGTCTAACCTGCCCGAAGCTCATTTTCATTTGGAAGACTTCGCCTTGATTCCAAAGATCTTGAAGCTAGCTTAGAAGAGTGTCCATTTTGATTTGAAAAGTGTCCAATTCGATGTGAAAATGGTATATATCGGAAAGGCGTCAAGATGAAGACGTTATTGTGATATCTGTCCTGTGAAGTGTCGAAGCTTAACTGTTAATCTGTCAGGTGCTTCGTTTACGTGTCTGTCAGCGCTTTCATGTCAAGGGCAAGGACAGGCTAATGAAACATTCGACTGATCCTATTGAGGTCTTCGTTTTTGAACTCTAGCGCCTAGTTGAGAACTCTCACGGTGCTTACTGGAATAGAAGCACCGATACTCATAGAAGCCATTCCAGCGACACGCTTACACGCCGGTAAGGAGCGCGAAAAACTTGATAATCGCAGATAAGTGGTTCGAAAAACATCTTATGTGGCTGGCTGTGGCCGCATCACCCGTGGCACACGCATTCTTTAAGAATAGAAATCGCTGGAGGATAAAAGTTGGACCCCTTAGTTTAGGCGTTTTAGAACTCGATGAATCAGTTCGAGTATTTTTTCCGGTTGTCGAAGCAAATTCCATTTCGGAGGCGTCAGATTCGTCCTCACAAGATTGTCAGAATCTGATTGCGCGTGCATTGATCTCTCTCGTGCTCGTTGCATTGTAAGGATTTTTTCGGCCAGAAAGAGCGGAAGAATTTTACAAATAACGTTTTTCAGTGTGGTTCGAACAGCTGTTTTCTCAAAAATCCGACGATGAACTGAAAAGTTCTCCATCGTTTGACGTGTTTTCCAAAAGAGAACTCTCGAGAAGAACACTGAGAAGATTTTCGGTGCCGGAAAAGTTTTCAGAGTATTTACACAGATTATTAATCGGGTGAGAAAAGTGCTAACAAATTCGCTACTGCATTGCCAGAAAATTCTTCAATATGTTTCTTCATTCAGATACACTATTTTTATGCAAAAAATTGAAAATTATATATTATTCGTATTGGTCGTCTTGTTGTTTGAGATGGGAAAAACATATATGAATTGTCGTGTAGTCGCTGTTAATCTTAATGGCAGAGACTTGAACAAAGGCGCACCGCGCATATCCACCGAGATGGGATGAACCAGAATGCATGGCGCACCCTTAGGAAAATGAGTTTATTGATTCGGTTTTTTTGCTTGATCGTAGTATAAATGCTGAAGTAATCCCATATTGTATCTAAAGTCATCAGTAGTTCTTCCGTATATTTTATAAAAAGTTCTAAATGATGTTGTCTTTTGAACAGGACAGATTTCATAGTTTCGGGGTTTGCAGGCCGACCCATTTATGAGTTGCAAGTTGGTAGCAAGTTGAAAGAATAACTGTAAAAATTGACTCTATAGGGAGATTTTATAGATTTTGAAAGGACTTTAGAAGGAGAAATGATCGGGTTTCCTAAACGTATATAGGATAGCCAATTACACTGATCCTGTTTTTGTCCTAAATAGGCTTATATTCTCGTCGTTACTTTATTATCGATTTCTTTCGCGGAAAAGCTTGCTAAAATTTCATTAAACTAGGGTAAGAATGTAGATGGGAGCATTTGTTTTAAACAAATCCGTATTAAATATATTTTTTATTTCATCAAATCAACAACCAAAGCTTAACGAGGCAGTATTATCGGCTGCAAAGCAACATGAACAATTCACTAACAAAGAGTAAACCCTTTTTCGGCAACATAAACTGTCCCTTCTTGAGAGTGTGCGAAGACAGTGTGACGCAGAATCATAGCTAAAAAAGCTGATAGAACTGTGAGTCAAAGTCAGTGGAATTCTGACATTCAGAAAAAGTAGCATTCTAAAATTTTCTGCTGTTGCCGTTCTCACAGGCATTCAAAATACTTTCAGTGAAAAAATACTCTTGGTTTCGACTGTCTCATGTGGCTAGTGAAAGACATTTGGTACAAGTAGTGACTAATAGGGGTGTCAATCGAGGTCTACACTCGATCGCTCTTTAAGATTGCACAAGTGCGTCAGTCAAGCGTCTTAGAGGAAACACAGACTTATCGCTGATTTCCTTCCGCCAGTTACTGATGTGTTAGACTCGATCGCTCTCTAGGATTCTTGCCGAATTCGAAGGCGTCGAAGGTTTCCGGATGAATTAATGATTGTGAAGAAATAGTAGCGGAGGGGATGTCAGTGAAGACTCAAAGGGGGAATAATATTCTTTCGAGCGAAAATCCGCTAAAAATTCCATTAAACTCTTCCTTAATTCGTGAACTTCTTAATCGTTAAATTTGAACCCTTTGTTTTAAATGCTTCCACAAAAGCCTTATAGCCGTGGATGTGAAACTATAACCCCTCCTTTATTTTCATCGAACACATGATTTCATAAAAATATTAGATAATTAGATAAATAAAAAGTTAAATAAAAGGGTAAAAAATACAGAAGTCTTTCCTATTAATTCAGTTAGACTTCTTTTATTGATGAGAATATCCGTCGGTAAAAATGCCCCCATTTTTGCTGTGGTCCATTCTTGGTCTTTTGGAAAATCATATCTACCGCAGTCATCAGCTCAGGTCGCATCGACAACGGCACGGCTGCTCCAATGCCGAGCGGATGGGAAATCTGTCAAAAGCCATGCCAGCCCTAAAAGTGAATCTTGCAATTAAATAATTACACTAACAAATCGATGCCAATTATAACTAGTTTATCAGCGGGGCCGACTCAAGTAGTTCAATCGGGTTTCGGCGCTCGACAGGAATGCCGTCCCGTTCTGTCTCTCTCACCGCCACCTCCCTGTCTCTTCCGTTCACCTCCTGCCGGCCTCCAATTACGTTCTCCTTCTGTCGACGTCCCTTCTTCTCCACGCCGTCCGCGGCTGGGGTCATCTCTCGGCGTCTTTGACTTGCTGTGCCGTCTCGTCAGCCGAGACGAGTGTGTGATACCATCGAGCCGACGTATCCTGGCATTTGATCACTATATGATTAGACACATATGGCCCCCAGTCTGACGCTGCTGTTTGTCGCGCCACCCGTGCCTGCGTGGCCGACCGCGATTACCGTCGTTCAACGATGCGAGAAGAACTCGCCGAGTTCATTCCCTTCTTCCGCCCCTGTTCCGCCGCCTCGTAGAACACTCTCAGCCCTTGTCGGAATATTGCCGAAGTTCGTTTCAAGAAAGTTTTTTTTCGATTAAAGTTCGCTACCAGTTCCTGCGTCAGGCAGAGTCTGACAGAGCCGGTGGGTGAAAGGCAGTGCGCAGACCGGTGTAAATGGCTGTCGTCTCGCTGGCACATTTCTCTCTTCTTCAAGAAGCTGACACCTTTAGAACGGAGGTCTAGCTGGGCGCAGTATGTCTTGCTATAACATCCTACCGTACCCCTACTGGACGGTCACATATTTTCATCGCTTTCAGTTCCCTAAAAAAAGCTGGTTGACAAAAATGCAGCGTACCGACTACGTCATCATACCTGCAAAACGAAGTGCATAATATCATTGTAAACTGTACTTTAAATTGTAGACGTATTTTCACACACCCTTCATCTCTTCGCTTCACGAGAAAATCTGCAAAAGATAAAGTCTCTTTAGGAATTTTCTGAAGTTACAGTTGAACCTATAGCATTCTTGAAAAGTCGTGCTGTGTTGATATTATTAGCACACTGTTGTCTTAGACGTCATCCATGGTTTACTCTTGCTGTTAGAAATCATGTACAGTTTGTGTTTGCATTTCTTCTCCTCTAATATTTTGTTTACCTACTGCGCACGACTACACTTCTACTAGTGTACTAAATCGATAAAAGAATAGAAAATAATAATAGGCTCGAGATTAAAGCTTTGTAAGTCTTTCCAAGATTGTTGCTCCTTGGCGTACGTCACAACTCTTAAAAATGCTGGAGCCCGAATACTTCGAGGGTAAGACTTGGACAGATCGAGCTTACCATTAGGTCTTGAAAAGTCGTGCTGTGTTTGACATTAGGATGATATATATATATATATATATATATATACTGTTGAAAATTGGTCAAAGATTTTTGACCGTTTATTCCAGGTAAAGCTTGGACATTGTTGTCCTTTCCAGAACCTATAAGTATCGAACGAGTATTTACGCTCCGCTGTTTCTTCATGCAGAAAAAACGCACAAAAAAATCAAGTGTCCGAAAAATCTCGCCGTAAAGAAGTCTTTCTATTTCTTTTGTAGTTCTTTTTTATTTTGATTGTATGTACTATGTGCACTATATGGCTATAGGATTAGAAGCTCTACAAAGTTACTAGTTGAGGTTTTTCTTCTGCATAACCAGCTCTACAAGTTTTTCTTTGACGCGTTGTTCCAAGGGAGATTCTCCTACCCACTGCATATTTCCAACTCTCCATCACTTCTACCTGCTTGTGAAAGTCATATTGCTTCAACGACTAAGAAACTCCTGAAGCACAGCCATGCATGCATTTGAATAGAGCCATTCTTGGTACGATTATTTTAATAGTCAGAATTTGTTCTTTTGTTCGTGTACTAAGTTAACGAGCTCTACATTACTTGAGTAATGTATAAGGATAAAGGGTAAAGGACGGCTTTCAATTCCCTCTGGGATGCACCACACATTCTACTTCTACGGGATGTCGTGGAGGTTAAATGCATATTTGTATGGCCAATCCATACAATGACTTGCGGTGGCCGACACATGAACAAGTCAGCGATTTATCCTTCCTAGACAAGCCTGAAACCAATTTGCCAACCCTGGAGAGATGGAATGCTTGGTTGGCCTGGCGGGAATCCGAACCAGGGACCTAGTATTGGGTGCACGCGCCAGCCGGCACATCCTCCGACCGCGCTACACTACGCGCCCTTTGAGTAAGGTATTCTAAAAATCCGAAGATCAACTATGATTCAACTACGATTTCGAGAACTGCAAATATTTGTTCTTCTACCCTTGTCTGCTGAGCTATTTATGTATGTAACCAATAGGAATAGACGTTTCCTTGGATGCTCCGCTCTATCGCGTCTTTTTTCAAAACTTCTCTGCTAAACAGATATCCCTTTAGCAGTCACAGGGTTTTTGCGCTTCCGGTTGTTAAATCGAATCGATGCACCGACGTGTATCACCACTAGGAAAAAGTGAAAACCATTCATCATCTCTTTTTTTCATCGAGCTCGTGATGCGCTCTGAACGGAAGCTATTGCATCCATTTTTCTGTTTATTTTTTCACACGTGCATCACATGAAAAAGCTTACAACCCTTTTTTCTATCCGCAATAACGCTGCAGTTGCATTTTTACGCTCCAGTTGTGTTCAGGGCTCTTTGTATGAACCCCTGTTCTCTTTAATTAGTGCTGATCTACTACGAAGGAAGTTGTTGAGATGTGAAAAGGTGCTAGTTAGTGTTTTGGAAATTAGAAACCAGTTCTAGATGAGCTGCAATGATCACATTGTGCTGGTTATTTAATAGTTCACAATTTTATCTACCAGGCCTTACTTAAGTATAAAGATAAAGGATAAAGGACGGCGTTCAATTCCTTCTGGGATGCGCCACGCATTCTACTTCTACGGGATGTCGTGGAGGTAATTTAAATGCATTTTTTGGGCACCTAGTTCTTACAGATTTTTCTATCTTTTAAAATAAATTTTCTTCACTTTAATACGGAATAATTCATCTTTCTTGCTATTTGAACTTCAAGCTCCGGGAATAAACAAATCCTATTTGTACCACTTTTTATCTTTTGTTGCTGTTTTTTTTTTGGTCCCTCTTATAGCAGATTAGAAGAAAAGCCGCTCTAAGTCAGCTGCACGAGCCACAGCCATTTTCAAGGCCTAACGGAGCTTCATCTGGGTTATAAATGAAATATGTAGAATGCGTGGAACACACAAACGTCTGCAACCACTCCTGCTCTTTGCATGTTTTTGCGCTTTGGAAATCTCTTCATCTACTTGAGGTTAAATATTATCACTTGTAAAATCGCGTAGGACTGCTTAGGTGGAACACTATACACACTTCGTGCTTTACAGAAAGCAGTTTGCTGCTATTTGTAGACAATAGCATTCACTGAGGAAGGATCGGTTGAAGCTTTGTAAACTTTGTAGTAAAACTCTAGATAACAGTTTTGTCTAATGACGACGTATACATAGATGCTCATCACGTCGTACATCAAGGATGGTTAGCATTCAATACTTCTCCTAGCAAAAACGTTTAAGAGACTGTTTATGGTAACCAAAGTTCACGCAAACCGTAAAAACAAATGGATTCCACAGAAACAACAATATCATGCTTGCACATATCAGTATCATGCTTGTAAAAAATTATGTGTGATTTCTTTGAATCCTTTCGTCATTGAATTTTGCTTCCTTGCATCGTATCATATTCTTCTCGCTACGGCATATTTCAACTTCATCAGTCTCTTGGAGTTTTTATTTTCAAACGTTTGCCTTAGCTTTTCTTGCATAATGTCTGATTGACTTTGAATCCGACTTCAGTTTCTCTTCTTGTTATTCTGCATATATGTAGACTTTCTCGATTTGCAAAAATTCACTCCCTTGAAAAACTCGAATTCGAAGTTAAGACGTTTAAGACAGCTGCAGGGCTTGACCTGCTTACCAGAACTTCCATAACCTTCACTAATCGCGCAGTTTGTTTACGGCACAGCAATTATACTGGCACCTGTTGCGCCACCTTGACCTGTGCTATTGATTTTTCCTTTTCTCTTTCAGGCAACCATTTCTTTTTTATCACTGTCGCTTAGCTACTAATCATATTGTGTGGAGAAGGCTAAGATGGCCTTATATTAGCTGTCATACAGACTACAGCGGTAGAGATATTTCCGCATGAGATGATCAAAGCTCGAATCGGCAGCCGGGGACCTTACGTGCACGAAGAACACTGTAACTTCTTCGTGATCGTAAGATGCTGGAGAGGAAATGGACTATTGAGGGAGATATCAAATGTCTGTTGCAAAACGCTGTGAAGGGTGAGTTGTCGTTAAGGTCAACATGGAACGCTAGGAGCATCTCAATGCATCTGTTCTCACCTATCCTTATCCTACAAATTGCAAGGTAACAGTCGCTATTCTGAGGCTTCCTTATATTCTCCGCCACATAACCCTTAATTCGACACCGTTTCTAAATACCAACCGGGGATGCCCTTTGATCTTTGGTCCGAATACTGCAGAAAACCCACTTCAAAAGCGCTGTTCAGGTAGTGTTTCAAGAATGAATCTCATTCTCAGGGATAGCAACAAGCAAACAAAAAAAAAAACACCTGTAGCCAGAGCACGCGAAGGTCTAAAAACGTCGGAATTGAAAGTTCGGCCGACCTAGGCTTGTTGTCAAATCAAGCGGATTCTTTGTGTAGTAATGGTTTTCTTTTTTTGGTTTTTATTTGCTGCGCATGCAGTATTCTGTTCCGAAAACCAAACGAAAACCTCATTTGGCAGCTAAACTTACCAACCAGTTTCTAAAAAATGCAAATGAATTCCCAAAGATTGATAAATCCCACATCTTTAGTCATCCCTTTAAAATTGTAATTTTCTACCGAATAAGCTATCATAACGATGTTTTGTTGCGATCAAAACTTCTAGCGCCAGGCGGGACGCGAACCCGCACCTCCCTCTGACCGAGCGGGATTGCTCTACGCCTTTACACCACCGGCGCCGTTTGATCGAACGCAACATGTTTTGATCGCAACAAAGCATCGTTATGGCAGCTTACAACCTCTTGGCCAGCCACTTGATTCTTAAAGAAACTGATTTGAATCGTATCTACGGAATAGTTATATCTTCGTCCACGTATATCCATCGATAACCGTTTTACATTGAATCAAAATTTATTTTCAGTGTTTGTATACGCACATAAAAACTTTAATAGACAAAGGCATGGAACAGTCTTGGACGTGAATCCACTCAGATGTACGAAACACCGCACTCATGTGCCTCAATCTCTTCTTCCTATCCTACATATAATTTCTCATAGAGGGCGTGGGTCGCTGTTTACTCTAAGCAACACCTTACTTCACGGTTCAACATAGGAAATGGTGATGATAAGGAAAAGGAATTACATATTGTCCCGTTTTTGACGCGGAATGTCTATTCCCTTTTTCATCTTTTCATCCTCTTTCCTCCACTTTGCATTCGAAGATACTAGGTGACTTCCAGTTTTTCTCTTTCCCTCTAATTTTGCTTTCATGGCTATTTGTTTCTCGGTACATGTTCGGCCACACGAAGTTCTTAGTTTGGCTCTTCCCTTGTGACCTTGGAAGACGGCGCGAAAAGTCAAATTTTCAGGTCCTCACTGAAAATGCTCTCAAGACCCAAATATTTTCAAAAATACTACTCGTCATCTGCATGAGAGAGCTAATCTGCCGCCTGTCCTTCTATATGTTCATCCGTCCGTTGCAACGGTACAGTGGCACAATAGGGAAGAGCTTCACATTTCCGTTGGATTTGACTACATATATGCAATATCATAGGAAGGTGACAGGCCAGAGCCAGCTAATCTACGAACCTTAGGGTTGTGGCATTCGTGGCCGTATGCTCGAAGAATACTCCATACGACAGATTGAAATGATTTCTTTGTGTCTACATACTTGACTAAAAGTCTCTGCAAGATTCCAGGGTCGTTATGGATAGGAAGGATTAATGGCTTAATCAGTAGCTCGCGTGCTATGTAGTCATGTGGCTTTCCGCTTTATGTTTGTTCGGATACTCATATTTCAAACCAGGTTTGCACTTCGCCCTATACTTAGGGTTTCTTCGCGCACAGTAGATACCAACTTGATGTGTACTTATGAAAGCTACATATGCCACAAATACTTACAGCAGTTGCTTCTATGATATTTCCTTGATGTATTGCGCATACCAGAAACAGTTGACGGCGCAGTGCATAGTGACATTATTCTATATTTTGTTAGCTTGTGTAAATTAACTGAAATTCTTTAAGATTGTTGTGTTCATTTTGACCTGTTTTATGAGGGCAATTTAGGTGCACTTATCACCTGTATCATCTGTATCACCTGTCGTCCCGTTGATCATGGACTTTCCCGAACTGGCCCCAGTAACATCTCCATTCGTCCCTCTCGCGTGCCAGAGTGCTCCAATGGATCCTCCTCACTTGAGGGACACGAGGAGCGTCATATCGGTTGTTCATGGCTTTCACAAAGAAGTTCGACAAAAGCGTTGGTGGGCGTCCTGGTTCTCTTGACATCCAACGGAATCCAGTCAATAACGGCTTTCGTCCAGCGGGTGTCTGCGAAACGCATTACATGGCTGGCCCACCTAATTTTCGACAACTTGATCCACGCGACAGCGTCTCTGATCTTTGAACGTCGGCGGAGCTTGGAACCCTGGAAGCCTTCTCTCACTTATTTGAGTCGTGTAACTCTGAGCATCGTCCTCTCGATTCTACGCTGCGCAACGCTGATCGCGTGTTCATCCTACTTTCGTATAGCCCAGGTCTCTGAGGCGTATGTTAGGGCAGGAAGAACAGTGGAGTCGAATAGGTGGGCACGGAGTCGGACGTTTGTCTAGTTCTTCACGATTTCTTCGATGTGCTTGAAAACTCCCCAAGCCGCTCGTTTCCTCCTGCTCACCTCTGCTGCTAGGTCGTTAGCCATATTGATTTCGCGACACAGAACGTAGCTGGAGTATTTGGAGATGTTCGTTCCGTTGAGCGAAAATGGGGCATCAGATTTTGTCCGTTCCTCATGAGCATAGTCTTCGTAAGATTTAGCTGCAGTCCAGTCCAGGTGCAGTATTATAAAAATAAATAAATAAATCTTCTATCCATTTATACATATTCTAGGGAATGCGTTGCAGAATGCGCTACAATAGTGACTTGCTGTGAATCGCCACCTTAGGATTTCTCTCAGCATATGGGTTGAACATTTGTCCTCCAGCCAAAATCTGCCCTCGTTGCTCCACTCCTGAAGTGGTTAGCTACATACCGTTCTAGTGCCATCGCATTGCTCCGCTCGTCGTAGTACCAGCGAAACGATGAGGAGTTGAATAGCAGAGGAACGTGCTATGTAGTAAGGTGGTTTTTGTTCGAATGATGCCATAAAACCGCGTCCATTGTTCCAATGTCTCGTACTGACGGCGTTAAACCCGTGTCGCTTCTGCGCTGCGCCTTCTTTCTTGAAACACTTTCTCCATGTTCTTCACTGATATCCCCTTTTACCTAAAAAAAGCTGTTAGAAGTAGCAGTACTGTCCACGTGATAGGTGATTTAACAGCAGGTGCTTTATTTTATGTAGATTGAATGTGAGAAGCGAGATTTGTCATGGAGGAATGTGAATTCGGCATCTGCTACTACGTGTGTATTACCTGAGTACATATGTTGGAAAGCTTCTTCCGACTAGCTTCTGATTCTTCTAGGCAGTCGCTGTCTATCAGTGCTGTTTCTGTTCACTTCCGTCAAACATCTGTTGAAATTTATTTGTGGGTGAATGCACACTGAGCGCTGAACCCATGTGTCATCCTTGTTTTCATTATTCATCTGTTTTCCCGGTACCTGTCCGTAAAGAATACTGGAGATAAAGCTCAGTGGTGTTTAACCGCGACACACTTCACCTTCACAAATTGTTCTGTTTGAATGTTAGTCAGCTTTCACAGCGTCTTGTGAAGACCAGCTTAAACCTCTATAGTTTTTCCCTTCCCTGACACCACCGCGGAGTGCCGTTCTCTCTGCGTAGTCCATAAGCAACCTTTTGAACTCATTGAAACTCGGCTCTATTTAGTTGTAGCCCTTCACGAGAGCTTTACGTAGCAATGTAAGCTCTGAATTCTCTGCTCTTCCACTTTCTTAGTTTTTTTTAATGATCTATCCCAGTTGGAGGGGAGGGGCATCGTTAGAAAAACTAAACAAGTGTAAATAGCGTGGCATCTCCCGGATAGAAACTTGTAAAAAATCTTCTCTCCTAGGTAAGTTCACGGTATTGTTCATGTAAACTAGTCTGCTTTCAGTTTTCCGCCGTTGTTCTAGAGTCAGTGGACTGCCCTTCCCCTCTGGGATAGATCCGCTCTTTCTTCAGCATTATTATCGGAAGCTGAGCTAATGCAGATAATTTTAACCTAGGTCATGTGATTCCTTTTAAATTCTTCTGCATGCATCACGAATTCCAATTTTCTGCGTAGGCTTTACAAGGGTGAGGATTATGTTCCTCATACACCTAGGTTCTGTTCGTACAATGCAACTTCGTAGTGAGTTCTGGTATCGTTTTTATCATTGTTCGACCCAATATGCCTTGTTGGAATGGAAGTGATGCTAGTCCTGGGTCGAGTGGAACTCTTCTGTAAACGGAAGGATTTCGCTCACCGTTCCTTGGGTTTGGGCGAGTGATGACGCACCTATTGTAAGGCGCCGGCGGCCGCGTACACCTCGAGTTGATGTTCTTGGCTCAGGTCCCGCCCAGGCCAACTAAGCGTTTCATCCCTAGAGTTCGGTGAATTGGTGTCAGACTATCTGGGAGCACTGGTTTATTCATCAGTTGACTTCGGGATGTTCACTGCATAGGCTGAATACTCTCTCGAATTGAATCCACGGTATCTTAAGAAATGGAGTATCTCAAACAAGGATTGATTACCACCATTGCATCTTCTTCTTTATTCTGGGATTTAAATTTTGGAATATTTGTAAAAACTCTATTTTTAAATGATCGGCCCCCAAATACATTTAAAATTGACTCTCAGCTGAACTCGTCAGTTTAAACAGTTGACACCCTGCAAGCTTCTTCTGAATTACGTTCTTGTCCCTAACAAATCAAGAACGGATTTAATTAAGCATTCATTCTACTCTATTGCTAATGTTACTGCTTAAGTGCTTGTTTCTGTGTCAATTTTGGAGCTAAATATCATAGTCTTTTTTTGTATCTCCTCCTAACGTAATCTCCGCTTCTTGGTAGGAAAATTACCCCTTTACTCATCTGTGCAACATCTTCCTACGTTTTTTCAAAAACACCTGATGGGGAGAAAATTGAATATTGCTGTGCTCTGCAATTTGATATATTTTCTCGCTGAATCGCTAAAAATATTTCCATTTCTTTGGTGATTCCAAAAGGCTAACTTACTTTTTTGTAACATGCTGTTGATTCATATTCACTGAAATGAAACTTGGACGGCAGCTAACCAAACTATGCTGATTTTAGAAGCAGATTACAGCACAATGCGTTTTCTGTAGTAGTCGTTACATGGCAAGAGGAAGACGCACCAGATTAATTATGCTGCTTCACCCAAAAAGGGCGTGTACGATAGGTTCCCTAATTGGATGCGAAAGCCTTCTGAAGTTCTCCATGTTGGTTACAGTAGACTGCATACTACCGTATCTGCTACTGTGTTCAGTTTTCAAAACAAATCATAACCATGCTTCTGTTTAACAGCTCTTGTTCATTTTACGCGCTAGTTTGCGTCAGATTTACATACACAGTTGCTTGTCATTATCTCATCCAGTTGCTTCTCTCTTCTCCCGCTCTGTATTTTCGTAAAGTCCTCCATTTCTCTACTTTCTCAGGTGCTTCTTCCTATCGTATGTGCGTTTGCTTAAGAACTCATCTTCAGGTCAGCGTACTACGCCACGGACGTCACATCCCTGCAACGGTCGAGGAAGAGGGCGCACCTCAAGTGTACCGGGTGAACTTCGTACCAGACGGTGCGGGACAGTACAAAATCCACGTGCTGTTCAACAGAATGGAAGTGAAAGGTATACATCTTCATCAAGATGGCTCTAAAACTATAGAAGATAGCGTTTAAATACACTGACTCGGGTATCTGTTGTAGCGGACCAGTCTTAACTGAAGAAATGACGTGTTTCAAGGGCAGAGCCCAGGAACCTCTTCATCTTCATCTGTGAAGGACTGGATACGCTCTGCAGCGTTAGAATTTATTGTCTGTGCAAATTCGCCACCTGGAATGACATCTGGTGAAAACACCTGGCTGAAGCTGGCATCTGGATATATGTAGTATAGGGTATCCCAAAAAATGTAAGCACTGTTTGAAAAGTGATAACTTTGCCGCATTTAAGGCACAGAAATGCAGAATTGTTTAGGGCTCATATGAAAGCGAAGGAAAATAGAAATTTGCTGGCATATGAGGGGGAAGGGCTGCTCCACCACCAGTAAAGGCGGACCAGCAATTAGATCCAGTAAGAAGAAACGAGTGAGGGGAACCTGGTGTTCGGATTCGGAAGGCGTGTTAACGATATCCGGAAACATAAGCTGTTGGGCATGAGAACGGTTGCGGAGGAGCAACCTGAGGGCAGAAGTACTGCGCAGCACAAACCAGTGGCGCTACCAGACGGTCCGGAAAGGCTGTCTATAATGTCAAGAAACTACACAGCAGATCCTAGATGTTGGCGAATTTCGATTGTGTGTCGGAGCACTTGTGTATGTACATCCAAAATCGCAACTTTTTCCAGCCATTGGTTCAGAGAGTATCTTTTTAGAAGATATTCTCTACTCTGATATACGGATAAGGGAAAAAGGACAGCGTCACTCAATCCCTTGTAGGATGCGCCACGCATTCTGCTTCGATGGGATGCCATGCAGACCATTTCCATTCGTATTTGGTCATACGATGACTTACGTAGGCCATACATAGAAGTCGTCACCGCTTTATCCGTCCGAAATGAGTCTGGTACCAATCCACCAACCCCGGAGGAAAGGAAGGCTTGGTTGTTCTGGGCGGAAAATCCGAACCAAGAACATGATATGGGATGCACGCGACAGACGGCACCTCCTCCGACTGCGTTACACGCCGTATGCCCCACGATATAAGTTAATTTTGTGAAATCAGATTCCAACGCTTTTGATAAGGATACTAATGTGTGAGCAAGACCTGAGTATAGACAGAACTGGAACAGGCTTCCTGTCTTTCTCTCTCCCTAAATGTAGGCCACGCTAGTGTCGCTGTGGTATATTCACCGTCTCACGACACCTCTGCTTGGTACTCACACAGTAAGAGAAATCATGAAGAGTGGTCAGGGGTGGCAGTTTGTGAAAGCGGATATTCATGACGTTTTAATGTACTGGAGCCATTTTGGAATGCACTGGATCTGTTTTGAATATGTGCTGGGCACTACTCCGTCTAAAGTCCTTGCAATGGTGTTTTATGGATAGTTGAGTAATGTTGACTTCGCAACTTTTGAACTGCCTCTGAATCTAGCTGATGAATTTTGTTGTGTGCGCTTTTACCACCACGTAAAGGTGCTCCAAAATTTCTCGGATGTCGAAAAGTTTAGCTCGGGCAGCTTCCAGATGAGATTGTTCGTGTTGTGGCATGTCCAGAACGCGTTCTTTTGAGAGTACGCAAGCTCAAGTCATAGTGATGAGGAAGCATCGAATTGCAGCCATCACTTTCTAACATGACTACCAACTCACAATCAGAATGGAATTGAGACGGACGACGACTGTATTGTTGCTAACTGATCTGGATTCTTTGTTGCGCAACAAACCCCAGCTTTTCCAAAATTGCCGTAAGATCATTAGGAGAATGTTGGGACTAACTAGTTGCTGTGCTCTGGTAAATGAAGAAGAAGAATGAAACAGTCAAAGCAGATATCTGCAAACGACCACACCGAAAACCGACTGACGCATCTCCTGTGCACCAACGAAGGTCTAGACACTGCATTTCTGGGCGATAACGAAATTTTGAAGAGCGATGACTGAACCTATGTTTCCTATAGCCCACGCACGCAGTTCTTTTCATCGCAGTGCTGCATATTCTGTGTCGTGAAGCAGTTTTGCGCAAAAAAAAAACAACACAAAAATGCTACGTGCAGTGACTTCTTAAGTCATCTTTTTATATCATCATCTCTAATCATCTTGAACTTTTTACTGTCCGATCTTTTGAACGGAGGACAAAGACACCTTAGCAAGTAAGTGGCTTTATCTTGATGTGGTTATTGTTGTTTACGTTTGACCTGAGGAAAGATATGAGAAAAGAATAAGGAAAATTGTAAAGGTCGGAGTGACTCAGTCTCCTTGTGAGATGCGCTACTCATTCTACTTCTACGGCATATCGTAGAAGCGACTTGAATGCGTGTTTGGTTCATACAATCACTTGCTGTTGCTGGCCGATGGGAAAGTAGCGCTTTCGTTTTCCCAGACAGGTCTGGTATCAATCCACAGACTCTGAAGGGATAGAGGGTTTGGTAGGCTTAGGCGGAAAACTTGTACTAAGACACTCGATTCAGGGTGCACTCATTAGATGGTGCCTCCTCCTGCTCCGCTACTCCGATGAAAAAGGAATAAGAAATCATAAAAACGGCTCAAAGGGGAGCATACTGCACAACAACCCAATACCGAAAATATACAGGAATTTAAGGGCGATGCGTACTTCTACTTATTGTTTTCGCTGAAAATGTTGCTACATAGAGCTGTATCCGAAAACGAATTACAATAATAATGGGATGGATCAACACGATGCTTCACCATGGCTGATCGAGTAGGCTACCTCGGTGCGACTCTCACAAAAGGCGTACGCACACAAGCCATGCCTTATCACCTTGAGTATTTCTCCTCACGAAACAGTATTAGTCATCAGAGCGGGATTCATGCGGTGGAGGCTTCAGCGGATCGCATAGTGTCATTTATCGGGTGTATGTATAACGCGTAGTGTGAGACACTGGCAGATGGCGCCATTCGTGCTCACACGACACGTTGTTCGTTTTCCTTCCCCGGTCCAGACGTTCTCGGTAGTTTCTCATAGGGTCAGAGTGTTTGTAGAACGTTTGCCTACATACTTACAAAGCAATGAACTGCCAAAAAGTCATTTAAAAGCCATGAAACAAGAAAACACTAGATGTACATATGTACATACTTCGGCCTAAAGTAAAAGCGTGGCGCATTCCTATCAACTTGACAGCTCTGAGTATCTTATTCTATAGCACACTTCTGATCTGCAATCATAAATCTAACGGCACAGTTACTGAATATGACATTCAGGCTCTCCGTTCATTCTCGACATCGCCGATGCCTCGGCAGTGTCGGTGTTCGGCGAACAGCTTCGAGGAGCATCAGTCGGTCGTCCGGCCTCCTTCATGATCCACGCGGCTGCGGCAACTCCGAACGATATCACTGTCGCAATCACAGGTACACTTTGCCTTTTTTGAGCAGGCGCTTCGAAGACCAGAAATGAAGCTGCTTCGGGTTTCTGTACGCTTATCTGGAGGTCGAAATCACAATTTCCAGTCCGAAAAGCATGCGGAGATTTGTTGGCGCACATTTTCTAGCGACCTGACCGATAGTTTCTTTTAAAAAGGGCATCTTAAGGCACCAACTACTTTCCTATAATTTTTTGGAACGACTGGAATTCTAACGCCATAGAAGTATCTTATTATGGCTTCATTTCACAAGGCTGTGGCTTGTAAAACAAAGGATGCAGGCTCAAGTCCGCTCTGGAACAGAAGATCTGTTCTCATCATTTGTAGGCTAAACATCAACCACTATAACTTTTGCAAAGGATGCAGAGGCGTTTGTTCATCTAAGCAGAGCACTTACTTTATTATACCAATGTATAAGTATGTTCACCGTTTTCACGTCGAATTCTACACTGTTCAAATCAAATTAGACACTTTTCGAATCAAGCTGGGCACTCTCTTCGAGATCGAAACGAGCACTTTACAGGTTGAAGTACAGGCCCTCCAAGATGGTTAAAACGATTTCAAGGAGCATTTTTTTAAACTTGACGAACGACGACTTAATTTTTTTTGTTCTGCTGCCCAAATGAGTCTAAGAATTTTATAAAATTTAATTTTTACAGAAAAATAGTAGATTAAATTTTGTTTTAAAGCGCAACATATCACGAACCATTTAGTGCTCTGCTATGTTGCGCTTTAAAAGACCGGATTCCTCTATGCACTCGAAAAGCTCGTTTCAATTTTTTAAATTGATAGTGTAAATGCTGTTTACATGAAACATCAAAGTGGGGATATTTGTGTTGTTTCTAGTTATCTTTGTTGTTTTGTTCACAAGTGTTTTACGTTATGCAGACAGAAATTTCGCTATCAATCGTATAAGAATCGGGACCTTTTAGACAAGGGCATGGCGCAACCTTCTTTCTGCCACTAAAAAATGGTTGCCTTCCTTTTCTTGAAAACAAGCCATAAAATATTTTTTCTTCAAAAAATGAGAATTTTTGAAATTTGAAGCAATGTGTTCATTTATTGGGTAAGTGAATTGAAACATCAAAGAAATCATTCTAAAATTTTTCCTGAACAAAAAATTATTCCAACCCTTTTGGAGTATCTAGTTCTCAGAAATTCCTGTGCACTCGCAATCCTACAGTTCTGCTATCGTCTGCTGAAACTAATAATTCGAAATTCATATGAAAGTGCAGAAATCTGAAGCAGTACGGTGTCGTCGTCCGTTTGTCCAGCTGTTCGACTGTTGGTGTTTTTTCTGTGTTTGTTCCGACTCCGATCCGATCTGGATACGAATACGGTGCATCAATGTGTGCGTGTGCGTCTGCGTGAGGTCTGCAGTGTGTGTGTGCGAGAAAGAGAGTTGCCGTCCGTCCCCACAGCGTGACTCGTTGATTTGGTTTCTGTTGTCCTGAGCTCCGGCTCAGCTGGTGTTTGTGTTCTCTCGATAGCGTCGACGAGGAGCGTCTTGTCCTTGCGCCGTCTCTTCGACAACGGCCTGAAAAGCGAGAAGGACACCCGAGCCGTGCAGAAGAAGTGCGGCAGTAGCTCGAGCAGATGTGCTCGTGCTACGTGTCTATCTGTCTGTCTGTCCATGCTTTGTGATCGTCTCACGGTGTCTTCCAGCTTCGTAAGTGTTCTTAGACGTCTCTGTTTTGTTTTCTGTTCTTTCGAATTATTCTTTGTTTGTTTTCACTTTGTTTACGTCGCCGCGCGAAGCAGCAACATCGGCTTCGCGTGCGACGTTCGCTGATGTCGTCACCACTGTTTGAGTTCAAGGGGATTTTCTGTGTTTCTCTTCAGCGCCGTCGGGAAAGCATCGCCATGGCGTGGTGACAGCGCTCGACGATGTGTCATACAAAGTGGAGTGGATTCCGCAAGAAGCAGGTGATCGGTTGTGCCTATTTTCCTCCCGTTTTCGTTCGCCTTCGTTCTCTACTTCTCGGTTCATTTACATGTGCCGACTTACTGAGTTCGCCTTCTTTTGCATGCTAAAAACGAGTTGAGGAGAAGTTCGCGCTTTCTTCATTTATGTACAAACAGTCTCAAGTGCCCGCAACATCAGTCCGCCGCCATTCACGGCCGTACGGTGCCAGTTGATTTTAACTGCTGTTTCCTTCTATTTGCATATCATCTCTCGCTTCGATCGATTCCTGAATTCCATTTTTCGTTGCTTTGAGAGTTGTGTAATCGCGCTCTACAGATGGATATTGTTTTTCCCGAAAAGCGCATTCACAAAATTCTGCTCACCAATGCAACTATGCTTAAAATGTCGTCCTGTGTCGGATAATAACGATTGGGCATTCGCAACGCTTCGAAGCAGTCTTGAATAATCAGCTAGACATATCGACATTTTTCCTAGGAGGCTTATAGATTAGGATCACGATAAAGTAGAGAGGTACTCAATCCCTTTGTGGTATGCGCCACGCACTCTATTTCTACGGAGTATCATGGAGCCAAGTTGAATAAGTGCTTGCATCGCGCAACGCTGGACAGTCACTATAGATATAGCTCGTGCTGTATTCCACCAGAAATAGTCTGGTATCAATTCGTTGATTCCGGAAGGACAGAAAGCTTGATTGGACCTGGCGGGCCTCGAGCCAAGAACCTTCTTACGCGATGCACGTGACAGTCGGCCCCTCTCCCGACCACGCTACCATGTGCCCGCTATATAGGTTCGAATACCTGAACACTAATCTAGTAAGAAAATCACAGAAAACATTTCTTTGAAACGAAAGAGGCACATTAGCTTCAAAAGTAGTTCATTATTTAAAAAACATATTCACCCCTTAGCGACAATATCGACAATGCTGTCCATGCTTATGGCGGAATCGGACACTTCTGGCAATGTTTCAGGAAAGCGAAACAATTTTTCCTGAAACAAATCCTCCCTGTTCTTACTCCGAACGTTGATCAATTAGTAAGTGTATAGTTTTTTTGGTTCAGTTTTATCCTAAAAGAAATTTATTAATAACAACTACCTACGGGTACGACGGGCAAGCGAAAAATCGATTTGTCGTGAAGGAGCTAATTCGAAAGGAAAAGGTCGGAAACGCAATTCTTTTTTATTTTTCCAGTCGCTTGCCTTCCAGAGCTTTCTTTTACATTTTCAGTAGTATACAAGCATTCGTAACAATGCTGACGACCAGGGTTCTCAAATCTTGGTCTCAAAAAAAAATCTGAAAATTAGAAGAGGCTCGAATTATCTTGTGACTCCAAAAGAGTGAGGAGCTCTCGTTCAACAAAGGATGATAATTTTTCAAAAAAAAACTTGAAAACTACTTCATAGAGGGAATAGTCAGAACAAAGATTCCGTCCGTCGAAAAAAAAATCGTTTTTTTAATTTGGGCAAATATAGTTGGACTTCAGCATAAAAACATTACCTCGCATTCGGAGAAAAGACCACAAAGAAATCCTGTGTTTAGCTGTGATATGAAGAGCGAAAACTGTTACCACACTTCACTGTGTTTGCGGATATAGCCTGTACTCAAAGTTTGCTTCTAGTCTATAACTAGGTGTTCTACATGTGAACCAACTAGAACGCTTACAATTAGCTGGACCGCCAAGTTCCGTACTTCAAGGTGCATAAGGGGAGAAGAAACCTCAGTGAAGACCCGATTGCGTTAATTCTGCTCTCCGGTTCGGTGGCGTTGTACGTCCAACTCCAACTTTGTTACATTGGTGTTCGTGTTTCGCCGTGATCGAGTTTTCCCATCCAAAGCTTTTTGATTTATTGATGATTCAAAAGCATGGTCGTCGGAGGTAACAATGGGCAGTTCTTTGCAGAATAGTCGAACCAAACTCGAAATGGTAACGCCCTTATGGCGCGCTCTTCGCGCCGTTATTCCGTTTTGCTTTTTCATATCCATCGCAAATTTCCCTGCTCAAGTGGTTCATTTGGATATCTTCAGCTGTTGCTGGAGAATAGTTCTTTTGCTGCCAGAAACCGCCAAACTACGTATGAGGTCATCTGCCATCATAATAGGAAGCGATTAACACAAAAGGGCAAAAGGCATCATCAGAGATCGAACCTTTTGCTTCCGTCATTTCGTTACCTGCCATCATTTTCTCAATTGTCCCATCAGTTTCAGCAGTGCTTAGCAAACTTAATAGTAAATAAACCGGTCAGCGTGCCAAGAAAGTCGGCCGATTAAACTGAATTCTATAATGTCTCGAAAACTATAGAAAGAGTTCCACGGAGGTCCAGAAAACTTTGCACTGAGTACCAAGCCTTCAGGGGCAGCTTTCTGTTCGACTTTCGTTTCGTGTCTTTCGCTGCCAATCTATTTCCGTGAAAACAGTGCCAGCATCTTGGTGGGCGTATTACCACACTCTTCCAAAATCACCTCTCCCAAAGCCTCTCTTCCAAAACCATTCTAAGAATTCATGGCGTTTAAATTAGATCACTAGATAACACACACACACACACACACACACACACACACACACACACACACACACACACACACACACACACACACACACACACACACACACACACACACACACACACACACACACACACACACACACACACACACACACACACACGCACACACACACACACACACACACACACACACACAGGTGAAAACCTGGTAGGCACTTTTGACCATTGACTGAAATCGTGGGCTTAATTTCACAAGTTTCCTGAAATTAAGGGCAAAGCATTTACAGCCCACGTGGAGATCTTAGAATTAAAGGAAGGGGATCCGAGTTCAAGCTTCTATGCCTGAAACTTAGAAATACAATGTTTGAAAGCTTGGTATTGTTTTTTTTCCTGGGACAATTTTGTGCAATTGTATCGCAGGTAGTGATTGATTTTCTGCATTGATTAAAGAACGCTATCTATTTTCTTTCGGGCTAGTTGAACTAAAATGCACCGCCCAGTGGCGCGTAGTAGCGTAGTTAGAAGAGGCGCAGACTACAGTTGGACACCCCGAAGCTAGGCTACCTAGGTCAACCGAACCTTCCGCATCCGTCCGAGTATGGTGAACCGGTACCAGACTTGTCTAACCAGGAAACTTTCTCAACAGTAGGTTAGAACGGCTCAAGTGTTGTATATGGACAGAATCGCCTCTTTCTGGGGAACAGCAAAATGCAAATATCTCGACTCCAATACAATTCTGCGCAGAGTTAGGGACGACGGAAGTTGGGCCTTTGGCGGCGTTAGCCCTATGCCTGCACGCGAAGGGCGGCCTCAAGTTGGCTGGAAACAGCGATCACGGGCTACGCTGCCCCTCAACTCACTGCGGCACCATCGCTCGCTCGTCATCGTTGTTTCCAGCCAACTTGAGCCTGCCCTCCGCCTGCAGGCATAGGGCTAACGCCACCGACGGCCCATCTTCCGTCGTCCCTAGCTGCATTTTGTTGTTTCACACAGAGAGGCGATTCTGCTCATGTATAACGTTTGGGCCGTTCTAACCTACCGTTAAGATAGTCTCCTGGTAAGGAAACTGGAACACTTTCCGCAGGCTGTCCACCGCAAGTCATTGCATAGGCCAAATGCGCATTAACACTGCTTCTAAGATAACCCGTAGTAGTAGAATGCAGCATTCCAAAATGGACTGATCACGTCGGATTTTTTTCTTATCCTTTCGTACCAAATTTGAAGAAAAAAATTGTTTCATCCAGAAGATAAAATGAGAGAGGATAAAGTTCGAGGTTACTCAATCCTTTTTGGGAAGCGCCACACACAATACTTCTACGGGAGGTCGTGTATTTTGAATGCGTATTTGCTTATACAACGATCGTCGGTGGCCATACGATGGACTAGTCAGTGTTTTATCTCTCCCAGACAAGTTCACCTACCTCGGAATGATGCTTGGTCTGGGCGGGAACCCCGAACCGAAAGCCTGGAATCCGGTGCACGCGACAGTCGGCGTCTCCTCCTCTTGCGCTACCAGCATCGTTTACGAGTTAGGCGAAAAAAAAAATTGCGGTATTTGTTCAATTAGGAACAACCTTAAACTCGGCATGAAAATACGCGCGAATGGCGGTAAGTCAATGTGTAAGGATACATGGAGCGTTCCCCTGGGCACATGTGTTTCCGCTTTAAGGCGAGTACTATTATACAGCTGGAGATTTTTTTGTTTAAGCGGTTGAATAGTTCTAAAACTGAGCTGGAAATCTAATCTAAGAAGGGGTTGGAAACTTGTGTAAAATATCGTTATCCTCATGACTAACGAGGAGTATGTGAAATCGAAGTTTGTTCAAGACTGCTGCCGTTATCCAATGGTATAAGTGGTTGCTTTTCAACGCACCGGAGCTGCCCGTGATTGCTAATTGCTGGTCGAGTCATTCTCATTCTTTTCATACTTTCGAATGCGCTTCTCATCTCTTAAACCCCCTTCACTTTAGTCGGGCTTAACTGTTTGCTTCTGTTCCTGCTAATTTTGTTGACACGGTTTTTCCAAGCAGCTCACTGAAGATATTAAAAATAATTTGTCTCAAATGCACTTGAACGAACACCTCGACCGGTAGGGAGTATCCATCAATATCGCATTATGTGGTTACGCTTTAAATTTTAAGGTGATAATAGAAATCCTTTTGGCAGCGGTAGGTAACAACATATTTTTCAGGGGCATAGGTGCAAATCGAGTCGGAGGGAGGGGATCCAGCTGATATTCTCATTTAAATTATGGTGGAAATAAAATAAGAACATGCAATATGAAGTACAACCATGATAACCTTGTCTTCTATTTCTGGTAATTGCTCGAATGAGTGCCCAAAGCTGTATTCCCAGATGGGGGACGGAAGGTTAAGGAACAGTTAAGGAGGACAATAGTTGAAACAGAATCTGGAACAAATTCAATGTGCAGTCCTCTCCCGTTTGATTAAGATACGATTCTCGATATAACGTAGATTTTTTGGGAACCTGTCAGCTTATCTATAGCCAAACCAACTCCGGTTAACACGTGTCGGGTATAACGCTACTCTTGTTATAGCGCATTTCTGGAACTCTCCGTTCAAAATGTTTCCCGTTATAACGCGGCTGTACTCAGTTCCGGTCCCACACAGAAAACGGAGATGAACAAGATGCTGTCTGTGTTAGTGATCAGACCTACCCTTCGATTGCCTCGTTCAACGTTACGACCAGTATCCGACCGACAATGTACTACATGCATGTTGACGTTTTGCGCAGCCCACAGAAGTGTTCATTATCAGCTATATGTCGAGCCCAAAGAAGACTAACGGTAGTAGTTAGAAGCCGCCTTATGCTAGAAGATTTCCTCTGTCAAGAACGAGAGGTGGTAGCGGTTCAAACGTAGATTTCTCAGAACAATGTTTTATAAATTTGCTTTAATGCTAGGGCAGCTAATGAAGAGGCTTTACATTCTTACAAGATGTTTGTTGCGATCAGAACTCATGTGCCATGCGGGTCTTGTACCTGCATCCTCTGCTTTTCGGACAGGATTATACCAACAGAGCCGTTTGGTCACACGCCACATCCCCATCTCATGGGAGAATGCTGATAGGTCATTTGCCACGAGGCTGTCGCGGATGTGGAACGCGATTTAACAGCGCTGATAGCGTAATGAGCCAAGATCTTGCTTGGAAGGCAGGCAGTGAGGGTTCGAGTCCCTCCTGGCCGTCCTGGAGAGTTTTGATCTCAAAAAATCTTGCATCGACTGTTTACGTATTTGTTGCTGATCACGTCTAACTCACATCTGCTACTCGTCATTCCTCGCAAATATTTTTCATACTTCTGCATATAACAGAGAATCCTTAAGGTCATGGCTTCATTAATCATCTGAACTTGTTCTATGCCTTCACACTCTTTTCATCGTCATATTATTACCGTAGCCATATCTAGTCATTATATGCGGTTTTATATTAATCTGTGCATAAGGGAGTGAAAAAAAACAGCTCAATTTAAGACGTAACACCCGTTTTAACGAGAATTTTCTCCGGCCCCTTCAAACGCGCCATGGCGAAAGATGGCTGTATGTTTATAAAACATTGAATGACATAAGCACACTAACCCTATGCATAGCACGCAACTAATTTGCAACGTCTTCGCGGGGGAGGTGGTTCCGCAGAATTAATATGACGCTGAATAAGAACATTAGGGACTCACCCCGACTCCACTGGCAACTTATTTTACATATGTTGGTGGGCGAGTGTAGCGCAGTCGGAAGAGTTCCTGGTTCGGATTTCCGCCCAGGCCAACCAAGCCTTCAATCCTTCCGGGGTCGGTGCATTGGTACCAGACTTATCTGGGAAGGATAGAGCGCTGACTTGTTCATTGGTTGACAACCGCAAGTCATTCTATGGCCAAATATGCATCCAGATCGCTTCGACGACATCCCGTAGAAGTAGAATGCGTGGCGCATCTCAGAAGGGGCTGAGTAAAGCCTCCTTTATCAAATTTTTAGGTGATAAGATATGTACCTTTTGGGGCCCCTAGGCGTCATCATTCTTATACTCTGCGACATAACCTTTCATTCCTTCTTTTTTAGAAATGGAGCATTTTTTGTTGCATTGTGTTAGTGGTAGTAGCACTTTATGTGCACTCAATAAATGGTGGGGAGAAAATGCGCTCCAGTCTACACTGCACGCACAGTGAAGCGGAGTACGGTGGCAATGTTATGCATGCTCAACATTCACTCTCCTACGGTGGGGAAGAGTGGATATGCTTCTCGCTAGCCTCACTTTATCCATGCTTTCTTCACATCCGTAGCGGCCTCTTATTCTATCTTATTTGAGTTTTCATGCTACTTGGAACTACGCCGCTCTAGGCCCTTCCAGTAATCCATCGTTTACCACGAGTTTCGTCTAGTGGTTTGTTGTTGTACCGTCTCCACAAAGGTGGTGGCACGTGCCTTGTTGTTGACTTGCAGGAGAGTTGATCGGGAGCCGATTGAAGTTCCAAGACGAAACTTTCAGTGCCGAGTGTTCATAATCCACAGGCATTCCCAGTCTCGTTCACCCTGCACTCCAATTCATTCACTCGTTTTCAGGAGAACATTCTGTCGACGTGCGCATCTTCGATCAGAGCGTCCAGGACTCGCCGTTCGCCTGCAACGTTGGTGCGCCGGAGAAGGTGGCAGTACGAGCCGTGCCACGACGCATTCTCACCAAAGATCTGCACACGGAACACAGCTTCGAAAGTGCGTCCACTTTAGACTCGTCGTACTGGTAAATACTTGAGCACAATAGAACGAGGTGGCGGAGGTGGAAGGGGGGGGGGGGGAGTGGCATTTCGAACACGCCACGCTCGCGGTGGAAGCGCCGGAGTGTTCGGTGGTAAGGCGGCGCTGATTCATCGACATTTACTTGTAGGTCTTGCACGCTCGTCTGATCCTCGGCGAGGAATTCGAACTTCTGTCGTTCTCTGCTCTTTTTGAGGCTTTCGGGATATTGATCATATTGCAAAATTATCGCTGCATCTCTGTAGGTTTCGCTCAGAAAGAGCTCTCCTGATAGGTCACACTTCAAAGGGTTTTTAGATCTCTTAGCAACGCCACATAGCCACAGAGTGAAAACGTTTACAGAAGCTGGTAGAAGGGATATGAAAGGCTGGTGCTGTTGCATGCGCGCTGAAACGAAACATATGCATCCGTTCGGTTTTTCAAGACGTTTGTTGATAGTTCTCAAATCGATTAAAATTTCACAACGAAAATTTAACCGTAAGCAAAGTGTAGGGTGAGTTAGCATCCAGCTGCTTTCGGGAAGCCCATTTTATTTCCCTTTCCTCAACCTTCGAGGCGTTTAAGCCTATGTTATCGTCTGTTTCTACTGTCCTGCTCCTCCGTGACTCGGATGCCAACAATGTCTCCTTTTGTGACAGTCACGTGTCAGTGTAGCCCAGGGGAACAGCCCCAGCTTCATTCTTTCTACGCTGACATACGTCTCAGAAACCTTAGTCCGACGGAAATGGGAACCTATATGTGCCAGAAAAACAAAAACAGGAATTTACGTTTATTACACCGAAAATTGACCAAAGTTCTAAAAATCACGTTGCGCTTTCATACTCTCGAAGGAAATGCGTGGGTGAAAAAATACGCCTCAAGGTAGCGAAAATCCACGAGGGAACAGCCTCGCTCAGGCCAGTGGTTTTCAAACTACTTTGTGGTAATGAATGATTATCTATCTATGAATCCGCCCTTCATAAGTCGATGGATGTCTGATATGCTGGATTCAGAAGCTGTGTCTATTTTTCATGTAGAAGCACGGCAAAACTAGACAGTAATGATCTATCAGTCCAGAGAGGGTTGTTATGCAATTCAGCATTGCCCGATCGTTATTGTTAACACTCGCGTCGAATGCAGTAGAAATTGAAGAAACCCTTCTTGGGGTTTGTTAGCTTTCATTCTTGTGCGTCAACGATCCTGAAATTTTAGGCGGTGGTGTCACGATTCATACATTTTTTGCTCCAAAACCGCACTATTTTCCATACAAGTTTGGTGTTCTTAGAAAGCGTCTTGGCGTTGCGGAATTTTCGGAGCTATCCTAGTGGGGAGGAGCGCGCCGCTCTGTTTGGTTAACAAAGCAGAATTGAAAGCAGGCTGTTTCAAAAGGCTTCTAGAGAGGCCACACTTTTTGTGTTTGTTTCGCTTTTCTAGTAATGCCCTTTCCGATTAGCATAGATCCGGATTTTCTTTACGGTGCTCAGTTTCTGTTGACCCCTATAAGTAAATGCAACAGAAAATGCAGGAATATCTAGGCATGAAATGCTCAAGCTAGCTCACGCGGAAACTGTTTGATTGAAATTTTAGGCAAAATTAAAGTTTTTGTATGGGTGGCTCAAGCTCACTGCTGCAGATTGCATGTGCTAAATGTTGTTATCGTCACACTGTGCAACACTGGTTACATCTCTAACTTGAACGAAAACGGTTAGAATCCTCAGACTGTTTGAAAGACCGTCGTTAACGTCTTAGCGAGAGCTCATTCAGATCTTTCAGTGGGACACTAAAGTAGTGGCTCTCATATCAACTGTTCTGCTTCACCGCAGGTCCACAGTAAAGTATCATACTTTGTCGTGGTACATAAAGCCTAAAGGTTGAAGGGTGGCATTGATCAGTCCTTCTTTCAAATGTTGAGATGGATGGACGGCCTGGTTGACCTGGGCAGGACTCGAACCAGTAGCCTCGGCTCGAGGTGCAAGCAAGAGCCGGGGCCTCCTTGGCTGCTCTACCTCAAGATTATTGCGGATACCTATTTTGTGACCTATTTGACCTATTTATGACCTCTTATGAACTATGATGAATGACCTATTTTGTAATGAGCGAGTAACTCTTTGACGCATTCCATTCATTTTACGTAACCACTCTTCGGAGGAAAATCGGAGAAGCAGTGCTGGTTAACGAGAAACGATCATTCTTCAGTTGACAGGACGCGTTGGCAGAAATCATGATCAAACTGTGTGCATCAGATCGAGCACGAACTAGTTTTGCGCTTGGATCACAACGGGGTCGGTAAATTTTCTCGACGCCGCTGTTGCTTTCCGTTGTCTCGTCCGTTTTTCTAGTAGCATTGCTGGAGCAATGTCGGCCGTTCCTTCAATCAGATCACCCTCCATTGCTCGATTCAGTCTCATCGTCCGATTCTCGTGGCTCATCGCTGTGGTCGTTCTCTTAGTGATTTTCACCTTAACACCGCTCGATTTTCCTGAAACAAGTCCGTCTCGACGCGATCTCGCCGCGTGCCTGATTTTTGTGCTCGTTTTTGGTGATCTGCAAAATTTCCTCGTCACGCCGGCGGTGTTTTGCTGCGCGGCAATACAGTTAATGCTGTTTACTGCGTTAGAAGAGGAGGGGCGCCTTGCCTTCCCGCCTTGTCATCGTCCGTCGGTCCGTTGTCGTCGACGTAGTCGCCGAAGGAGAACGCTGCCGACCGCCGCTGCCGTCGTCGATTCGATGCCTCTGCTGCTTCCGCATGCTTCCCTCGCTACTCGTCGCTTCCTGATGCTGTTCCTGTCGATCGTCTGAGTTGTGTCACCTCAACGCGAAGCGCTATGCCCTGCCAGTTCACCTACACCACTGGTGAGTGAGCTTTTCGAGTGGTTTTTGCTCGTCACTCCCCTGACCAGCGATGAGTTTTGAATTGCCGTGGGAATCCTTTCATGATTCCTCTACTTGAGTCAACAGTCACGCCAGTGCAAATAACTCTGGCGCATCGAGTCAGAAGTTACTCCTCTCATGTGTGCATTACCTCGACGTCTTCCTGTCTTTTGAAAACACGCATCGTGCTTTCGAAGAATCCTCATCGCTTACCGTTTTTACACACCAATTCTCCTTTTACACTTTTTTTGCTCTTGCAGATAACAAGTTCCCTCTGAAAAAAGTGAATTGATGGGTTTGTTCCAACAAAACCATTTTCAATTAGCTTGGCAAGACAGCCATTACTTCGTGAAATTCAACGGAGGAAATGTACATTGATTAGCCAACATAGCTGAAATGGAAACAGAAACCCTCCGCTCCGAGCTGCCATTCTAAACTTGTTGTAGGGTCTAATATATTGGAATATGTGCACTAATCCATCCGTCTTACAATGAGACTGTACATCACGATTATTCCAGTTCATATTTGATTCCCATCAGTTTCCATTCTCTGAACGATTTTTTCTTCCGTCATAAGACGCACTCCTCAAGTGTCTTGATGGAATGTGGCCCTTCATCTAAGAAGTACCTACTCCCCTCTTACAGGTAGAGAACACCGTATTCAACTGTACGAAGTTTAGAACTTGGACGTTGACTAGCTTATTCACCAAAAAGGTAACGATGAATACATGTCGAAATTAGCGTAGTTGTTAAAAAGGCACCACACATCCTACTTCTGGACAAAGGTAGACGCTGTGCCATGGAGGCGACTTGAGTGCGTAATTGGTCTACGAGTGAGTGGGTTGATAGCCCGTTGACTTTACTGCTGAGAAACCTACCAGTTATTTTCAACGAGGAATGTACGGTTTTTCCGCCCAGTCCTGTAATAGAACACAAAATTGGTCTTTGCATGGAGTCCCGACTTCCCCTGTGAACTATAACACATACGATTTCTTCCATGCGGATCAGGGTTTTCTGCCTCTGAAATATTACAATGGCTTTTGGGAGTACAAACCTATTGCAATCAACGTGCCTTGCCACCTCTTCTTCGGATTGGATCACGTCAATGTCGTGAAGCCTCACCAAATAAGATTCACAGCTAACTGATCGTGGTAGGAGGGTTTTATGGGTTTTCAGGATTTTATTCTCCGGCATGAGTTGGTGTAGGTGGTAGATGTCGTCGGAGAATGCGTCAGAATGGCATTGTCATCGCAGCAAAGCAGTCAAGAAGTGCCAATGCCTTTCCACTGAGCAATCTTGCGGTGTCTCGCTGCTGAAATCATCTCAACGAAAAAAGCTCCCAAGGAATTTGAGTTGCGTAGCAGCGTACATTTTTCAGAGTGGCTCAAACCATAATGTAGCTATATAGAATTAAAGCGAAATCTTAGCCGAATTTTCCCTTTTTCCGCTGCATGAGTAGGATAAGTCACACTGTCAGCAGAGTTTCTGCTGCAGCTTCAATGTCTCACACGTATTACACCACATCTGTCCTTTGTTAGTAATTTATGCTGTCTTAGCCATGTACTGAGATGGCGCAAATGTAAAATCAAGAACTTAAGGGGATTTGCACGTAGATTAATGGAATCGGATTTACAAGCGCTGATGGTTCATGATTTGTATGAAGGACGTAAAGTTTATCTAGTAAATGAAGGTCAGTGAAGATGTCGTCCAGTGAGGTTAGTGACTATATTGGCGGTCATCACTGCCTGGAGACTAAAGAGTGGTTCGAATTTCGCCCGATGCAAGCATTTCCGGTCCTTCGAGTACGTGACAGTATTGAGCCTTCTACTTGTTTACTTGTGCAGCATCTAATATACGTAAGGTACGTGTGATCCAGTACAACATAGGTAGTTTGAGTCAGAACTAGTTTTCGTTCCTTTAGGGACTAGCAAGATTTAATACAGGGCTCTCCCTGAAAGGTTAAGCACAGGCTCGTACCCGTTGATTACTACTTTCTCACACCCTTTTTCACATACTTACCCATTATCAGTTAGTCATAGCTCGCATCCGTCTTTTTCTTTCCTTATTTACTTCTAGATCTGCAACTTTTTTAAACGACCTATACTTCTCCCTGTCCTCTCGTCTTGAAACCTCGGAATTCGTGCTCAACGTGTTAATAATACTTGTGTTCTCCACGAGTTTGCTAGGTGGAAGTATAATATTTATTGGCCTGATGTCTTGACCGTCTTGTCGGCCTGAAAAAAAGAAAACGTTTCGAGGTGCTATCTTTGTAACTTACTCGATCGAGCGCCTCACCCACGCTAGCATTTCTAACCAAATGCCGAAACACGATGCAAAAACCAGAACGTTGAAGACGAGCTCATACGATGCGAAATGTTAAACGTGAAAGAGACTTGTACCTTGTCTAAATAAATTTATGAGTGGAATATTCCATGGGCCCTCATGGGTAACATTTGAGCAGCAATTCCTACAGCATCACAGGTTTGTTGTCATTCGTACACAGTTGGCCATCTTAATCCCTTCAGCACTCAACGATGATAACAATTTTAGACACTGGGTGAACGGTACATATTGCTCAAGATTAGATAAAAATGGATTGTATTTGTTGACGTTGACAAAGCCCGGACGTGAAAAGCTACAAATTTGATTATAACCGGAGCAAACGGAGCAAATGCACTACAAAATATGCCCAAGTTATATCAGGGCGCAAACTGCAATACAAACCATAAAATTAAACAAATAACAATAATAAAATATAAGTGCAATACGAATAACATCAAGGTAGTAAAGCAAGTAGAGTAGTGAGGAAACATAACCACTCTTGCGGTTATCGGGTATCTTCAGTATTTGCCAACTTCTCTGCCAAAATGAGTTGAAAACAAGAACTGTTTTATGAAAAAATGAGTTCTTAGAATTCCTCATTGACTTCACCCTCTTCAGTCGTTGCGCTAAGATTACTAGAAGATTAAAAATGCCCTGAGAAACGTGGGAGATAACCATCCTCGTCAAAGAGTATTACCGTGTCCACGTTCTACGTTTTATCGCAGAGGTGCTGCATGTTCAGCTAACGATAGTGCAGTGTTTGGTGCTTTCCCTTCAAGTGACGTGTCAGCTGGTTAGTGTGGCAGAGGTGAGCAAAGCGTCTTGTTTGGACGCGGAACCGAACTCTGATCGATACTTTCGTGCGCGAGGAGCATCTCCTGTTGATCGCTCTATGTTCTCCCCATGTGGAGCACTAGAGCGAACTGCCGGGTACCCGTCAGAGTGTAACTGCGATGGGTCCAAAAGTTTCCTTTTTGACGAAAAAGCTTCTTGAAAACCGCAGGAAAACACTCTGCTATCGGCGTGTTGATTCAGCTGACGGTCAACAGTAGACCTGTTCCAGTCCCAATATCTTCGTGGAATTTACAAGAAAATCGATAGTGTTTATCGACTAACGAATCTAATCAGCGATTCTTTAAGTCGTCCACCTTTTTCAATTACATAGTGTCATCTTGCATTCCTAGATAACTCGTGAACTGTCTTCAAGGGTTTCTCACGAAGCGCTTCGACAATGACCATGAGTTTCATAAAACTCGACAAGCGAGCGACGGTGACACGGACTGGGAAAGGAACTGGCTAAATGTGAGGGCAGGGAACCGGCTGCACCGCTTTTTCACAATTCCAATTACGTTATCAGTCTCGGCGGATGAAATGAGCCTGAAGTTTTCCAATTCGACCCCGGAGCGCCCTTATTATTAACGGAGATCCTCGAGCCGCGCCGACTGACCATAAAACGGCAAGTGGGAGACGCTTCCCTTTTCTTTGCACCGACCTCAAACACTTTCTCTCACCTCTTCACTCCCATAAATGTTTTCGACAACACAGCGCACCGTCCACCGCGACAATGGGATTTTTACTGCTCAAAACAAGCACTTCTTACGCGCTTTATTGCTGCAGCAACTATTCGTTCACGCCATGTTCTCCTCCACACTTCACGAGGCTTTTTTAGCAGTGTGGTATTTGGTGAACAGGACGTTTCAGCAATTTTCACGTCAAATACCCGTGTCCCGAAGCTACAGCACCAGAAATGGGATGAGGGTACCATGGCCAACTGGTACGGATAACAGTCAATCCCATTAGCTACGTATGCGTGCAGCAACCATTAGACTATGAATATCTCTCGATCTTGTTTTTCTTCTGAGCACAGTTGCTTTTCATAATTTGGTCTTTATTATTATTGTTACTCTTACTGTTTTTCCGCATTTTCTAACCCTCCTCCTTTAGAAACATGTTTTGCTTAGTTGCTTTATGGCACACTCTCTGTACTGTAGTAAATAAATAAATAAATAAATAAATTCGACACTTTTATAAAATTGGATGCTATTCTAAGCAAGTTTGATGCTCTTCAAATCAAATTGAACATCATTTAAATCAAAAGAATCCTTTTCTCATTAAATAGAGATATTCGGAGACGTTTTTTGTTGAAGTAAATTCCAATTTGACTTTATTTAAAGATTGTTTACTTACTTGCTGCAAACGCTGTTCGAAAAAAATAAAAAGTTTATGTTTCAAGGGAGAATAGCGACTTAAATTCTATTTAAAATACAGGAATGCAGCAATGTGGCCCATGTGCTCATATAGTGTATTAAAAATAGAGATCGCGCTTTGCAGTCGACTAGATTGTTGCGATTTTTATTTAAATGATAGGCAAAAAAATTTTCGCGTGGAATAGCACAGATGCAAACGGTACAACAAGAATAGTTATAGAAATCACACATATCTTCACATTGCTGTTTCAAATAAACAGCATTTGCACTATCACTCAAATAAAAATCACGACAACGAAGTCGAGTGCTCTGCGCGATCTCTTCTATAAGCACTCTAGCACTCTACATGATTGTATTTTCTTGTGCTTCAAAACAAGATTTAATTGTCTTTTTTCTTCAAAAAATTAACTTTCTATAAAATTTCAGTGTGTTCGCCCACGGACGGGGGCAGGTGTCTCAAAAATTTGCGAAGAAAGTCACACTAATTTTTCCTTGAACAAAAAAAATATTCTGCCGTCTTGGAGAGTCTTTGTTTTGTGTGGAAAAGCCTTGCTTTGTTTTGGAAGATGTTCAATTGGATTTAAAACACATCAAACTTGCTTAGAGGTGTGTCAGTGCATTTTGAAAAGCGTCCAATTTGCTTTGATAGGTATCCAGTTTGGTTGGAAAATGTCCAGTTGACGTGAAAATGGTGTATGCGAACCATATACTTGCCTGAGCAAATTTTTGGTATTCCCATGTTTCTGTTGTCGCAATGCTAACTTAATGATTCCGTCTTACTGTGTTTTCGAAATAACTTCTCTGTCAGTTATTTAGTTGTCAATATCAATTTATGTCAACTACACTTCCTAGTTCCGGCAGGAAGCGCTGCACTTGGAGTTCGACGACGCCTTAGAATTTCACCACATGAGTCACATAGCTGCTACCAGTTCTTAAAGTGGAAGTTCTTAAAGTCAATCAAGTTCGGCGGTTCTTGGCATATTCGCCTTCAATTTCTATTAAGCCAATGACTTAAATAGTAATGGATTGAGACTTTGATTTTGTCTGGACATCTGTGGTAGTGCGAACTCTTCAACCAAGCGCAACCACTACCAGCGGAGATAGTAATGAAAAAGCTCTCGTGTTTAATAAATTACGAAAAAACATTTTTTTTCACAATTGTTAACTAACAAGTGCGAGACACGCTAACGGCGTGTCTCGCACTTGCGCACTTCGCGCGACTTTGCAGCATCACTGACCTATGGAAACTAGTTTTTGTAAAACTTAAAATTCGCTAACATCTAGGGTCTGCTGTGTACTTTATTGCCATTAAGCCGTTCACCACTTCCGTACGTTCATCATAGACATACTCACTGAACGGTCCACTAACGCAATTGGTTTGTGCTGAACAGTACTTCTGCTCTCAGGTTGCTGCTTCGCAACCGTTCTTAAGCCCAACAGCTTGCGTTACCGAATATCGTTGACACGTCTTCCGAATCCGGACGCCAGGTTCCCCCTCAGTCGTTTCTTCTTACTGGATCGAATTGCTGGTCCGCCTTTACTGGTCTTCCTCGCACTTCCCTGGTCCCAACTTCTGGACCACTTCCTTGTTTTCCCCATTGAGCCCTCCCCCCCCCCACTGCTCTCCTCTTGCTGTTTTCCCCGTCCTGGTCCCTCCTCCACGTTGTTCCTTTCTTTCCTGGTCGCTCACCTTGTCCACCCTGGAGGTCTTCTTACTTCCCTTCTCCACCACCCCCTTAGTGGTCCTCCCATTCTCACGGCAGACGTCGGCGAGGACACAGAGGAGTATCTCGTGCGGGTAACATTTCCGTTCAACATGGGATAATGCTGAATTCTGAATGCGGCTGCTCGTACGACGACGGTGTCACCTCCTCTGATTCCAGAGTCTTGTTACGCGCGACGTAGGGGACCCGTCTTCTGGATCCAGATGCTCAGAAACGCGCACAGATGCCGCTGTGTCAAGCAGGAGGAGGCTGTGCGTCCTCTGCTGCTGCAGCATCCCATGTTGAAAGGCACACTCTGCCAGCGCGGGGTTTGATGAGGCGTATCTCATGCAGGTTTCTAACCTGCGTGAGATACGCTTCATCGAACCCCGCGTAAAGGCTAACTCAATTATATAGTGGTAGATACTTGTGCTTATGAACTTTGCACGGTAAAGCCGTACCGTCTTAAATTTCTGCAACGAAAGAGTGTTTTGGTTTAAGGCACTCCACTGACGGTGTTGACTTAAATTTTGTTTTCAAAGAGAAACGGCTGCACTGGATGCGCGACTTCGCAGTGTTCGTATTGCTGTGAACGGCTGCATCATCAGAGTACCCGGGTTTGCTTCTGCCTTCGAACCAACAAGGCTTTTCCCCTGATAAGAGAGAGAGTGAATTGGTACTAAATTCATTTAGGATCCACAAAGTACTGTGTTATTCGTCCTAAATCGATGAATAGACGGGCAGCTTTCGCGATTCTTCCACGGGATTTCACAGAAGTAACATGCACGGCGCAACTCTAATTAGCTGAGTAGCGCCGCCTTTTTTCCATACTGTCGAGTTCAGTTAGTGGGGCGTGCTTTCCTCGGTATCCAATTGACATGTGTTGGCTTTGATCTCGAATGACATCTACATCTAGCGATCGCTTTCACCTCACGCACATCATCGTCAGCATCCTTATTACGGCATTGCCCCAGTCATTTCTTTCTTTCGTTCGACACACAGACCGTAGAGGTCGATTTGCGGCGAGTTCACGCTCGGCGAAGTGTGCTGGCTGTGTTCGAGAATTGCGACCGCCAACCTATCAATTACTCGCGCATTCTTGGCATATTCTCCACTAAGTTAGGTCGGAAGAGTGTGTGACATGGCAGCATCTTTAGGAACCTTTTCATTGTATCTACTGGACGGTGACCCATCATCGTCCAGCACATACAATGAAAAGGTTCTTAAAGATGCTGCCATGCTCCTTCACTCATTACGGCTGCTCCTCCACTTTACAGTCACATCTTTATGTGAAACTCGCAGCGGTTATGTTCCCCACCTCAAACGGTTTAAGTTCGACAACATATGTATTATTTTATCGCTAGCTTAAACTGTCCTGCGCATTACTCCTTAATTTTCATAACTTTATCTTCTTTAGCAACTTTTCAGCAAGAGGTGCCCGTGCTTTGTCGGACAGTACAAGTAGGCTACCACGTACTAACCATGAACATCATGTTTCGCCCATCTGAATGCTCATAAGGATTTGATAAAAGTTGGGTCCATGTCGCAAAGATGAGCAGCGAGTCTGGGAACAGCCAGAACACCGACCATAATCGCGTCAGCCAATCAAGAGTTCCATCCCTTACCCAGCTCTGTCCACGTAGGGCACGTTTGCTTTCACCTCGATAGGCGAGGAAACTCCCCACGCAGTTCGTCTACGACACGCGTGTCAAAACCGCCCACAGCCTGGAGTTCCTTCCCTTGTCCAGCTTCTGCGAAGCTAATGCAAACGGTTCTTCCTTTTTTGTACAGATTTTGCTCCCTGACGCTTTTGCAAATCAAAATATCCCTAAAACCATATTGATGTTAAAAAAGTAGACCTCAATTTTTAAAAGCATTGCATAATTTAGGCAAAAAGTTGACTGATCTGCTTTCACTGGTGTTGGACTACTGCAGGTCTCAATAATGTCATGCACATTTTAGTTGACGCCTCGTCGGCTGGATCGGGGAATCTGGAAATAATGATAAACGGAGGTCGAGTACCATGCCGAGTTCGAGAGATTGTCAGTCGACAATATAAGGCTGTTTTTACGCCTACGCAGGTAAATTCTTGAATTTATTAATGTCGTGTGGATTATGAATAACCATACATAACTAAGTGAAAATGAAGTGTTTTTACCTCTTTTTTTTATATTCAATTGCCAAGACCTGTGCAGCACCTATATTCGATGTTCCATTTGTTTAATTTTTCGCCCTTTTCAGAGTGTTACACATACTATAGAGATGAGGTTTAATGGCGAAGAAGTAGCCGGAAGTCCATGGCATATACCTGTTGAAGACAGACCGGATAGACGGCAGGACCCGAATCGGTTCGTATTCCCTACTTTCGAACATGCAGTACATATCTTCAGTTGCTCCATTCTTATTTGTTTATTTTTTCCTTTATTTACTTGGAGTATAAACTATTGTCCAGCATGAAGTGTAGGAGAACATTAAAGGAAACAACACACAATTGAAAAAAAGGGAACTTATTGGTCAATCATGTAAACAACAAACCTCTCATGCAGAAAAAAAACATATGACAGCAACGCTCTTCGATGTTTAGTATTTCATAAATCTTCTAAGAGTTTGAACAAGGAGAGAATCCCTATTTTCGTGGTGTTGAATAACTGGCTGAATTACTTGAGGATTCGATAAGTTACAAATCTGAACTCATTCTTGATTTGGTGTCTGAGACTCGGAATTTCAAGTTTTCTTAGTTGGATCTGGTCGCAGTCCCATCAGCAAATGTTGGATCGAAGGATCGTTTATTTGCCAGAAATTTAATACTTTTGGAAGGTTTATATCTTTCTTCTTTGTTGTGGGTTGTACGCCTCTTTTAGTAAAACAGAAGTATTTGATTACCCATTCGCCACGTATGATTACCCATTCGTTTGAACGATTAGAATAGTACTGGACAATTCTACTTATGAGGCTTGTTAAGTATGCATAGTACATGCTTTATATTCTTCTTAAATTGAATGAATCTCTTGTCTTCTCTTCCCATTTGTTAAGACATTCATATAATGTTTCAAAATTCGCTTTACGCTACTAAAATCAAACTGAACATCTTCCCAATAAATACGATCCTTTTTACTAAACCATGCATTTTCCAGGAAGGCTAAAATAATTTTTTGTCCACAGAAAGTTTTAAAGTTTAATATGACTTCTTTTAAAGTTTTAAAAAGTGCACACAATCTATACCATTTTATAGAAATTTTATTTTCTAAGGAAGAACAATGGTTTGTAGCTTGTTTTAAAGTGCAGGAAGGCAAACATTTTTTAATGCTAAAATAAGAGATAACGCAATGCACTCGTCCAGCAGGACGTCGCGATTTTCTTCTGATTGGTGGTAAAAATTCTGTTTCACTGATGTTACATACTTGTCAAAGGTACAGCAAAGACAACTTCAGAAACACAGATAAAAAGAGAACGCACATATTTTAACACCCTTCTTTCAAGTAGGCTGCTTTTGAGGTATCAATCAAACGACCAGCTGGACAAGTGCGCGGCGCGATGCCTTCTTTTGATACACTAAAAAAGTCGTTCCCTCCTTGATGCACTTTAAGAAAAGTTTAAAGCTTTATTTTTGAGAACAATAGAAATTTTTATGAAATTTTAAACGCAGTATTCCCATCTTTGGGGCAGATGAATTATAATTTTTCGACCAAAGTCATTCTTAACTTTCCTTGGACAAAAAATTGTTCTCGTTTTGATTTCGAAGGTGTTCAAATTGATTTCAGAAGTGTGGAACATGCTTCGAAGAGTCCACTTTGATTTGGGAAGTGGAGATCTACACCGTCACTAGCATTAAAATTATTTCCACAGTTTTCTTTGTTGCACATTTCCGTTAATTGCTGCCT
The DNA here is from genome assembly GCA_947396885.1 of Heligmosomoides polygyrus polygyrus. Lineage (NCBI taxonomy): Eukaryota > Metazoa > Nematoda > Chromadorea > Rhabditida > Heligmosomidae > Heligmosomoides > Heligmosomoides polygyrus. Next base: position 79,295,385 of record OX377206.1, on the reverse strand, counting down.
TGTCTCCAACGAATTTGAATTTTAGATTAGATTATTTCAATATTATGCATTATTTTGAAGTCATATTAGGATCTGATTCTTCGACTTAATGGAGCCGTCACTTTCAGCACAACTTCGTACTACTCCGAGCTGTCCGGTGCCGGACTGGTAAGGGCCCCGGTGAACAAAGTGGCCTCGTTCGAAATCACCGGCGATGGTCTCGAACTGGGCGACATCGAGGCGAAGATATATGGTAAGCAGTGCCGTGTGGTAGCGTTCATAGAGTTTTTCTTAGACTCGCTAGGAATTAGTGCAGATTAACGGCATTGCGTATTAATTTTGCTGCGGAAAAGTTTACGAGTCAAGTCAATAATGCGATGAATATTTATGTAACCAGTAGAAGAAGTATTGTTGCTAAAATCGTGCACAAAGTACGACTGCACTTGGCTTCCTAGTTTAAGCCGCTGTCTACTCTATCAAACGAAGTGATAAGAAAGTGAAAATTTTTGACGAAGCAAGCTAACATTCCGCAAACGTTGGTGGCATTCGAAGCTCGTTGTTAGCTTAGTCTTGAAAGTTTTCTTGAATTTTCTTAAGAAAATTTCAAGATCAAGCTAATTATGAGCAAGTATTTTTAACTATTACTCTCACTAGGCGGTTGTCTGCAGGCGAATTTTCTAGGTTAGCGATGTCGCTGGTATCGTCATATCTCTGCATAATGTTCTATATTAATCTGTGTTTTTGTTTTTCATTTACACTCTTGCGAACAATGAATTTCTGGCTCAGAGGCCATCTGTTTACAAAGTCTTCGCATAGTTGTTCACATAAGAATTGTTTTAGGACCAGACCAACGAGAATATCCGGTACGAGTTATCCCACGTGGAAATGGACGCTACACGGCTGAATACAGGATTGAGCAGGTGAGGCAAGCATATTTTTCTTAGCCTGCTGCTTTCTCATGATTTCTCTGCGACGTTGCATTCCAGAAGAACCTCTTTATTCGTCTAACCACACAAAAACTGAGCCAATCGTTCCTTCTACTCGTAATACTCAGAGCTAATGGTTTTTGTTGGCCTCTGCTTCGTTCCGCTGTGAACTTACTAACCAGGGAACTGTGTCAGGGGTCTGAATGGCGGAAATGAATAGCACTGCAAGAATCTACATCACTTAGTTAAAGAAGGCAAGGTGTGTTCCATTTTTGAAAATCTTTGGGGCTACAAGTAAATGGCCCTGAATGTCAACTTTGAAATTGTCCCGTCGCACAAAGCAGTATCTTTCAAAGGGCAAACATGTAGAAAAAAATTAAGAAAATGCTGCTTTAAAGTGGCAGAGACCGGTTTAGATTCTGTATCCTTGCAGTACTTTCTGCGTATTAGCAGCATATTTGATGTTTGGAAGGCACTGCTTTGAGCAACGGTTCGATTCCAAGGTTAACTTTCAGGGACCCTATCTCGTTAGCAAAAATGGAACAGAAATACCTTGCCACTATTTCGAGGGTGTAGATTCCTGCAGTGCTATTCGTTTTTGCCGTTCGTAACGCCTATGGCCCTTTCCTGTTCGATCCCACCAGTTTAGTTTGGTTCGCATGCCATCCAGGCCTTTTCGGTTCACCTGTATGATTCTGAAACGATTGCACGCTGATTCACGCTGACTTGTCTACCGCTCATATCCCCTGACTCATTTCGAAAGCTGAAGGTGCATGCAAAATACTTCCGTGTCACCATTCAGCAGGAGAATGCGTGGTGCCCCTACCTCACGATGCAGAGTCTCCCTGGTTCTTCCATTTCGTAGTCTCTTTTTAACCCGGTCAGGTCCATGCAGTGAGTTAGATGGTGTTTCTCAAAGTGGAGGAATTGTGATGAATCGTGTTTCTCCATACCAATAATTGTATTCTCAATCTATCAAGGTGTTACGATGCTCATGCAATTCATGCCAAGAAACTGATGCTAAACCCTTGGTGGCCATTTTTTTGTACTTCATCTTTCCGTCTTTCCTCTCTCCTATATGTAGAATATCTCGCTCAATAACTATGCAGCAGGGTTAACCAAGCAGTTCAAAAAGCGAAGATGGCAGAAATTTTCTCTCCGTATTTCATGTCTATAATAATTTCAGAGTACTGCCTTCTGAGGATTCATGAGAATTTCTTTGAACTCTTCCTATACGGTTGGCATCCGTCTAGTTTACACTGAGAATGGGTGGAGCCGTGACTGATATTTTCCTGAAGTCTATGAAAAACGACATAATGCAGTGAGAGTTATCAATTTGGTGGGTTTCTGGAACAGTGGAAAAATGCACTTGCTGTGCTGGATCATATTTCATTCCTCCTCCTACATATAGTTCAGGTGAATCGCCTGCGCTTCTAAGGTTATAAAGAGGGTTAAAGAGCTAGAGCTGGAACACTATTGATAGACTCAATCTGGGCTACTGAGATCTCTAGTTTTTAGAGCAGAATCTGTTGTTATGATAGAGCGGAGTGCGCGATTCTTTTCGTTACGCGTTCGGGTAGGTAATGTTGATCGGGGCCATAACGATTGGACTTTGTCTGTTTTGTCACTCACAACGAGCCTGCCAAACGCCTTTACGAACCCAAGGCAACGCATTATCTGGAGGTCAGATGAAAACAGCAAAAATAGTGGTCTCAGACTAATCCCTAGCGGACAATTTCAACGGCCATGGGGTGAAATACAGCAGTACCTGTGCGCTGCTGTTCAGGTGCTGTTCATGTTCGTTGATGTTTGCAATTCTTTGGAGAAGCATGCGCCATGTGCTTTGAATTAGTTCGGAGCTTCTTACAGCTGTCGTTTTTAACCTTCATGTTCATTCCTTTATTCCTTCGTGATGTTTTCACGACAAAAACATTGAAGGAATAACGAATTCAATTCTGCATCGTCTTGGTGCTACGTGTCGTTCAAGCATCAGCAATTCAATTACTTTCTTCTGAAAACTGAGCCGTAAACTGGTTCACATCTTGAAGGGTTTCAATTTCGCCTCATTTCCTGATAAGAGAACTATGTGGAACCGTGGCGCATTTTCCCAATCACCTACGATTCTTGACGTACAGCCTTGAACGTTATTATTCGTGTGAAAAATAGCCAACCTAGTAGAGTAGAGGACTCAGGATAGCGCTTCGAAGAACAGAAAAGGCATGAAGAAAAAACATCTCCTGACCTGTTCTGCGGTAGCTCAAAGAATTTATGAATGCAGATGAACCTTCATTTGAAGGACTGCCAAAGTAGTTACGGCGGTTGTGGTGGCGGTAGGTTGTAAGACTGGTTTTTCCAACAAAAAAAAACAGAAAATGCGGTACATATATTTGTCGGGATGTGGCCACCATGGCGTAAAAGAAACTCCAGAATGTGGCCCATCTACATAGAACACCTGCCTTAGAATTGGTCACATCCTAGAGTTCATTCCCTTGCTCGTTCTATACAGAACTCAAGCAAAACATAATTGTACCTTCACGGGACAGCATCTGGATAAGTACCGAAAGTACTCATGAATTCTACTTTATCCCGTTGAAGAAGTTCGGCCACTTTTTGGCACCGCTAAGATATAAGTCCATCATTATTGAATAGCATCGTCCTTTTGTGAGGGAGGTTCTACTCTACACCCAGGCTTGCTTCTCTAGTACTCTCCCTAATTTATGTGAAGAGAAAGGGCAATGCGCATTCCAGGGCATATCGCTTGCCTTACAATACAGCTTTATTTACTCGTAGGGGTACCAGTCCATACGCGCGTGAGATCGTTGAGAGCAGAATTCGAAATGAGCCTGGTTTGGGAAAGAATTCTTTGGATGAGCAATTCATCTCGCAATAGCCTTCATGGCTTTCGAATAAAGTCCCAGGCTGAAACCGTGTTCAAAGGGTTCAGAGGTCGCCGACCGGACGAGATTATGAATAGAATGATCAGACTGCACGCTGGATTGCAAAAGTGCGTCGACGCTGAATACAATGCGCGTTGAGAACGATCGAAATGCGCTCGAATCTGCGTCTGAATGAAACACATAATTATCGATCGTCGGCGAACCAGTAGAGCATAAATGGTCCATTCGTCATGTCAGAAGCAATTTTTCGAAAAACACTGTGCTGGGCGAGCGTCGGAGCTGCTACGTACATAGTGCAAGTGGCGTTCGCCGAGCGGGCGATTTTACTGGTGCAGTCAGGGAGCAGCCAAAAAAGGCCTGATAACTGGTTATGGGCGACGGCAGACTGATCGACACTCTGCTAAACAGGGTTCGATTGCTACTCCGTTACTAGTGTTCGCAAGGCGGAAATATGTGCTCGTCCACCGACGTGTAAGCTTGGGAAGAATTTTCGGCGGAGGTGACTAAGTTGCAAATGAACGCTCGCTGAATTTTGTGTTGAAGCTAAGCAACTTGGCGAGATTCATTAGGAGTTGAAGGAATTCTGGGAATGTTCTGTCGTGCAATATTAATAATGTTAATGACGATGAGACGGGAGAAATGTGCTTCTGATGAGAGACGGACGGGTTGCTACAGTAACGGTGTGCGTGTTCAGGTCGGCGAGCATCTTCTGACGGTGTGGATCGCCGGACGAAAGGTGGATGGCAGTCCGCTGTCGGTGGCAGGCTACTCGGCGGATCGAGTGCGGCTCGAGCCGCTCGGGGGCGGTGCAGTCGGGCATCCTGTACAGTTTGTCGGTGAGTGTCGTGTCCGTCTGTCGTCGCCGTCATCGTCGCCCCACAGCGCCGCCGTCGCCGTCGCCGCGCCAGCCCCACCTGTAGCACACCGGGGGCCACTCGCATTCATTTGCCTCACACACTCAGCCTCACACCCGCTCACACTCATTTGCCCCCTGACCGTGGCCTGCAGACGCTCCTGTCGTCCCTCCAGGCACGGACTGTGGCATCGGCTGACCACTGGTCGTCGTCGTCGTCGTCACCGACGCCGCTTCTCCTCCCACTCCCGCCCCACCCAGCTCCGCCAGTCTAAACAGTAATGAGCGTGCCGCCGGCGGATGGCGACCCAGCAGCAGCAGCAGCAGCAGCGACGCCTGGGGACGATGAGCGGCGAAGAAGGAAGTTCAGCTACTATTCTCAGTTATATGTTATTCCTGCAGTGGATGCTGTCGACGCCGGAAAGGGCCAGCTCGAGATCTCCGTCAACCAAGGACGCGTGCCGAACAATGTCCAAATGCAGGGCGCCGGAAGGTACGGCCTCTTTCATACGCTCTCTCAAGTGTTCTGATATGCACACAATAATTCTTTTGACGTTCCGAACATCGCTCTCACCTTTGTTCTTATATGGCGACTAGGACAATTTAGCCCTTACGCACAGTGAACATTTCCAAGCACATTTTAAAGAAGATTCGGCTAGCTTTGCTTTCTCATTGCTCTCCAAAGCAGGCTAAATTTCCATGTGCAACATTTTATGAACCTAAATTTTGCTCACGTTGATAGTTGTTCTATTTAAGCTATAACCATTGCTTGACTACATTCTACTGCCAAATCTTTCAGCGGAGCAGATTTCGGATCCATCCTAGCTGGGAGGGTGCTTAGCTTGTTTTATCTCACTGTCCTCACCCCCGAGTTTGTCAGAAAGCCAGCCAGTCAGTTTTTTAACATGATGTCAGCGCTCTTAAGGAAATTCAGTGGTAGCAATGTCCTGTGTCGAGTAGGATGGCATTTTTACCTTGAGGTTGTTCCTCCCGACTAAGATAACTCCCTGACTTCTTCTAAGCCTTGCACTGCCGCTTCAGACGTCGCCTCAACCCCACTGTATCCACTACGACTTTTGCGTCTTTATTTTGCTATCGGACCATCAAAAAGACGACTGTGTTAAAACTTTAACCTCTCAAGCATTGTTAAGCATCGTATGGAGTTCGAACAACATACCATTGGAAGAATTGTCTATATTCATTCGTTTGTATGGGAAACTTTCAAAATTCTAAAGTGTTAAAGGTAAAATCAAATAAAATTAATTATATGGGTTAAAATTAAATTAGAAATTCCTTCAATAATTCGAGAATCTACAGAGTACCAACAAAGATTGTATGAGCTATCTTTGTTTATTATCAGCATTGCAAAGGTCAGGCCTACGCTTTCTGATAAGCATTGTCCTAGCCTTCTATAACGGACGAAGTAATTTGTTTGCACCTTTTCTAGCTATGACTGTTTGAACTGGGGTTGGGGGAACAGGAGTGTCTTATGGCGCTTCTGCTCAAAGGACAGTGATCTTAAAATTCATATTTTCTCACATATCAAGGTTACGACTTCCAAAAGAAATTTTGAGAAGGTTGCCAAGCCGGTACCTCACTTTACACTTTGTGCCTTGAACTCGCAAAAAACATATCGTCCGTGGGAGCGACAGGGAGAATTTTATGTGCTAGAGGTCGATATGTTTTATTTATAAAATGATGTGCGTTGTTGTTATCAATACTCTACTTTCCCCTTAAATTTTGTTTTTTATTGAACAAAGAAGGAGTTTCAATGCTGTTTTTTTTCAAGACTTGCAAACCACTACATTTTCGAAGGCAATAAAATATTTCTGGAAATTATGGACTTCCTTAGTGTTTCGTTTTGTTTCTTTTCCTAAACTTCAGCTTTTCAAATTTTTAAACACTTCTAATTACGCCCTTGCATTCCGTTGTTTATGAAGTGGTGTTTACACTGAAATCTCATGAATCCTTGTTTCCAAGTGATCGTTATTTCAGATGTCTTGTCACATTTATTCCGCAACATCCGGGAACATACGTTATTGACGTCACCTTCAATGGCGAACAAGTGCACGGTTCGTTCATTACCAATTCTTCTTGCACAGGTTGCGGCGGAATAGCCAGTGCTGAAGTACTAGTGTGACGAGAATTTCTGACATGCATAGCCTAACGTAAGGTCATCTATCATTAGGTAGTTTCTGATGAAACGATAAGAGTAATCCGGCAAAGAGTGTGGTGGACCTGTTGAGATTCTCAACACTTTTGTACTTTATCCCCTCGTATCGTGTTGACTCAGCGGTGAAAAAGCAGCAAGGTCATCATCTACTCCTGGAACTTCAGGCTGTCCGATCAAAGTCGAGATTCTGCCGAAGCAGGTTGGAGAGGTGGTGCATGCGAATCTCACGCCAACAGCCGTCACGACAGCGATATCAGCGGGTAAGCCATTGGGAACTTCCTCCGAGTTCTGCTCGAAGTGTCTGCTTCAACACCTGCCTGCCGATGCTTCCCAGTGGACAGCAGCGCTAGGGAAACTGGTTTCGTTTCGTTTTCCAGTACGGGTTGCTGCAACGTGCATTCGTTTATTGATGCTCCTGGCGAAGTGTTCATGGGTTCTTCGAGATTCGCCCGATAACTACTGTAAATGTGATGTTCTTCGGCTACCGTATAGGTGTGATGTACGTGCAGAAGAAGGTGACTACGGTCGATCACGCGCGAATGAAACCGTGCCCGCCGATCGTTAGTAACGAGTTTGAGATGAGCAGAATTTTTGGTTCTATTGAACCGAGGGGCGAGGACATTCACTGGTTGGGCTCAACCTCAGCCTCAACCTCGATCTCAATGCGTGTCGCAGCAGACAGTTGTTCGTACAAATTTCAGCCGGCTCGCGCATAACCTCACACTCATTCGTACGCGCCCGCCTTTTGCGAGTGTGCGGCCGACTGTACACATGAAAGTAGATTAGGATAATGCGCGTGTCGCACTCCATAACTAGTTATCAAGTGGTGCTCGCTTACCACTCTGGTGCCTCGTCGGATAGTTAGACAGATTGACAGACTGATGCACTAGAAGCATAGATCGCTTGGTGTTATCTGCTGCAGGAACAACGATTAGGCAACACCGATCTGTGTGCGAATAATCAGCGGTCAGGGGTGATTAGTTCGTGGGTTAAACTAGAAACGACGTCACGTTTCCATTTTTTGGGCTATGCAGTCTTTGTTAAGTACTAAAAGAGATTACATAAAACCGACCTCTCCCTCTTCACCCATTCACCATGCGTGGTGTTTCAAAAAGGGATACATCTGAATAACCAGAAAAATTTGCAGCTTAAGCAAAGTAAAGTTCAACAGCTTCTATTTCAATGCTTCCTGATGTTAAGTTGGATGTATTTTAAAAAATTTACCATGCTCGCACAGCATATATACTCGTTAGTTTGTTTATGTTAATTTTCCGAAAACTTTATTTTGAGTAGCAGTTTTGAAAAATCCAAGGTTGCATATAGCACTTTAAACCTGAATTAATGTTTCATAGTGAAGTTCGAATTTGTATTGTCTGGTTATTTTCCTATCAAAAGAAAGAGATTACTGATCCTAATAATCTCGGAGTTCTAGTCACAATAGGAAAGCGTGGATTACACCAGGCCATATACAGAGTCTATCACTCATTCGCGTATCTGCCACCAGTTGTACATATTTCCAAGCACGCGTTTGTATTTTCAGTACAATCGCGTACTTGGAAATACAACTGGCACTAGGGTGAAGATTGGTGGTGGATAAGCATAGGGATGAAGAACTGCGTTAATCAATCCCTTTCGGGGTGTGCCACACATTTTACATCTACAGAGTTTTCTGCAGTTTGAATGCGTATTCGGTCTATGCAATGACTTGCGGAAACAAACCGATGAACATGTCAGTGTTCACCCTCAAACCTGATACCAATTAACCGATCCATAAAGGATGAAAGGCTTGGTTGCCCTAGGCGGAATACCCGAGCCATCGAGAACCTGAAATCGGGTGCACGCGATAGCTGGCGCCTCCTCTGACTGCGCTACCACGCGGCCAGAGATACCCAAATGATTTGATGGCCTTTATGTATTGTATTAATCCACTGAGCGCAGATGACATAAGTATAGATATAAATATATTGCATAAATATCGCCATGACCCACCTGAAACATTAAATATTTAGGGTTTCAGATATCATCTTTCTTTCTTACCAGAAAATCAGGATGCTTACCCAATTTTAAGACTTGTCTCAAAGCACTACGTAGCTATGGCTCTCAGCCTTTCAAGGCTTTTTAGGCACATAAAAACTGCCGTTCAAGATGAAGCTACAGCTAGCTTTATGCGCAAAGGTCGGACTCCTTTCGTGCTAAATTTCATTTAGCTGGTCTCAATAATGTCGTATGATGCACTGTTTTCAGATTTCATTTGCAAATGTGCATTTCTGGTAGAGTTCCGAAAAGTCGTTTAAGATTGTGCTTCAAGGTTTTGCATTCAAAAAGTTCGTGCATGCTCCTCTTAGCTTCGTTATGTGCCAGAATGAAGTCTCTAAACTCTTAACCGTTTCCTATGCAATGACTTCTACAGTGGTTTTCAGTCTTATTAAATTCTGATGGTGGATAAGTGGCTTACCAAAACTTTAATCCCGTGAAAGTTCAGAAACAGCACCCCTTGCCGTTAGTCATGAGACAAATTGTGCGGGCAGACATCTTCGATCTCAGAACTTTTTTTACTTTTTTTTTTCATTTTCTTGATGAGGCCTCCTAACTTATTTGATTACATGCTGGTGCGCGTTAATGGATGTGTTCTATATGATTGGAAGCGTGTTGATCTAGCATTATTCGGGAAGTGGTTTCGAGTTCGATTTGTGCCCAAGCAACCAAACATTCCGTTTCTGTGGAGCAAAGTCACCATAACAGACCAATCTCTATATAACAGTACGCAGATCTGTTCCTGCGCTGATTCCTACAAGTCATCGTTCAAATAACTTCCAAATTGATCTTAGATATTGAACAAAAGGAGACTGCATGGCGCATCTCAAAGTGTTTGATTGAAAGCTCGTTATACGCTTTGTCCCTTTAACTATCGACAGCCTTCTTACTTGAAAGAATGCTGAATGTGTATGACAAAGTTGCACTGAATGGAGAACTGGTGTGGGGAAGTACCGTGGTGGTGCAGTGAATGGATTCCTGCTTTAGAACAGAAAGCAAAGCTTCAAGACATTCGACGTCCACCTGGTGCTTGAGTTTATGAATTAAATAAACAAATTAAAAACAGATTGTTAGCTGTCACAACGATGTCTTGTTGCGATCAAAACTTCTAGCGCCAGGCGGGACTCGAACCCGCACCTCCCTCTGACCGGGCTGGAATGCTCTAAGCCATTACGCCACCGGCGCCATTACACCACCACCGCCAAATTAAAAATAGATTGCATATATTTAACTCTTTGCTTTTGTGATGAAAAAAAGCCAGAGGAATGGATACTAGAGGATCTGTAGGGACCACCATTTGCTTACATCTCAAGCTTAACAATTTCAAAGATTGTTGCTCAGAAAGCGTATGCTCTGTAACCTCCTATGTGCGGCAGCAGCTTACGAATACTCCTTGATCTATATTAAGTCAAGGTTACCCCAACGTGATTATTGGAGTGGATCTCTCCTCTTTACGTATTTTTACTTTCACACTTCATTAATCTTCAGGAGGATCGAGCATTGCGGGAGCTTTTCGCCAACCCCGCACACCCACTTCGCCGGGACTTCTTCACCACAGCCGTCAACGCTCAGCTGAGACCAATCCTCGCAGCCCCACGTTGCTTCAAGAAGCACGTGGCAGAGCCGAGAAGCCATGGATGCAGGTGAGCATCTTTGCTTAGCATTCCTAGCATTTGGGTGTAAAAATTTGCTCGATGTCAGGCAGCTTTATTGTAGCATAGGATAGTTCCTGGGTGATTTTCTGTAATCCATTAAGCTGTACTAAGGGGTTTCAGAACGTTGTCAGCTTTAAGGCCTGACTTTGGGTACTTTGTAAGAAACACTAGGAACTACAATACATATCGAACGTCGACAGCTCCTTCGAAAAAGCATTATATCGACTAAAGCTCTAAGTTGCTCATAGACCATCCAAGATCTCTACTCCTGCGCGATCGATGAATGAATACCTAGACTTGTCTGGAAATAAAATATCAAATAATGCATAGCTTTGCATAAGGGTAAATACGCATTCGTATTGCCACCCCGGTATGCCGCTGAAGTAGAATGCATGGCACGTCCCACAAGGAACTTATTTAGAACGGGCCTTTATTCATTATCCTTTTGAAAACCGCCATCCGGGTGGTGCAGAGACAACTGGCTGGAGCTTCGTCTGGAAAACAATGATAAAAACAACGGTCCGTTGATAGGAGCGATCTGTGCCGATGGCTCGATCAATTTAGTTTTCCCCCTGTGAAGCCTGAACACTGTTTATTACGGTTCATTATGATGGCGACATCCTAACCTTAACCCTATGCAACATAATAGTGTCGATTGATATTGTTAGAATGGATAGGGGAAGTCGCTAACAGTGTTTGGTTGATAAGAACTTCCAAATTCGGCTTTCAATATCTTGGCATAGCGTACTCAATCTATAAATGGGATTGCTCAGCGGTTGACCAAGATTGCCATCAACTCGATTACGGCTGTCCTTTCGGCGTCGTCGCCTTCTCCAGAGCCAGGAAAAGTCGAAGACACTTGTGGAACCGTTCCCCAAAGGCCATTTCAATCTTGGTCAACAGTTGAACGACTCGTCTATAAATGATTGGTTGGTTCACGCATTTCGAGATATCTTGGTGGCAGCTTGAATGCATACCGGTCTACGGGCCCCTGAGTGGTAAAATACTCGGTTGGCCTGAGCAGGACCTGGGCCAAGAACGTCGATTAGGTGTCCATGCGACAGCCGGCGCGTCTTCCGAATGAGCTATAACCAGCCGTTGATATTGGCGAATTCACTGATATTATTAGTGCCTTCCTTCAGTCATCATATTCGCGCTAATCGCGAAATAGTCGGTCTAAATCAGAAATAGAGGAAAATAGTCTTTCCCGGAAAGAACAATATCGATCGGTATTGATTGACCGGTTAATTTTTGGTTGCTTAATGTAAACGGTGTCCTTAGGCTATCATATTTTCGCCATACGTAGAGCCAGCTGTTGACAGAGGCAGTGCTCTTCGAAAGAAATTGTGGGTTTCGTTATCAACACTAAACTAACTTGGTGCAGATGAGGAAATGACATGGATATACGGCCATTCTGACTCTTTTGCATTTATTGCAAAGTGTTCTTGTTCAGTGAAGGCCCTTAACTGCAGTATGGTGTCTGTTCGACAATATGTGTACATTCAGAAAGAAACCCTCATCAGGGCTACTTAGGGATCCGTTACTGAAGAGAAGAGTGTCACTGAGTTCAGAAGTGTGGCATATGCTCCCAATTACAGACTTACGCTCCCACCTCATCTCGCCTCAGCTCCTCCTTATCGCCGAATCGCCAATGGTCAGCGACTAGCACATACGATAGAACGTACGCAGCTGACAGAACGCTCTCTCCGAGCGATCAAACTAGGTATGGAGACCGACTGGCTTCCGTCGTATTTCGGAAGCACATGCGAAATATTTCAGAACTAAACTCTTCACAGAAACGACGGTAACCCATCGAACGCCGTCGCCATCGACGCAGAAAACGTTAGTTGTCCAGTCGTTTAATGTCATTTACACGTCCTATATAGTGGACTTTTAAGCACTTATGAATCAACGACGAACTACCACAGACGTACACCATCGCCGCCGGGAGTGCGGTAAGTTCTTACTTTGGCATCTATCCGAAGTAAATTCTCTGAACGAGTTCGTCAGCAGATCGAGGGAGTTCGCCGATCGTCAAGTGAGAACACCTTCGCCCACTCGGTACGAACGCAAGTATCCAGGCCCGTTCACCAGTGGTGGTGTGCGACAGGTCGAGAAAACTCCCTACAGGTTTGATTACAGATGACTGATGCGATTCCGTTGACTGACGTGAACATTTGTTTGATTCCAATGTTTTAGGTCGGCTTCACCGATCAGTCGGGACGAGATTCGATCACGTGCTAGTGACCGCGTCGTGTCTCCATTCAGGTGAAGATTTAGGCCCCTGTTATACTCCCGCGGGAGCTTCCGCGGATGGGCGGAAATCGCGTCGGGACCCCGCGCCGGGTCACTCGTCGCGCCTCGCCACGCCCGCCTCCGCCGTGCACTATTGGTCCGCGGACGTTCCGCGGATGCTCCCGCAGGAGTATAACAGAGGCCTTATACTCCAATTGGGCTTTTCTATCATCTGGGCCACTAAATCGTTGAGCATCCGTATAGTGTCATGTGCCACAGTGACTAAGTGTAAGCCTCCTCCTCGACGAGTGCGCCTGGAGAGCAAGTTGCTTGCATTTAATGTTTCGGGTTCGAAAATAATTTTGTACTGAAATTTTGTATTGTAATCTTGTTTTTGTTTTTTGGTAAGGAGTTTACGTTGCTGTATGATCAATTTAAGGCAGACATTGTGCGTGTGCTTTGTGGGAATCCCTCAAGACTCTTAACTTTTATACGAAAGAAGGTTGTGTATGCCAGTTGGTTGTGTTAGGAGTGAGGCACAATCGGTATTCTGGAATAATTATCCGAGTATAAGATAAGTCTGCAACCACCGATTACCAAACGTGAGATGGTTGTGCTATTAAAACTGAGTAGAATGAGCAGAATGGGAACAAAAAACGATTCTAAAGATTCTATGGTTCAGAGTGTTTGAATTGGGTTGAAGCCTTAAAAGGCTTCTTGAGCTTTTCGTGCAATCCAGTGATGCAGTAGAATCTTATTAATGACGTGTCCTTATGTTGAGCAAACTTGTCTGAGGAGAAGCTAAGGATATGAAGCTAATTGCTAATTGCTTAAGTACAAAACACGCCGGAAGCTGTGTCGTTGCAGTTCACAAAAAAAGAAGAATTGAACTGAAAAAGATTTTAGAATTTGCGTGTGGGGTGCTAAGATAAACCTCTCCTAACGACGTTTTGTTGATATCAAAACTCTAGCGCCAGGTGGAATTCGATTGAGTAGCGCCACGAGAGCGTTCCCGCCCGGTCAAAAGGAAATGCGGGTTCGAGTCCCGCCTGACGCTAGAGTTTCGATCGCATCAGAACCTCGTTACGAGAGCTAACAACCTCTATACCAGCCATCCATTTAAAGCTGAAAGAAACTGAATTGAATCGTAAGTCTCTGCGTTCAGAAATACTCCTTCGCCGGCCACCGGCGAGAAGATACGTCGGGTCGAGCAGATAGATCCCATCGCAGCTGAGGAGGATCGCGAGCGGCGGCGTGCTCAGGCGGAGCGTGAGCGAATCGCTGCCTCGTCTGTCGGCTACACGGTGGCGCAGTATGGACAACCGGGCAGCGTCACGATCGACAGAAGTTACTCGCCGGACAGGTGGGAAATTCTCTGCATTATTTGCTGCAAGGAATAGTACAAAATTTTGACGCCGACCACCTCACGACGCTGTATGGCGTCAGCTATAGCCCAATATAATATTCACATGTTGCACATGTCGCTTTGACGCTGCGACAACACTCCGGGAACCTCTGAGAATTTGCTTATAAAATATGCAATTTTCACATTGAATTGGGCACTGTTCGAATCAAATTAGGCATTTCCAAGCTAGCTTTAAGACTTGAAATCAAAGCGAACCCTTCCAAACTGAAATGATCTTCAGGCGAGTTAAACTACAAACTCAATGAGATGGTTAAAATATTTCTTTTCGTTATGGAAAATTTGGTACGACTTTCTTTGAAGTTCTTTAGTATTCCTGCCCCACCAAGTGTTATAATTCTATAAAAATTTTATTTTTAGAGAAGAAATAAAAAATTAAAGTTTGTCTTCAAGCACAGCAAAGAAGCAAGTACATAGCACATTAAACGGTTAGATTGCGCCATGTATCATAAAGTTCGCCACAACTTTGATTGATAGTGTAACTGCCGCTTACATGAGCCATCAAAGTGAGAATATGTGCGTTCTTTCAGTTGTTTTTGTTATTTTGTTAACAGTTGTCAAACTCCATGCGAACTGAAATTCTCTATCAATCGAATATAAATCGCGACGTCTTGAACGTGAGGATAGCGCAATCTTTTTTCTACCACTAAAAATGCCTTCTTCACTTTAAAACAGGCTTTAAATCATTATTTTACTTCAAAAAATGAAGTTTTTATTAAATTTCAGACAATGTGTTCACTTGTTGGATATGTGAATTAAACCATCAAAGAAAGCTATACTAGAATTTTCCTTGAAGAGAGAGTTATAATATCTTTTTTAAGTGTTTCTAGTTTAATGTGAAGGAAGCTCATTTCGAGTTGGGAAAGTTTGTATTGTGTTCGAAAGCCTTCGCCGAGCTTAAAAGAGTTTCAGATTTCTTGAAAGGTATCCAATCAATTTGATCTGAAAAGTGTCCAGTTCGACGTGAAAATGGTGTATATGAACTCATTCAGAAAGTAAAGGTTGGCTTTCGTGACTGACCAGGAAGCCGATTCCTGTTCATGTTCGGCGAGAGATTTGATTCTGTTCAAGGTACTCTGGTCCACGGTCCTACACAAGCACACTCGACAAGAAGGAGCCCCGTAATGGCGTCAGTCCATCGACGTTCGAAACCAAACCGGTATGTCAAGAGTTTATCCTTATGGCAGCCTATTTGTGTATAATAGCTGGGCTGACTGTCGATGGATTGTTTCCAGTGATTTAGTAGCAGCGATGTAGAGTGTCACTTTAGAGGAAAGCCATGTTTTGATTTGTGCATTAGAGAATTGGTCCAGCAGAATTTAGGGAAGCTATCTGACGAAAACGTATGTGATGTGAGAAGTTTCTGCTCTGCAAATATTCCAAATGATTCCTCAAGCTTTGGTGTAAGTGACTAGCCACTGAGCACCGTCTTCAGAGATCCGAATCGCCTGAGTATTCGGCGGTCTACGAGCGTTTCGACCGAAAGCGTGACGAACCTCCACCGGCCCCAGCTCATGCTCTTCCGGATCAGTCGAAGCCAAAGGTAGCTTCTCCATCAGCGGATCATGAGCGATACAGGTACTGAATAAAATATTGCTTAGAATTTACACAAAAAGCAGCAGTAAATAGAATTGTTGCAGAAAATGAATAAAAAAGGTTCACTTCGCTACTGTTTTCAGGTGGACCTTTGTTTCGTATTCCTTCCGTAACTATTCAGTGAAGAAGGAAAGCATATATCAAACTTTGTATCATAAAAAATCGTTTCTAGGATAAAACAGCCATGCAGGAAAGAGATGTAGGAATTGGAATATTAGATGATGACTAGTACTTGATGGTGAAGCAATTTTATTGAAAGATAAAAACGATTAAAAACTCGAATGTGAAAACATATGTAGTAAAAGAAGAAATTTTAGCAAAAGCGAAGATGAGTGAGAGTTTTTTAAATGGATTTTTTTTTAATTTCAAAAGTTAGAAGTTTTTGAAATGATCATCTGAAGTACGATTTGTACTAGGAGCTTACAATACCTTACTGTTGCGTTTCAGATCCAGAAGCCCACCACCTGATTACGAGACCGGACCGTCTGTGACACATAGCATTGCCACTTCCGTTAAAGTAAGGATTGCGATTCTGACTTATTTCATTATTTCACAGCTTTTATCTGTCAGCAGTAACTTACTCAGTGTAGAATATTCTATTGAACATTCTGCTATACCAGTTCAAGTTAGAAATTGCATCGAGCTCCAGGTGGTACATATTAAAGATATCCGAAGTCTCTAGCTCCAGCATTGCTTAATAGTGCTGCCTTGGATTCTGACTTCGAATCCGTCCATCATTTTTACGAAATGCACAGCCGTACTCCCTGTGGCTTAATTGTTCAATTTCCTTCCATGCTATGTCTAGTAACCTTACTATTCACATTTTCCTCATCATTTAAACGTGCCATAGTTATTTCCATGTTTTGACATTTCTAGTAGATTTTTTTTAAACAAGGCCTTTACACTCGATGAAAAATAAGCTGAATCAACAGCATTGAGCTGATTCTTACATATCGTTACAGCACTTCATCGTTGACTTCCAGGAAAAAAAAACAGAATTAAGAAGAATGACCACTGATTCACTGTTGCGCTTGAAATATGAAAGGCTTCTGTTCTCAAGGCTGCATTCTGTATGTAGACGGCTGCTGAGGAGGAGTTATGAAAGTGTTTGTGATCTGATTGTCGATGATTCGTAAAAAATTACCGAATTTACAGATTAAATAATGGATTCCACTCTTTATGCAGTGCCTTCGCTGTCAATTTCTGTTTAGTGTAAGCACATGAAACTCCTAAATAATTTCGGATGCCTCCTTCGATATCCATTGGACGATTTGCATGCCTACTTTTTTCAGAATTTCGCTGAAGGTGCATTTCTAGTGCTCCATGGATTTACCAACTGTATGGCTGTGATTCTGTTCGGATTTACTGAGTCCTTGGGTCTAAATTTGGGTTAAAACTAAAAGGGCAACACGGTATGTATGTGTCGTAACATATGTAATTATTGTGTAATTTTATTCACTACGCCTTGAATTTTCTTTATTATAACATCTGCTTGAGCCGCTGTTCATAACAGCCAGTAGTTTCGCTTTGTTATGGTCACTGTAGGATGTCCACAGCCAGCAATAGGAGCTTTCTTTCTCCATACATACCTTCGCGCTAATGGTCCAAAAATTGAATTCCGAAACTGAATGAAACCTCGATGAATCTTCAGGATGCAGGAGCCACACAGCCTCTGAGAAAGCAGCTTACATTGTCCGCGTCCACGGCAAGGATAGCACGACAGCAGTACATTTTCTCCCTATCACTTTCCGACAAAAGTGCGATGCCGAGAATCTGCTAATTTCTCTCACTTGCGCTGGAAGTATCGAAGGAAACCGGCGTGACGGAAGACGTTTCTCCCGTTTTTTTATCTTCTCGTCACAGTACCTTCCATAGCAATCCTCATTCCGAACCGACAGGAGTCGATTACCACAATGTGCCGCTGAAGAGACGTTGCGGCCAAGGCATCCTGGTCTTTGTAGGACAGCTTACCTTCATTGGGAAGGATCGTAATCTTAGCAAGAGTCATAACGGCCACTTACTCATCCAGCGCTGCATTACCTGACATCATCTTGTGTGGCCTTCTTTTTCCGGTGGTTAGGCGGTCATTTCTCAGAGAGTGTATATTTCATGAACGAAGGGTGACGTGACCCACGAACACCGCTACTTTTGTACAACCTTCGTAAGATTGTCGTTGTATGTACATGAACTCTCTAAGAGTACTTTCTCGAACATTTTATGCGCTGTAGGCCCAATTTTTAAGCGTCATCAAGTCTTCCAAAAGATTAAACTAATGGCGGGGTGGCTCCCTTTTCACCAATTAACCGCGGTCGGTATTTTTCACTAGGTTCCACCCGGCGACGGTTTCCTTTTCTCGATAACCGTGACACCGCCAACAGAGTGCACATTTGCTGCCAGACGATAGCGGTACGCGGCGCTATCCAGTGTAACATTCCAGTTAGTGTCCCAATTAGCTAAGCTGGCAACAACGGTCGTCAGCGACATCATCGGCCCGTCGTCGCTCCGCTGTCTCACCGTGGCCGACGTCGTGTCGACTGGTTATCATCGCCGTCGTCATAAACCGCTAGCACTCTCTTCTCTGAACAACTGCGAGCTATTGTAGCAAGGTGTCTGCGACCTCTGTACCAAGCTGCCTTTCTGAAAGTGGAACATCATCTTCTGGCCTTCTTCCGCTTCCTTCGCTCTTCGTAATTATCTCCAGCTATAGACTGAAGCCGAGTTTTCTCTACTGATTCCTTAACAACTTGGACATACAGGAATGAACCGGACGAACTGGTCACGTCTGTTCTTTGGTGGCCTGGACTTATACCCTTATGGAGTACTCAACGAAATGTTCATAACGCTTATTGCCGAACTTTGTACGATAGAATTTAAGTCAACTATAGTTTCCAACCGTGAAAGGGCTTAACAAGAATGTCGGCGAGATTTTCTACATTTTCCGAAAAGGAAAAAAATATGCAACAATTTTAGGCTATAATACCTAATTGTACAAGCAACAATTTTGGGATGTATTACCTAATATTATCTCATCGCAGCATTTTTTGTTATTAGTCTGTCAGCACCCATACCCACTGGAATTCTGCAATCTAATCAATGAGAAGATGAAACGATAAACGGCGTTGTTAATTCTACTTAGTGTGAGGACATTTTGAATACGTGTTTGCTCGATACAGTGACCTGCGGTGGCCAGCCGATGAACAAGCCAGTGTTCTATCCTTCTCAGACAGGTCTGGTACAAAGTCAAGGACCTTTGAGGGTGGAAGGTTCGGTTGGCGTAGGCAGAAAATTCGAACAATGAACCTGGAATCGGATGCACGCGACAGCCGGCGCCTCTTCCGACTGCGTTACCATACACCCATTGGCTAATTATTCATTCAAAAATGCGCCAGAATTTACCGAAGAAGCAGAATCCGTGGAGGGAAACGCTAGTCAAGAGCCTCAATTCAGAATGCGAAAGACGGTGGGCGCCTCCACCCGCCTTATGAAGAAATATATAAGGAATACTTTATGTTAAATAAAAATATTTCAAGTAGTGAAAGAAAATTTACCCAGAGACTTGAACACCACCTTCGCCTCAGTGGTGATTTGCTTTGCACTTCTTCCCTTTCCAGTTGCTAATTTCTGTCTTCGAAGAGGCTATCATGGAACTAAACACAAGTTTTTAAAACACTTTTTCTTTTTCTTTTTGATGTACTTATGTGTTCCTTTCCTGATTCTTCTTTTCTGAAGATGTACATGCTGCAAAGAAATTTTTTTCTGGAACGTTGAAACCTTTTCGATACGGAATTTTGAAGTTTTCAAGTTTTCATCGATAAGTACTTTGTCATCAGGATTTCTCGCTGGATAATTGATTGTCGAGTTTTTCGACCAAATAAACATTTCAAGTTTTGGGTCCACCTAGCCAAATGGAAGGTATTGGTTGTTTTCCGCCTTCCGTATATCCCTTGGAAATTAGTTTTCAACGTTGCAACAAAACGACGCTGAAAATGAACTTCGAAAATTAAGCTTTCAAAGTATTTGTCGATGTTAATTAAAGTCTATTCGCATATGAAATTTTCAACGCAATCGCCTGACCTTTCGAACATGGTATCCTTTAGTAAACCAACATGGAAGAAAATAATTTCTTCTTAAACTGTTTTATAAAGTGCTGAAAATCTAAAAAAGCAGCTGCTTTGCGCAACGTTTCTTGCTCTTTATTTTGACACAGTTTTCAAACAAAGAGCGGCGTTTTTTGAAGCTTGAGTAAAGCGGGATTGTTTCGGGCCAGTCCCAAGTGTTCAGCGTTTTCAAACCTGTGGAGAGACTCGCTTGATGGCTGTGTGAAATTTCAGTCTTTCTTACATTTATCGTGGCATTTCCTCAGTAGTTCCTAATCAAGCGGTAAAAACGCAGAAAATTTGTTGCAATTTTTCCTTCTTCAGACAGGTGTAATGAACGGGTGGGGCAAACCACTCAAGTGCTAGGCGTGGTGGATGACTCTCTTCTCTTTGTGGCGGTTTTTATGCTCTTCAAACAGTAGCGTGCTTTGACGCGGATTCTTGGACTTTTTATTTCTCGACGAAGGAGAGAATCTTTGTCGATGTTTTTTTGTTTTTCACTTCTTGAAGCGTTGCCTTTCTGTTGGTTGTTCTGTAGCAGATAGCATTTGCTAAAAGGTACACATTAAGTCGCTTTTTTCTCGCAACTTTCCGGTTGGTGTGCTGGACAAATTGCGGCTACGAATATTCCTATATCGTTGTCATTAACTGCGCCTCACGATGAGCTATACTTTTTGCCTTTCCACTGGTTGCGTTCTCGCTGAAAAAAAGAAATCATGTTGGATATTCTGGTCCATTACAACGCTTTAAACTACCAAAAGGATTAAGATAAATGCTCTGCACCTAGATGGAATTAACCTAAGGGCACAATAACCTCGTGTAGTTACTGAAAACGAATCGTTGTCTAAATTGACTAAACTTTACATTCTATTTGGAATCTAACCTTTGTACTTTAGACCTACGACGAGCCGACGTATTCTGAGACAACAGCAATCACGCGTACAAGCTACACGATTTCACCAAAGCCTTCAGAAAAAGCAGAAAAGGAGGCCGAGAAGTAAGAACGTCTAGGCACTCATGACAAACATCGGATTGAGTTCATTTCTGTTTAGGAAACCCGAAGTTGCTCCGCATCGTAGTGGAAGTCCTGTGGACGAAAAGTCAAAACCGAAGCCTAAGGATGACCAGAGCTTCCTAAGAACACAATCAGAGGTAGCTGCTAATTGCCCGATTAATGCTATAGGTTTCCTGCATACGAAATTCAGGCCACCGGCTATTTAGACTTGCAAATTACTTGCTCGTAGGGAAGTTCTTCTAAGGAACACAGGCTTGTAGGGTTTTTTCCTGATCACATTTTACCCTTGAAATAAAGTATGACATGTCAAAATACAGTTTTTTCTTCGAATCATGTGGTTTGGTAATATCTACCTCTTCAGTTCATCGACCGAGGTGCTCCAGTACCCCCACATATCTTACTGCGGAGTGAAGAGAAGTCTCAAATCTATGACATGCCTGCGGAGAGTCTGAAAAGGTAAGCAATAATTAATAATTTTGCATGGTAGTTTTGCGATAGTTAGGCTAAACTAGGTGTTTCTTTTGTTCCTTTCAACAATCCGCTGGTGTCAGATTTGAGCGGGCAAGTTACGTGAGATAACAAGTTATTCGTCTGCTTAATTTCTCCTGAAACTATGTAGTCAATCCTTAGTTTGGTTTTGAGGTAGCAGGCTGAAATCACGTACACCCACATTGCTGCCTACATATAATTTATTAGAAATGTCGCTCTTGATTAAAAAATGGTTTGTGAAGTATCTGATATTCCTCATTTTTTTCATCCGAGGGAGATTGTATCCTTTAAGTTGCGGCCTAGGCTACCTTAAACGCAGTCGAATGGGCGCCTGATTTTACGTGCCATCTCACGTCATCTCACCAACACTGGTGAGACGGAAGTCTTGGTCGGTCAGGCGGGGGCAACTCCTTCAACTGCGCTACGTACACAAAGCCGCCTAGGCCACATATGCATTGAAAATGTCACCTAGAAGCTTCGTCTAAAAGTCAAATACCTGGCTTATCCCGGAAAGGAATTGATTGAGGCTGTCCTCTACGTCCTCTAACCAATTGTTTACATTGCGGCCTGTGTTCTGCATCAATCTTCCACTCAAACCCGTACCAATCCGTTAGTAGCTGCCAACCGAACCTGTGAAACGTTGTCCGCCCTGTGTTTCCCAGACTGTGTCCACTGTTCGGCTCCTTTTTTCTGCACTAGATTCATTGAAACTCGAATCGTCTTTGCGACTTGACAGTTGACCGCAGCAACTCGCTCAACTACTGGCTGCCAAACACTTTCTACACCACCGCCATCGGTCGTACTTAAGTGGTGCAGTAATAATGGCCGCATTCACGACCGTCATGAAACTGTTGCACATGCGTCAACTTGAACTCATGTAAGTACTCATCGGAATCGATCGGCACTCTTCTTCAGAACGAGCGACCTTGTGACGTTGCCTCTGGCCGACGAGGCTCAGCGCACAATGGAGTACCTTCGTGTCCGAGCCGAAGACGACAAAATCCTCCAGCAGCACGGCTATGCAAAGAGGTCCAACGAGTGAGTTAGATAGTATCTCGTCGGGTCGTTGAATTAATTACCTGATCGATTAAGCATTATTTCTAACGCTGGTAATGGAGTTTGCCAAAAGAGATCTTCCATTTAAGCACGTTCGTACTCATGACAAAGTCCAATTTTCAGGTTGGTAATGGGCGATTGTCAACAGCTTGAAGACAAAATTCGGGAGCTTGACGATTTCGATATAGGAAACTAATCCCTCCTAATTGTCCTCGCCCGTAGACGGCGGGGTGGGATGCGCCACGGCTTTCACCTTCACCTTGAGAAAACATTGCACCGAGCAGTCTACGTATGTATGTAATGCCACGCCACCAATCGTTTTCATGTTTATTTCTGGTGCGGTTATACACTTGCTAATGATCGATATCAATCAATATTACCTGCTGGTCTGTATAGCCTTTCTGTAATGCGGCTCGTTCGACAGTGGTCATATTCACGTCATTTCCTCACAAGTGGGTAAAATGCTCAGTTGTTTAATTCTGCTCATACATGACGAAGCTGTCAACCATGATCAGCGGCCAATAATTTTGCGAGAACGCACCGAGGGACCATCAGATTGACAACCATTTTGTCTACGTTTATCGTGAACAACGCCCATAACATCATCATTATTAGTCAAGGTGTCTCTCTAACTTATTCGTCTTCCAACTTCAGTACCGATTCTAATTCAGACCATCAATCGAGATCCAAGAACCGGCGTCTGATATCCGTGACGACGTCGTCGAAATGGCCGGATCGAAGGACGACCTGCGCGACAGGGCAGTCGACGTGGTCCGTTTTCGTTCGCTCCGCTTCGTCCCATTTCGGCGACTTCCTCCCGGTCACACCTTCACCGCTGACCCAGAGGTTTTCATTGTGCATCAGCTCCTAATTTCCAGGCGCCCACTCACGTGCAGGCGTTGGAACCGGTTGCTGAGCTACCTCATTCACCGGCGCCATCAGCCAAGTCGACTCCACATGCTACACCGAAGGCGAGCATGAAGTTCAAGAAGGTAATCTTCACTGCACTTTCTTGAGCCTTTGCATTGGGATGAGCGCGATCCCTACTATTGATAAGACTTCGCATGTAGCGAAGCTGATCGCTTCTGAACAGCCTTCCTTTCAGGACGGTAAGGAGACGAAGCCTTTCGAATTTGGAAAGAGCAAGTTCACTTCTAAACACGAAGTTGTCAAGCGTGGAAAGGATGTTGAGGTAAGGATTGCACTAGACAGAGGTTGAGGCAGGCGCGGTACTTTAAGGTCAGCATTCTGTTCCTCATGAAAACTTTTATTTGGCCTGTGCTGTGTACTGAAACTGGTCTTGGTATTTTCAGAAATGTCTTTTGAAGGCGTAGCGCTAGTAAATCTCTCCTCTTCTGGAAATTTTTAAGCGTTTTTTGTAAAAGCAGTTCGTTTTCCCTGCCAACTTGTTTATAAGCAATTCACGTTCAGGTGAAATTGGAAAATCTCAAGCTCTCCAAGGAGGACACTCTACGGGTTGTTGTGCTGCGTAAGTTTTGCTCGTGATCTATTGTTGAAGTAGTATTTCAAAACTTTAGCGAATGTCATTTTCAGCACCAATTCGCAACCAGATTGCTGCGTCTGCGTCCGGAGCAACGCAACCTGAAGTAGACACGAAGGTGAAGAAGAGCGGAAGCAAATACGAGATCTCCTTCAAACCGACCGAAGTTGGAACTCATAAGGTGGAGCTCCTGTTTTTCTCGCATTGTTCTACCACTAAGAAGCGTGATGCTGCAGTTGTGGGCGGGTCAAGACCCTGATTGGTTGTAGCCTTTGGGCAGTGGCCACCACATCTCTATCCAATATTGTGTTCTTTCTCGTGGTTTTTATTTTTTATTTTTCTAATTAGGAGTGTAGACTGTCTGTGTGTCGAAGTATACAAGCTGAAAAATTACACAATTGTTAACTAAGTTATGAATAGCTAGGCACCTATCAGTCCGTCTGAAAATGCAACGACTAGTTAATATAAGTAAATAAATTCAAGCAACAGATAATGAACAAGGCGATTCTAAGTACAAAAATGAGAAGCTCCAGGTTCTGTCCTCGATCTGGAAATGCAACTTCATTCAGTAACATCAGAACCTAGCAGCGATCCTATTCTAACTTTGTTTGGACTAGTTCTGAACTCAGCCAGCAAAATGATATCGACGTAATTGAGGGGCCATTTTCTGGGAAGAATTTAAGACCCTGTACTAGTACATACATGCTATGTCATTTTTGTTGTGTCTCTTACCCTGAGTCATAATCCAAGCAGACGACTCCCCTTTCTTTGTTGTTTGTGCAGAGTATCTCAAGAAATGTTGACGATGTATTCTCGTATTTTGTCCTCGCAAGTAGAACAAAAATTTCATAGCCATATTTTAAAGGGCATAAATATGAAACTATTCCAAACTGCGGACTCTGGAAATTCCACCGTTCGCTCGCTCAACGTTTCTTGATTGATTTTGTTAAATACACTTACTTTGGGTTTTTCAATAAAAGATTGCATGAATTTATACGACCAGCTATGAAGTACCTTTACTTTGACTGCCAGTTTTGTTCATTAATGTTTGCTTTCTTAATTCTGAACCAGCGCAGGCGCATCGAGATGAAGCAGAAAAAAAATGCCAACAAGCGCTATTCTGGCACGTTATTCATGACACCTCGTTGTTGGAAGGGTTTGGCAGCTGTTTCAACCATAAAGCCCTTTTCTTAGTCGGAATTTAACCCACCTGTCAAATCTTTTAGTTCACTTCAAGTCAACAATCCTGCATCGACATCTTATTAACAATTTGATGCAGTCGAATTTACCAGATTAACTGTTCGTTTCGCAAAAAAAAAATCGAAGAAATCCATGCAGCTTTTAACAAAAACGTTAAGTAACATAAATATCTTCAGCACTACCGATGCATCATAAAACTCTACGTTAACGCTCAGTGCAATGCTTTAAGGCTTACAGTCACTTTGCTATCTAAACAAGATTTTAATCCTTACTGTAGCATAAAGGATAGAAGTGTAGTGATCAACCAATGAGTGTTTGTATTTGTTCGAAACATCTTATACAACATACTCATTCGTTTATTTATTTCAAGAGGTGGATTAAACTGTGAAGTAAAGGAAATCCAAATAACCAAATCAAATCGAACCTGTAGCCTCTTGCTTAAGAAGCATGTACATGTCGACTATTCAGTGTCGTTATATCAGTAACACTAACAGCTTCATCCAAAATTCTTTGTTGAGGACACCTTTGTGTAATAGAGTGTATGACATGAATAAAATACATTGGTTATAGCCGTCTCAAAACTGAAAACCATCTATCTACCACTATATAATTGAGCTAGCTCCTTGCCCTGTAGATGGTGAGGCGTATCTCACTCAGGTTGGAAGCCTGGCTGGGATACGCCTCATGGAACCAAGCGCAATCTCCTGGAACCCCTTGCGACGCCTCCGCGTACCTCGCACGGGCAACGTCTGCCGTTCAACATGGGATATTGTTGCATCAGAGGAAGCGCGTCCTCCTCCTGCTTGACACAACGACGTCTGCGCGCGTTTCTGAGTGCCTGAATCCAGAAGACAGGTTCCCTTCGTCGCACCACAACCTTCTGGAGTCAGAAGAGGAGACACCGTCGTCCTACGACGAGGGATCGCATTCAGAATTGAACATGAGATGCTGCTGCAGCAGAGGAAGCGCAGCTCCTCCTGCTTGACACAACGGCATCTGCGCGCATTTCTGAGTCCCTGAATCCAGAAGACGGGTTCCCTTCGTCGCACCACAACCGTCTGGAGTCAGAAGATCGAAAGGAAAAGAAGCAGAGGTCACATCGTCGTCGTACGACGACCGGCCGCATGCAGAACTCAGCATTATCCCATGTTGAACGGAAAAGTTTACCCGCGCCAGGTACGCCTATGCGTCCCCCGTCCAGAATTTTCTCATAGGCAACTGTACGTGGCATGCTCGCGAGTTCGACAGAAGTCCCATCTGAAAAATTGGTTAACGCCCGGATTCAAGTCGATACCGAACGTAGTATTCACCGAGATGCTTCAGCAAATGTTGTCTTTTTGTTGTTCTGCTAACAAAATTGTTTTGAACTACACGTACTTTTTGTGTGAGAGTATTTTCTGAGAACAAGGCTTAAACCTATAACCCGCGAGGCGGGCAAGTGCGAGACTCGCCGTTAGGCGTGTCGTAGCACTTGTAACTCATAATTTAGAAAAAAGTAAGGAGCAGCGAAGAGTTTTCCAAGAGCTTGTCGTAGATTTGGTGTCAGAATATGCAAGTATTTGTACCGACGTACAGCTTTGAAAACTCAGAGTTTACGTGCCAGATAAATGTTTTGAGTGAGCAAGAAGTGGCTCCCACTTCTACGTAACTGAACATTTTGAAATTTTGCGATCCATGACGCATATCTACTGTTTTATTTTTTCCCTTTTTTAAAGGAATAGGTAGATATAAAGAGCAAAAACGAAGACAGAGAGCGTACGAGGATTAGCTTTCTTAAACTTATGTATTTCTTGAGTTGGTAGGCCATTTGCTTAGCGTTCCAAAGATTTTTATCTTACGTTCATGCTTTTGCATCTGAAAAAGACAGAGTTCTATTCGATCCTTCCTTCTAACACATGAGCTGGTAAATGGAGACTCTAAATTCTCAGAGCAAAAAGCGTTATAAGATCCTCATTTTTCACCTATCGAGCAAGATTTGAAATTCTAGAGCTTTCAAAGAAGTAGCTAATAGATATCTCAAAAAAAAACTTTATAGTTTTGCCCTTGCTTTTGAGGTTTTGCTGCTTGCTGGTCTTGCTTTGATCTAGGAATCGCTGGTTTATTTCACAGTTGTTGTGTTATCGATTTGTATTTGGTCTGAGGGCGCGTGGAGCGCAGTCGGAGGAGGCGCCGGCTCTCGCCTGCATCCGATACCAGGTTCCTGGTTCGGATTTCTCGCCAAGGCCCTCCAAGCCTTCCATCCCTCCGGGGTCGGTGAATTGGTACCAGACTTGTCTCGGAAGGATAAAGCACTGAATTGTACATCGGCTGGCCACCGCAAGTCATTGTATGGCCAAATACGAATGCAACAAGCCTCCACGACATCCCGTAGAAGTGGAATGCGTGGCGCATTCCAAAGAGGATTGTATATCGCCGTCCTTTATCCTTTATCCTTTATTTGGTCTGATTTTTTAAATTGTAGTTGCGTAGCTCTCTACGTACAGAATGAAATAAATAAATAAATAAATAAATAAATAAATAAATAAATAAATAAATAAATAAATGCTCTTATTTTCTATTCCACTTTGCACCTTATTCAACCAAAGTAATTCAGGTGTTCGCCTATGTCAACGAGATCCAGCATCCACTGTCTCCTTTCCCTATCCGTGTCTATGATTCGTCCGAGATTATAGTCGGAGAGATTCCGGCCCGTTCGAACCTCAACGACACTGTCGAGTTCACAGGTACGGAAGACCTTAAAACGTAGGCCGTTTCTGTCTGTGAATTCACCTCCTTCCCACTTGCTTCAGTGGACGCTGGACGAGCTGGATTCGGCAACCTGGAGATGGCGATCAAAGATGCGGACGGCGTCATCATTCCGTCGCATGTCGCCCAGCTCGAGAGCGGCACGGCCAAGTTCTTGGTCACATTCACCCCGACCTCGAAAGGGCTGCACACCGTGAACATCACGTTCAACAAGGAAGTGCTCAAGCGTAAGTCGCTCTCATTGTCCATCTTCTCGGCCTGAAAGGTACTGTCTCTTTTAGACTCGCCATTCGAAGTGCTGATCGCTGATGCACCGGCTCCCCTCAACGAGTCTGTCGATGGAACCGCTTCACCATCATTGTCGAAAAAGGACGTGAAGAGAGACAAGGAAGACAAGAAGAAGGAGGAGAAGGAGCGAGCTAAACGAGAAAAGGAAGAGAAGGCAGCCACTTTGAAGAAAGACAAAAGGGTTAGCGTTTAAATCGATGAAACCGCTCAGCTGAGTCCCCTTGGTACACCTTTTTAAGTAGTAGAGAAAAGATCTATCGATGGTGTTGGCCTTTTATCACATAGCTTTTAGCTAACTGCAACACCGTAAGGAGTCTGTGGGATTTTTAAAAAACCTTAAGCCCTCATTATTTCCACTTTTTCGTTGTCTGTAACGACATGCGCTCATTGAGTTCAGTGATGCGTTCAGAAGCTGTATCTTAAGTTTCATATTGTATACCGTTGCAATAACATGATAACCACTTGGTGAGGCTTAAGGTTTTTCACCTACTTTCAACAGCATACATAGCACCAGTAATGCATACGTTCACTAAAACATCAATGACGCCAGAGCTACAAGTTCGAGTTCCGTCTCGAATGACACATTTGCCACACTGTTATGCTAAACGTTTTTGTTGGTGACTGGCCTATAGTACATACACTATGCGCGAAAAATGTTGACTTCCTGAAAAGGGTCTCAAAATTTGTGGACAAACGGCTGGCAAGATGGAAGACTCATACGTTTAAGTCGTTTGATCTACATTTTTCTATTAAATTAAATGCTCATTCTTAGGTGTATTAAACCGGTCGCTGGACGACCGCTCAGTTTATTGCCGTTCTTTTATCGATATTTTAAAGCATATAGAATTAGGGGAGTGAAAAGTGACTGGTTTTGTAGCCCACACCTCTGCATCTAGAACCAACTAGATTATATTACCGCGAAGGCTCAAGTAAGAACATTATGAAAACAAAACCACAACAGCCACGAAATGACGCGGCACCACTTCTTTACGACTTTGGCTGCTAGGTAGGTACAGATCCAGTGGAAGCAAATACACAGTATGTTGTTCAGGTAGTGTGAAGGACACCAAATTACTGCCACTTTTTAAAGGCATAATGGCTGCGCTTTCGGTTTCACCCCGTAAACAGTGAAAACAGATGGAAATTGTCCAACGAACGCAGCGGAGGACCCCCATTATAGTGCCTACTTGACGTGTTTTATTAGGTAGGACCGAAAGTTCTCGCCGTTTTCAGCTTTTAAATTCAAGTGACCATGCTGTTATAGCGATGTTTTGTTGCGATCTTGATTCTAGTGCCAGGCGGAACTCGAGCCCGCACCCCTTGCTTACCAGGCGGGATGCTATTCCACTGCACCATCGATACTTGATCGAACGAAAGCTTCACTCCTCATGGGACCAATGGGCACTCATCCGCCGTATACGAAGGAGGACTTAGGCAGCACTAGAGCTTCAATCGCAACAAAACGTTGTTCGCAACAAAACAGCTTATAACTTCAGCAACAGCCACTTGAGACATAAAGAAAATCACGACCAACGACCATGATGCTACTCAATTTATCCAGTTTAATGTCAGTGACAACTATGACTTTTGGTATGCCCTCGAGCAGTTAAAATTTCTCTCACATAGGAATTTTTGGCTCGTTTGATTCTATGCACTGGTGAAAGAGATTTTAGATATCCTGTTTCTTCAAAAAAATTTCCTAGATATTCGTTAATTTAACGGCTCACAAACAGTATATCTGAAGGTCACGAAGGACAAAGTGAAGCGTTGATCTCCGAATATTCCGAAATTTGGCAAATCAAGGGCTATTAGACTCCTCACATGTTATCTTACAGTGGCCAAGGTCGTTTTCCTCGTTATGCTTTCATCTTTCCTTTCCCTCATTCTTCGCTCTCCAATGTTTTCTTGCCCTTAAATCAGTGTCTTGTGAAGCCAGGTCCCAATAGTTTAACGGCTCAAGCTGGAAGTTGAGCGATCCCAGAATACTTCCTGTGAAGAGCATATTCATTGTGCAATTCAACGACCGCAGTTCTTTCTCAAAGAGGGGTTGCCACAGGGGCTAGAACTAAATCTACGAACCGTTTTCGATCACGTAATAGCTACATAGGGCATGTCTTACGCGGTTAAAGGGCACCATAAATCAGATCTTGAAACTGTTAGCAAATCCTCTTCCACTCATCCCTCACTGAAGCAGGTCGTCATGTATACAATCTAACCGTTGTACATTTTCGGCGCATTTCTTGAGGTGTGCTGCATTGGAGCATTTCATAGCACATCATTCATGTCCGTGAAAACCAACCACGAAATTGAGCTACGGTCATGCGTGAACTTTCGGCCCCCTACGTCCCTTCCGCTAATTCAGACCTTCCGTGTCGCATTGTTCGCCGTAACGCATCGTTGATTTTTAGGGCAGGCATAAAACCGTGTCGAAGACGTCGGTGACGAAGATTCCGTCATTGTCCCGAGTCGGTCAGCCGTCCAGCATCATCATCGAAGTGGCCGGACACGACCAGCTAGAAATCATCATTACTGGTACGCTGTGCGGTCTGCTTGACGTCTCTGCTCTGTGTTCCGATGTGTTGTTTGTTCCTGTTCTAGCTGCTCTCAGTTCTAATAGTTTCGTTCTGTTTCAGTTTTAGTAGTCGGTGTGATGTGTCAAGTAAGTTTGACCATCGTGCCTTGTCCCCTGTCCAGTGAGAGTGTGCTCGTGCTGTGTGTGTGAGAAGAAAGAGTTAAAACGCTTCACAGCATTTGCAGTTTAAGTTGAATGCCTCTAACTGAGAGCTTCTTCAGACAACAAGAAGAATCAGATCGGCACTGAGCTCATTGAGATCGAGCCCGGAGTCATGCAAGTGAACTTCACCCCGCAGGTGGTCGGTGAGTGGTCTTGCACAACCGCTTTCTTCCGTTCTGAACCGCTCGAGTCATTGCTCCGAGAAATCTCGCTTTTAGGTGACCACGACATTGAGGTGAAATACGGCGGCGTCCCAGTCACTGCTATTCCATTCACATGTCGAGCCTATGATCCAACGAAAATCAAAGTCGGAGCAATTCCAAAGGGCCTTCTGGACAAGCCGGTTTATTTCACAGGTAACTGGCCTTCTGTTTATTCACTCGCAAATGTTCGCATCCTGTAAGCTATGATTTACAATCTTCCATAGGGTGCTTTTAGTTTCTTAGTCTATAAAGAAGCTCCAGTGCTTATCTGTGTTTCAGAGTAATGAACAAACAATGCCCTCGTCTAATACCTTTCTACTTTATTGCAACTCTCTTAATATAATGGCAAATACTTTTCTTGTACCAGGGAGTGCATTCTGTATCTACAAAGGCCTTATCGATCACTCCTAGGGAGTGCCATGCATTTTCCTACTACCACGGGATATTCCGGTCGGGAAAACCCAACTAAGGCGCCACCTCCGACAGTGATTACTCCGCACCCATGGCTCACCCAAATCTGATCAATTTTGTTTGAGATGTCGCATGATGGATAAGTTACGATAAGTATACTTGCTTAAACGATGCTCGTACCCACATGTCACGTTTCGTTTGCTAAAACACCGTCCTCTAGTCCATCGCGGCACTACATACTGTAGGCTCTTGGTTCGGGTCCTGCGCGGGCTAATCAAGCCTTCCAAATCTCCACGACTCGCGATTTAATGCAACACTTTCCCGCAAAGGATAGGACACCCACTTTATCGGCTGACCATCGCAGTTCTTTATGTATTCCAAAAACGCATTTAAATTACCTTCATGTTATCTCTTGATAGAGGTAGAATGCGCGGCGCATCTCGCTAAAGAATTGAGTAAGGCCGACCTTAATCCTTACCCTCATTCCATCGCTGTAGGTCTCCCTTCACGTTCCTCCTAGGACAGTCAACTGTAGATTGGAAAGCTGTGAATGGGTCTATGTGAGAATATTCTGGATTCTTTGAAATTATGTGTCCAGGAGCAACACTTCATTTTTTCTATGAAAACAATTATTGGAGTCCTGAGAGGTATGTAATTTGTGCAACTCACAGTTTATTAATCCACAACGTTCTGAAAATTGTGGGAGAATGTTAGAACTTTCACATTAAAAACGTCGGCAATGTTTTAATGGGGGTGCATTAAGTCTCTCTTTTAACACATAAAAACTATTTAGTAATGAGACGTATGCCAAGTCCAGTGGAAATATCTAGTGGAAACAATTGTCGAAAATGTCACTGGCTTCAACATTTTGACTTTATGAATTTGTAGAGTTAATTTAACAAACTATTCGCAACGTCTTACTTTCTTTCTGCACATTTTCTTCGACGGTATGTCTTTTGCGATACTTCCGTTTACTCAGCGTGTTTTGGTGACAATTTCTGATGCGGTTGACAGTTAGTGCAAAGTACCAATGTACGATGGAGGATGTAAAACTGTAAACATCACTGCAGCCGGTGATGACTGAATTGAAAAAGTTGATGATTAGCAACTTCGTGGTGAAACATGTTGAAATGACGTTGTATTCTAAGAATTTTTAACCCTGCCTCTACATATGTGACCGTTCTCTTGTGATTTGCTGCAAAAGTATCTGCTCAGCAAAATTAAAATGCTATCCTTCTATATAATAAGCCGCTAACGTCTGTACGGGGCGGAGCGTCTGTACGGGGGAGAGCGTCTGTACGGGGGAGAGCGTCTGTACGGGGGAGAGCGTCTGT
This sequence comes from Heligmosomoides polygyrus polygyrus, assembly GCA_947396885.1. Classification (NCBI taxonomy): domain Eukaryota; kingdom Metazoa; phylum Nematoda; class Chromadorea; order Rhabditida; family Heligmosomidae; genus Heligmosomoides; species Heligmosomoides polygyrus. The sequence goes on along the minus strand of OX377206.1, from coordinate 79,262,541 downwards.
ACGGGGCGGAGTGTCTGTCCAGGGGGGGATCAGTGACGGTCTGCCTGGCCATCTGGGTGCTGAACTGTGAGGGGGAATCGTGGGGGGAGGGGGGTTGCAGTTGTGCAACGTGCCTGGCGACTCAGTAGACGTGCCGAACACGTTGCCCAACGTGCCTGGCGAGTCAGTAGACGTGCCGAACACGCTGCCAAACGTGCCTGGAGATGCGGTGCTGGAGTCCTGTAAGGGGGAATCGTCGGAGGAGGGGGGTTGCAGTTGTGCAACGTGCCTGGCGACTCAGTAGACGTGCCGAACACGTTGCCCAACGTGCCTGGCGAGTCAGTAGACGTGCCGAACACGCTGCCAAACGTGCCTGGAGATGCGGTGCTGGAGTCCTGTAAGGGGGAATCGTCGGAGGAGGGGGGTTGCAGTTGTGCAACGTGCCTGGCGACTCAGTAGACGTGCCGAACACGTTGCCCAACGTGCCTGGCGAGTCAGTAGACGTGCCGAACACGCTGCCAAACGTGCCTGGAGATGCGGTGCTGGAGTCCTGTAAGGGGGAATCGTCGGAGGAGGGGGGTTGCAGTTGTGCAACGTGCCTGGCGACTCAGTAGACGTGCCGAACACGTTGCCCAACGTGCCTGGCGAGTCAGTAGACGTGCCGAACACGCTGCCAAACGTGCCTGGAGATGCGGTGCTGGAGTAGAGGGGGGTGTAGGGGGGGGGGGGGTGTATTTCGTTCAAGCGGTCCGAAACTTTAGCCTTGGGGGTAATCGAGGTCGCTGAACACGAATCTGAAGTTGATCAATCGATATCGATCGATAATATCGATTTTTCGTGTATTTCGTTCAAGCGGTCCGAAACTTTAGCCTTGGGGGTAATCGAGGTCGCTGAACACGAATCTGAAGTTCATCAATCGATACCGATCGATAATATCGATTTTTCGTGTATTTCGTTCAAGCGGTCGGAAACTTTAGCCTTGGGGGTAATCGAGGTCGCTGAACACGAATCTGAAGTTGATCAATCGATATCGATCGATAATATCGATTTTTCGTGTATTTCGTTCAAGCGGTCCGAAACTTTAGCCTTGGGGGTAATCGAGGTCGCTGAACACGAATCTGAAGTTGATCAATCGATATCGATCGATAATAACGATTTTTCGTGTATTTCGTCCAGGCGGTCCGAAACTTTAGCCTTGGGGGTAATCGAGGTCGCTGAACACGAATCTGAAGTTGATCAATCGATATCGATCGATAATATCGATTTTTCGTTTATTTCGTCCAAGCGGTCTGAAACTTTAGCCTTGGGGGTAATCGAGGTCGCTGAACACGAATCTGAAGTTGATCAATCGATATCGGTCGATATTATCGATCTTTTGTGGATGCCATTCAAGCGGTGTGAAATTTAAGGCGTGTAGGTGGTGGAGGTCATCATCATCCTTCTTCCTTCTATATAATAAGCCGCTAAGGGAAGTGTAACTTCTGTCAGTCTGTACGGGATGCCGTGTCAGTCCAGGGCGACGTGTTTGTCCTGTCTGTCCAGGAGGGGTCCAGTAACGATATGCCTCTATCCGGTGTTGGAGGAGTGCGAGGGAAGTGTGAGGGGAAAATCGGTGACATCGACAGCCTTAGTCACCGTTACCTACCGTACCCTACCATAATCGGCTGAAATTTCAAAGAAGGATGTTAGATTCGTGATCAGCACGCTAATTAACCACCCCCCCCCCTAGGCGAAGTGTGGGCGAAGTTTTTTCGTAGCTCTACTCTACCTCTGGAGTGAGCGATCTCTAAGCAGGAGGGTGCAGACACTGCACTCTACTTCCCTTCAGTGCTTTTTCTCAAGAATTATTGACTTGACGTTTTGAATTTAAAACTACGCGGGTGTTTTGAATCTAGGCGGGACCTAATCGAATCGCAGTGGCGCTCTCTGACTTTGCCGACGGATTCATTTTCTCCTAATCAAAGCGCGGTGGCGCTCTCTGACGTCTTCGACGGATTCATTTTCTATTTCGAGGAGTTTGACTTGCTTTTTGGGTGTTTCGCTTTTGATTAGCCTCACTGATTACGCTGCGATCCGGTGAACAGCGGAAGGAGGCGTCGTGATATCGCTGATGAAGGGGGGGGGGGTGAGACAACGGCTCGATGATTCGTTTCAGTCAGAGGCTGAGTCATTTTATCAGCGAAATCGCTCCGAAGAAATCAAACTGTTGAAAAAGTCCGGGTGAAATGGTTAGAAGTTCGAGTGTGATTGTCTTCTTTTGTTTTTGATTGTTTCTGATGTTCGGCTCGCATCTTCTGACGTCTTCGACGGATTCATTTTCTATTTCGAGGAGTTTGACTTGCTTTTTGGGTGTTTCGCTTTTGATTAGCCTCACTGATTACGCTGCGATCCGGTGAACAGCGGAAGGAGGCGTCGTGATATCGCTGATGAAGGGGGGGGGGGTGAGACAACGGCTCGATGATTCGTTTCAGTCAGAGGCTGAGTCATTTTATCAGCGAAATCGCTCCGAAGAAATCAAACTGTTGAAAAAGTCCGGGTGAAATGGTTAGAAGTTCGAGTGTGATTGTCTTCTTTTGTTTTTGATTGTTTCTGATGTTCGGCTCGCATCTTCTGACGTCTTCGACGGATTCATTTTCTATTTCGAGGAGTTTGACTTGCTTTTTGGGTGTTTCGCTTTTGATTAGCCTCACTGATTACGCTGCGATCCGGTGAACAGCGGAAGGAGGCGTCGTGATATCGCTGATGAAGGGGGGGGGGGGTGAGACAACGGCTCGATGATTCGTTTCAGTCAGAGGCTGAGTCATTTTATCAGCGAAATCGCTCCGAAGAAATCAAACTGTTGAAAAAGTCCGGGTGAAATGGTTAGAAGTTCGAGTGTGATTGTCTTCTTTTGTTTTTGATTGTTTCTGATGTTCGGCTCGCACCTTCTGACGTCTTCGACGGATTCATTTTCTATTTCGAGGAGTTTGACTTGCTTTTTGGGTGTTTCGCTTTTGATTAGCCTCACTGATTACGCTGCGATCCGGTGAACAGCGGAAGGAGGCGTCGTGATATCGCTGATGAAGGGGGGGGGGGGTGAGACAACGGCTCGATGATTCGTTCAGCTCGAACTTTTTCGACAGTTTGACCTGTTCTGTAATGTTTTTATAGAATGATCTGATTGTTTGGTAACCGTTTTAGTTATAATGTGACTGTAAATGTTCGGAGTGAGCCATTTCACTCAAGTTTTCCCATAGTTCGTCTCCTTATTGGGATTTTCCCACGGAAATGACTGAAGGTTTGAGGTGATTCATTTTTCTCACAGAGTTCCATGATTGGACATCTTCGTTGCTGAGTCATTTCATGAGCAAAATCGCCCGGAGAAATCAAACTGTTGAAAAAGTCTTATAATTGCCATGTAGAAGGGCTCAGAAAAATCAATAATGAAAGAAATCTGGCTTTTCACATATTAAAATGCTGCTAAATTGACTGCAGTAAGGTAATTTTATTTGACGAATTTACCGAACTTACCGATTTTAACGCAAACATTTTTCGTTAAAAAATGGTCGTTAAAAATTTACCGTAAAAAAATTAACCCACACCCTTGGCCCGAGCCTCAAAAGACTGCCGAAGACGTCTCTCAACGTGTTTGGGGATTCACGTAGACGTACCGAAGACGTCATCCGCTAAGCGGGATCATTGAGGGGAACCAGTACCAGTAATGGAAGACCGTATCACTAAGGGTAGAACAGTAATGAGGGACCAATAGATCGCCCTATCATACTATATACTGTACGTGCTGCGAGCCTTTTGTACTCCTAAGTAGGGAAGAAAGCTATACAAGTAGAGCAGCAAGCTTGATGTGACTGTCCTTAGCTTAGTGATACTGCAACATCGCGCGAAGCGCGCAAGTGCGAGGCACGCCGATAGGCGTGACGGAGCACTTGTAATTCATAACACTTCAATTTAATTCATTTATGCGCTTTACGACGTCATTGTAGTGACAGCAAGTGATATAGCATTGTAGTTAAACACAACAAAATGCAGAAGGATAGAAACATTGATCTAATTGTAAGAAAGAGAGCGAAATGAAAAGATAATTCATTTTTTAGCAATATATTATAATTCATCTCCAATTGAGCTGTTGTTATCACTTTGACATAAACCTGAATTTAGCTTACGCGTATCTTCTGTTGCTTCGATTTAATATGTTTTTCATGAACTACGATGAAAGAAAGGGTAGCTCGAAAATTATAACCCCTACATTCTTGCCTCCATAAGGATAAGGATAAAGGATGGCGTTACTCAATCCCTTTTGGGATGCGCCAGCGCATTCTTCTACGGGATGTCGTGAAGGCGATATGAATGCGTATTTGGCCATACAATGCGGTGACCAGCCGATGAACAAGTCAGCGCTTTATCCTTCCCAGACAAGTCTGGTACCAATTCACCGACCCCGGAGGGATGAAAGGCTTGGTTGGCCTGGGCGGGAAATCCGAACCAGGAACCTGGTATCGGGTGTAGGCGACAGCCGGCGCATCCTCCGACTGCGCTACACGCGCCCTCCTTGCCTCCATATTTTAGTTCAATTCAATTCTTCTTGCCTTTTGTTTCGTTTCCTGCTTCTTCTACTACACCTTTTGTAATAGATTTAGAGCACTTCGGGAACTTTGTCGTATGCTCCATCACTGTGACTTTTGACTCCGTATGCTCCATCACTGTGACTTTTGAAAGTTCATTGAACCCTGCAGTCAAGTAATTTAATTCCTGCAATTTTATAGTCGATGCCTCCGAGGCAGGCGTCGGTAACCTGGAGGTGGCGGTGAATGAGGGACGTGTCCCATCGATGGCTCACGCTCTGGGTCAGCATCGCTACGACATCTCGTTCGTGCCGAAAGAGAATGCCGATCACACCATCACGATTCGCTTCAACAACGAGCCAGTACCTGGTATGTCACCTCTATCAGATTCTGCTCTCATTCACCAGACGCAGGTCCGTTTGGTTCACCTAACCCCTTACCTAAAATAAGTCCTTCAGGATCTCCATTCACCTGTCAGCTCGTATCGGCTGCGCAGGCGTCCGCATCGGGAACGGGACTCGAACGGGTTCCCGTTGACGAACTCACCGAGATCAAAATTCAAACCACAGGTTTCAACCGCAGTTGACTCCAGATGATTAGACCTTCAGAAGATAAGCTTTGCTTCAGCATCCGACGCAGAGCCAGAAGTTCGAGTTCGAGATCCTCAAGCCAACGATATTCCCGTGGAGGTTGTGCGTAGTCGGCAAGATGAGACAATGTTCATCGCCTCCTACACACCAAAATGCGTTGGAAACCATCAGGTTAGCTTTCGGAGACCTGAATTTCGTATATTGCGCTCTGCTACCTACATAGATATTTATGCCTCACCAATCACGATCAGATTTAAAGCAGTTGTTACTGATTAATGGAGACGCAGTAGCACTTCTGATAATTCTGGTGATCCCTGTTAATTATATTCTTCGGCTCATTGAACTCTTTATTTGTCTTCTTTATGATGGTCAGTGAGGTGGGCACAATCTCCTCTACATCACTGCTTGGTAGACGAATTATGTATACCATCACGCTACATAACCTAGCATCACAGCTATCTTATAACTTTGGCCTATTCAGTACCGCGCCTTAACGAGTAATAATCCCACTGTTTAATGGGGTTATTCCTTCCCTCCGTCTGCATGTCTGTCTGCTTGTCTGTCCGTCTGTCCATCCGTCACAATGGCACACTGACCGTAAAAAAGGCTTCCCATCTTGACAGGAATGACTAATCACTCTTTTCAAAGTTACGCGAATACAATGGCTAATGGGCAGGGTCCATATCAAGTAAAGAATATCGCTCAAATAGCCTTATCGATCGGTTTTATCGATCTTTGCTGCTTGAAATCATCGGCGATAGACAGGCTTTGTTATGAGTAATCAATACCGGTCGGTTATGAATTTCTAGGACGGAACACGTCAGTAGCAGTCAGAGCGGACGCTTGACTGGCAGACTGTTACCTTTAAATAAACAAGGAAGAAGTGTTGAACAAAAACGGTGCAGGATTTGAAGAGTGAATGACACTTCAGGCTATACTTTTTCCGCATCGCCATCATAGCGAGGAAAACAGCGATGGGGAACTCTGTTTCACAAATTTCTCTCATGCTTACTTAGACTCCTATTAAAGCTGTCACTCAAAACTCTCTAAAACGCAGTCTTCTAGTGATCTCGCTGTAGTTGTTTAAATAAAAAATGTGAAATTACTGTGAAATACTGGGAAATGTTCGAGCGATCGTTCAAACATTCCCTTCAGGTTGACATCTCCATGATGGGCGAGCCCATCGCCGGATCTCCGTTTACCGCCAAGGCGTACGACGCGAGAATGGCTCGACTCAGCCAATGTGACCAAGCCATCGTTGGTAAACCGTGCACCTTTGCCATAGGTTGGTTAGATTTTTGTACAGACGTTGAGCATTAGTGCACCGTGTACTGCAGATATTTAAAAAAAAAACTAAATTTGAAGAAGTATGAGTGCAGAGTGCCAGAAAGTTCGCATTGATTGAAAAACTGGTGAATTTCTATGCATATTTATAAAAAAGAGGTGGAAGATTTAAGAACAAGTGATCAAGATTAAAGGATATTCCATGAGTGTGAATCTCAGTGTGGTGGTTCAGTTCGACAAGTCGCAGCTTTGATAGCGACTAGATCGATACAGCAAATGTCAATATTGTACGATCGATAAACAAAAAACAGGACCTGAAGTACACATACTACTGCTTACCAGTTGTTCGCGATCAACTATGGGCAACCATATCGTTAAAGAGTTTCAGACATTATTTAAAAGTGCTCTCACGTTTAATCAAAATAAAACCTCACAATTTACTTCAGTAAGGAACGTGGAAAGGCAACTAAGCATTGAACCCTTTATGGATGCTTTCAAAATGACTTATAGTGATGATTCATCCAATATAGGTTGTAGTCGTCGTCTTCGTGGTCTTCGTGGCGAAGCGGCCAATCAGAGCTCTGACCGCACACGTCCCCCCTGTACAGCATGACCGTTCGAGCGGCCTGATTGGCGTGCTGTATTTCACCTTCTCATGTAGGCCACACTTCCGACTAGTATCTGAAAAACAAAAAAAAAATAAAATAAATAATAAAATAAATAGCAATAGATGCTTGCTCATGTCCTCGCACAGTTTTGCGCAGTTTTCTCCGTAGGCAGACGAATGTGTAATAAAAACGTTATTCTCTGCAAGTTTCGAAGTTACTGATTAGAAAAGTTAGGTCTTCGACGTGCAACGCGAGCATACGGAAGCGGAGGCTAAACTAACGCAACGCATAACACTGCTCTTTTACCAACAGAATATTTGTTGCATTGTACAACAAAGAAATGGAAAGGATAGTCAACTCAAAGAGATTTTCGAACAAAAGATTTCAAGATTTTTGCGATGTACTGTTTTTCCAGTTTAGCGTTAGATTTTTTGCACTCATAGCGATAGCATACGACGTTTAATCTGATCCAAAATTCACTGCAGATGCCGCTCGAGCTGGAGCTGGCAACATGGAAATCATTGTGTCCGTTGATAACAGAAACGTTCCGAATTTCGTTCAAGCTGAGGGACAGGCGAAATTCAAGGTAGCTTTCAGCATCGATAGCCACGGCTTCTATTAACAATTCACGTCTTCTTGCAGGTTTCCTTTACTCCACAGGAAGCCAAAGAACATGTCATCAGCGTACGATTCAATGGCGTCAGCGTGCCAGGTGAGTACAGCTATCTAACCTAAACACTGACTTCCTTCCGTATGGGTCTGTCATGCGATAGAGTAGCCGTTGTACATTGGATCCGACGTCGATTTGGATCATTCGAATCCGTCGTGTTTTTCCAAACCCTGGTAGAAGAATTGTGGGAATGATGGCATCCCTGAAAACCGATCCGAATATTGGGATGGTTCAGGTAATAGTAGCTTTAACAATAAAAATTTTCTTAATGATCCGATTTCTAATCAGAATCAATTATCTAAATTATCCGAAATTTCGACCTGCTGAAAACCATCCCTACCTGAATCACCATAGGATCCGAGGTTTTCAAAAACACAATTTTTCGCACAATCTGTTTCGCCATAAATGAATTAATTATCAAATAAATAATCTGTTTAACCAGGTTTGAAAAAAAAATGACGGAACCGATTTATCCTAATCTTCGTCGGATCCAATGTCTAGTAGCCATGTCCTCGACTGCTAGCTATTGAGCAGCGCAGTCTTTTGAAGTATTCACGTAGTTGTTTTCCGGAACCAGCAACAGCAATAGAGTTCTGAGAACACCTTTCACCGTTGCCCTAGGTCGTTTCTTGTCACTAGCCACGTGCCTCATCCAGAGTCCGTCGGCAGTCATACCACACTATTTACCTGGCCCATATTCTATGCAAAATCTCGTCGGCTACCGTTTCTCCCATGAATTTTGCGCCAAAGGTGCACATTAGCCGCCTTCAACGGGTTCCGCTGTTTGTCCGAAATGTCCTTGCACAGTTCCGGGTAACCTCTACACGTCCAGCGCTTCTTCACTTCCCTCCAGAGACGCTACTCCAATCTTCCTTTTGAGGTTCTCCAATGAGATGCATGGTAGAGAGTGCTCCACCGACGACAATCTTGGCGCCTTCGGTGTCTACCGGTCTGACTGGTAGTGCGCCCGAGATAGTGCCCGAGAAATCCTCGCTGGCTAAGGACCTCAAGAACGCACAGGTAACTGAATACTACTAGACCACCAGCGTCTCTATTCTAGTCCTCTCCTGCATTCGTTCTATCGAATGATATGACATGATCTTGCCTATTCTCTCATATTTTCTTCTATTTACTTATTGACTTCTGTACTCCACAGTGGCTTCTCCGAATGCATCTGTCGTATTTCTTGGCCTACACTTCTGCTGTTTTTATCCGCGTAGTGGTCCAATAATCAAATGCCCTCATCTTCGTCTATATTCATCCTATTACGAAAAAATTAGGCAAAATGAGTTGGCAGCTAGATTCAAACAGACCCTTTGTCCACTCTTTGCTACTGAAACTCGACCTGCTTCATCCTTTTTTAACACTATTTTGCTTCATGTGAAGTAGCCAATGTTGAATGTCTGGTAGTCATATACAATGTTTGTTGTATGTGATTGCTTAATCTCCATCAAACTATCCTGTTGCAACGCTCTGTATTCGTTTTTGAAGTAATGCTTTAATTTCGCGGTCTTTCGATATTCGATTTCATTTGGCATTCTTTGATTTTTATTTCTTTTGTATTCTTCATATTGGAGTTTTAAAAGTGCTTGGGTGACTAAATAGTTTGAAAATCAGACAATTTCTGTAGGAAGACGACCCAATTGTTCCGTCATTTTTATTCGAATTTGTGTATTTGTGACAGCTAAGAACTTCACTCACTATCACTGTGTCTTCTGCTTCGAAGCTGCTTCTTCTTTTTGTCATCATTTTGCTCTGCCTGCTTTAAACTCTTTTTAAAGTGCTACATTCTTCAGTGCATTTTATTCTCCACTACACAATCTGCCGATTTTGTTGATACGTAGACATATCTCAGGTTTTGTCCTATTTGACGCTGTGCTTGATTATGGCTACCAATTTTTAAAAAATGCGAATCTATCCTAATCGGGGGAGCGGTGAGGGAACGTGATATATAATCACTTGCACTTTTCTAAACCAAATATGCAAAAATTACAAAAGGTGATGGTAACGAAAACACGGTAGCAACCTGCAAAGCATTCTACGGTTACCTATACGGTTGAACATTCGCTTTTGTATTATTTATGTGGTTCTCCCTTCGACTAGGATAAATCCGAAAGAACGTTTTTTCTACAGCTCCTCTGTATTTTTCTAGGCATGCTTTTCGGCAGTTTTCATAAACAGATTTTGAGAAATTGAAGAGTAGAGCTGTCCCGTAGTACATGTGTAATTGTAGGTTTGACGAAACTGTTATCACAGTCACAAGTCCGCCAATAAAAGTTAGAAGCGTTCAATTGTACGGAATATTTACGGCTTCATGGCAATAATGATAATGATGATGTGGATGTAGGTGGCGAATTTGTCAGGAGACGCAGGTCTCACGTGCACCACGAACTAGTCTCGGGTTTGTTTCGTGACCAAACAGGATCATGACACACTATTGTTCTTGTATAGAAGCCTGATTAGACTCCATAAAGGTGCGAAAGTTCAGCGTTTTCACACATTCGATGGGTAGGGCATGTGACTTCGCAGTCATGCGGAGGCGCCAGCTATCGTATGCTCTCAAGGTCGAGGTTCTTGCTTTGGGCCTGGCGGGTCCTAAACGGAGATTAGGTAACTGCCTACCTCATCCTTTTTCCTCTATCTACACGGTATCGAGTAGACGTTCAACACATGGCACGCCCTAAGTGGATTGATTATTGCCTGCTTCCATATGTAATTCTCTCACTCCTGACTCGATCCTTGGGCAACCAGGTACTCTTTCCACCGTGAGATAGAAACTCTCTGAGATATGCACGGAATCCAACCCGAGAGGTCACGGCGCCAGCAGCCCTTTCAGTGATTACGCCAGCTGTACAAAGTTGGCTGGATAGTATTCGATACAACCAGGTCTTTGATCGTGATATTATTGACATTCTGATACCGAATATTGTATTAGCAGCCTAAATTATTCGTCGAAGCAAAAACGATAGAGACTGTGGTTTATTCAAACCCCTTGCGGGATGAGCCACGCATTCTACTCTTAAACGGCTACGCATTAACGTTGTGGCTGTCGTACTCTACCATTCGGTCGACTTGTACCGCCGAAGGACGGTGGAAAGCTTGATTGACCCGAACCTGAAGTCGATTCCGTGTGAGCACAATATCCAGTTCCTCCACCAAGTGCACTCTTCACGCACCTCCTCAAAGTCAAACGTTTTATTTATGTTAAGCGATTCAAGCTATTTCTTCTGCTTTTAAGTTTCTCTGCTTCATAGCGCTCTCTTTCCAACACTTTCTTTCGCATCTTTCTCCTTACATTTGCCTTTTTAAGTTTGCCTGATCCTTATTTTTCCTCATTACTTTTGCTTCTTTTTTTCCAAGTCTGTAGCACATTTACCTCTCTCTGCATCGTAGGCGACGTCCTGTCAACATGGTAGTGCTGTTATAGGTTGGACAGAAGCGCGGGTTCACCATTGCAAGCCCAGGTGGTCGTGCTGCGGAATGCAACGTCGTGGTCATCGGTGAGTAGAAGAACGCTTTCCTTCGTGGCAGGTGGATGCCGGTCAGCATTTGCTTCGAAAGTGACGTCGTCGCTGCTGACCGGCAACCATCTCCCAAATGCCGCTAAGTGTTGGGTGTCCTTGGTTCGGCGGGCGCGTTTGGTTTCTGGTGATTCCGTTCCGTGGGCTTGTGTGCTACGTGGTGTCTGGTCTGTGTTATGTGCTTGTCCCTATGGTGCAGCTTCGAATGGCACACGTCTACCGGTTACCGTCACACCACTGAAGGATTCGTTCTATGCCGAGTTCACGCCAACTGTCAAGGGTGAGTCCTGCAATTGCAGTTCCTTAACCTCGTCTTAACCAAAAGGAAAAACGCATGAGCTTAAGGTGCGCATGAGATAAATATCTACCTCGACAAGGAGAAACTCAACGAGATGCCTATTCTGCTTGACGTAGGAGCTGCAAAGGCTTCATTTCCTGCTACCTGCCTTGTCGGAAGAAGATACTCCTTCGACAGTGAGTGACTTGACCACTTCTGGTAATTTATCCTATTACTGACGCAGGCTTACTTTCTCTTTCCAGTCGACGCCTCTGACAAAGATTCTGTTCGAGTGGACATCTGTAGTCCTGATGGTCGAGCGCTTCCTGTGCAGATGGAGGAACTGCCAGACAGGCGTGTCCGAGCCTCCTGTCGTTTCAAAGAGGTAGAGTATAGCGTCTTGTCTTAAGGTCTTGAGGTTGAGCAACGTTGATAAGGAATCATATCTCCTCATGCTTCCAGTGTTTCTGAATGATCAGGGGTATTTATGCTTCAAATGAGTATTACACCCCTCTGAGGCTAACTTTTTCGCATTCATGGCTCCTTGCACCTTAAGCCCTTCTGTATGAACAATTCAGCGTAACCTTAGCCACATTGCTTTCACTTCAACCACTGCTTTTTCATTGTGGAAGATCTTAAAGAAATTCACCATTTTACCGTTGGATCGTCCCTTCAGGTGTGATATATGCAGAGAATTCCGAAAATTCTTTATACTGTGTGAAGGGGTATAAAAGTCTTACCCCTATAAGTAAACCGAAACCCTCAGGCTTGCCGTAAACAGCATGAAGTTGGGAATCTTCCGGTGCCTTGGATGGCGCTATGTGTGCAACGATGATTACATAATTATAAGACTAAATGGGTTCCATAGGACATTTTGCAGTCGCGGATGTGTAGTTTCCTGCGTCAAGACTTCTTGAGATTGCTTGCAAAGCTTTGAAATGTCGAAGACGTCTAGCTGAAGCAGCCTCCAAGTGTTTTAACACTAGGAAGCAGTGACTGAAGTAACGACTGCGATACATGCGATGAATCGTGCTTTCGACGCCTTGATCATGTCCTTGACGGTGGTGGTGAATTGCAACAGCTCGTTCTAATCGGTGACTCTCCACTTTCACGAAATTTTAGAGTTTCTCACCCAGTTTTGGCTCAAAGTTTTGTAAACTGTTTTCGTACTATCAGCAATTTTTCCTTGTCATGTACAGGGGCTGATGCAAGGAAGCAAGCAGCCAATCCCAGCCTTCTCACTCGGTTTTCTCACGTCTGTAATTTGCTAGTCCCCCGTGCATCAGCCACTTTTCCACGCCCAGGGAGAATTTGTTTATAGTACCAGAAGTATGTACAAGCGTGGATAGTGCATCATTTTTAAGCAGCCGAAATGCTCAAAATAAGCTTATGTAAAGTCATGTGAGAATCGCAGAATGCTCGATCGCAAATCCTCCTATAAATGTTGCTTACACTACTAGTCAATTAGCCATCCTGATACGCTGAGCACGCATGGCACGACCTTAACTTTAAAAACACCGGAACTTTTCACCTTTTGATTTAAGAAGCTCCAGGGCAATGTCATAATTTAGGCATTCCCTCTCTAAGAGTGAGAATCTTAATCGTTAGGAAGCACGCTTTCTTAGCTTTGAAAATTTGAGGTTTTATAAGGATTTCACGAAACACGGAGAATAGCGAAAATTGTAAAGATTCAAAATTCGAAAAAGGAAGAAAAAGCGGAAGAGAAAAATGGTTTTATGCGTTGCTATCGTTCCGAAGTCTTCTCGAAAACCGCAAGGTTGCGAGAGCCCAGATGGCGTCGTTCCAGTGTCCGTTTTGATGCCCTTTCGTCTCGTTGCCGTCTCGCGCCTGCGGTCTGTCATTGACTAAACGGACCGGCTCTCAACTTCCTTTTCGTTATGCTGATCGTCCTTGACGGCGGATGTAGTCGTGGGGAGGCAGCGGGGGGAGGGGGGTGCAATGGGAACTGACTTTGGCGGTGTCTCCGCTAGGCGTATGCCGTATCGCGATAGCGGTTTCTTGCCAACGACGACTCCCGCCTGACAGGCAGGCGAACGACATGCGTCGCCATCTTGAACGACGTGCCGCTGCAAAAAGAAGCCACCAAATGTCCCGTGTGACTTGTACTGCTGTACTGCGTTCAGTGCAGAAGCCGGAACTGGTTCCCCGCGAAGAAAAGGAACAACCGCACCCGTAGCTGCTTCCCACCGCTTAACTTGTCAGTTGCAGGTTGGCACCCACTCGATTGATACGTTCGTCGCTGAGCGTCCCGTCGGCGAACGAGTACTGCAGAGAGTCGTCGACACGGTGAACGCCGTCCAACTCGTGTCCGAGGTGAAAAAGGAGATCGTCGGCGAGCGTGCCGAGCACAAGATTCTCATCGTGTCCGGCCTCGAGGAGGAGGTTGACGTTACAGTACGAGGTGAACATAGCAGTCTTCTCTTGCTTTCTCCCTCTGTGCTCTTGTAGTCATCTCGTCATTTCTACCGGTCTCAGATCACGACCGTAACCTTCAAGCAGTGACGCTGACCAAGATCTCTGACACACTTTGGTCCGCCTCGTGGTCGCCAAAGGTACCGTTCTATGATTCTTTAAAAGTGATGGATGAGAAGGCAATGTCGTAGAAGGGGCTTTTCGAGTGTGCGACGCTGTTCATGTATGCTTCACGAGACAGGCAACTTTTTCAAATGTTCACGTTTCTTGATTCGTGTGAAGCTTGTTCCATGCTGTGAAAGTCTTCCGCTTATTTCCTGCTGATCTCAGTTATCGTTAGCTTGCTGATCTATTTATCTGCTGACTATTTTAAGCTGATAGGGTAGAGTGAGCCGAAGAATCGTTTCTCTTCCTCTGCTTTTCAATCTTTCAATCGAGTCGTATGTATAGGAGAAAAATCAGTCGTCGAATAAGGTGTATCAGCAAGGTTTATCAGCAAAGCTTCTCTAATCGTAAGCTAGACCTCTATCTTTCATCAAGGCGTCATTATGACAGCCTGAGAATTTGCAATCCGGCAGCAGTAACGCCGTTGGCATCTGATGATCCCTCTCACCAAATTTACAAAATTGCTACCTTTTTTATGTGACTTTGAGTTTTTTTGTGCAAATAATTCATCGGCACCTACAAAGCATCGGTTTATCGATTGGCATCACAAATGTTAAGAATAAGCAGTACCTTAAGGGGTTAACTCATAGGAGTGAAACAGGTGGGTCCGGTAATATCTTATCGCTTCGTATCATATTTGACAAGCGTATTTATTCGCTCCTGGCATTATCGACTACCGAATTCGTTTGAGTTTACGGGATAAGCCAATCTACCTGTTCAATCATTTCTTTGAAAATCAACCAGTTTTCGATTTTCCGAGGGAGTTTTTGAGTAATTAAACCTTAGCTGTCTGTTCGGTGCCAAATTACGAATGGCGAAACATTCTGCGCTCTCTCCTTTTGCAGGTTCGGTATTTCGGTGCAAATCGCTTTTGAAAACAATGTTCTTCTTTTGTGACCATAAAGTGGAAAGTTCAAGATGAAGCGCTAGTTAATCCCTTGCGGGATGCGCCAACTTTCTTCTTTTACGGGATATCGTGCGCCAACTTTCTTCTTTTACGGGATATCGTGGAGGCGGCTCGAATGCGTGTTTGGCTTACATAAAGACTTGCTGTGCTGAACAAGTCAGCGTTTTTTCATTCCCTTACAAATCGTCTACCGATTCACAGACTCCGGAGTAAGCAAGGGTTGATTGGCCTGACGAAAAGGAAATCCGAACCAAGAACCTTATCCGGGAAGTAGACGACAGCTCACGTCTCTTCCGATTGCTCTACCGCGCTGCGCTTTCTTGTGGCTAAAATGCGATCAAGTTTACAGTTTAAAGCAACTGCTCCATAATTTGTAAGCGTTTCCTCCTAAGTTAAACTCGTGATACTTTCTTTGTGCTGCCTTTCTTTCTATTAGCATGATCTCTAAGCATCACCTAATCCATTACTGCTCGACCGGTATAGAGAATCATCGGGTGCGCTCTTCTTTTCTGACTTTATGATTATGCATTATCGTTACAATACAGTATCCACATCTCGGCAGTGCGAAATAAGAAGCCGACAAGCAGTTTATGTTATCTCCACAAGAATTTTTGAACGCTTACTGATCGCGTTCCAAGCTATTATTTCTGACTACATAGCTGTCGGGTCACTCAGATGCCGAAGGCTTAAATTTGTTTGAACGCTAAAAACAAAACTGAAAATCTGCCGCGCAGCATACAGAGCGAGTTTTATTTTTTATTTTTTTTCATATCATGAAGCAGAAGTATATTTATTGTATTGTATTTCAAAGCTACAGCTGAGATGGGCCGCTGGGAGGCTTTAATCGTACTTAAGAGCAAAGATTACCTATTTTGGCTGTCTAGGACACAACTACCGAGCTTTTAACTAGCATAATTTTTTAAAAATGATTTCGCTTTCTTCATAATTTTTATACAAACACTGGAACAAGGTCATTGCATATGTAAACCGTGAGTCAAGCTTCAAAAAATGTAGCGCCAGGATGGATAATGAAGTTATCAAGTTCCTGAAATTCGCTGTACTTGTCACCTGTGCGTCCTTCGATGTCTAATTGTCCCTCAGTATTCTGGACGTGTTTTTACACGTTGAACATCGTTCATACGCCTAATTCTATCATTCAGAGCGAGGGCAGCCACGAACTGGCGATTTCCGTGGCCGGCATGCCTATCGCCGGCTCGCCGTTCTCCGTGCCAGTTCTGGACCCGTCAGCGGTGCGAGTGATTGGCCTAAGAAACGATCGAGTCGGTGTGGAACAGCAGTTCAATGGTACGTCCTCTCAACACGAAAAGAAGTCGTTCGTTTGACACTCAACGCTATCATTCCAGTCGACTACAACCAGAGCGGCGCGCTGTCGGCTTCGGTGGAGATCAAGTGCGGCTCCAGTTCGGTGCCGTGCACCGTGAAGCGCGTCAAGCCCGGCCTGCTCGTGTGCTCGTTCACGCCGTCTGTGGGCGGACTCTATCTCGTCGACATTCATATTGACGGCCTGATTCTTCCGGGTACGCGACATCGCGCACTCCGTTTCCATGCTCCCTGTCAACCCTGGCCGCTAAAACACGAGAGAATTCATCTGGGATAGATTATCGACACAGGATCTGTGACAGCCATAGCCAGTTTCGCGGGGGTCATACGTTGTTTTGGGTAGCCGCTCTGCAGGAATGTGCGATCCGTACGAGTTCAACGTCTTTTTCAGAGTGCCCGTACGAGTGCAATATCAGTACGAGCGGAGCGGTTCGCGCCTGCGGTGACGCGCTGCGTCGCGCGCAGCGTGGGCGTGTCGCTCGTTTCGAGGTGTCGCTTAACGACGCGACTCGCGGCGAGCTTGACGTGATGGTATCAGGTGACGGATTCTCCTTACAGTTCTTCGAGCCTGATTCGCTTGCCCTCTTGTGTCAGAGTAATTCAGAGACTTTATTTCAGGCGATTTCCTCCCCTCTCCTTGTGCATGTTGTCATTGTGTCTGTGTTCATTGTGTTGTGTGTTGCTTCCAATCGTAACGAGCCAGACCATGTCTCAACTACGCTGTTCTAGATCCAAACGGTGGTCCTCTGCCTGTCAGGTGCTACCGCCAGCAAGATGACAGTTACTGGGTGGAGTTCACTCCTGAACAAACTGGTTAGCAGCATGAAGGTGACGAAGGTGTCGATGCCCACGTCTAATCCGTGTCATCTCCTTAGGAACTCACAACGTTGAAGTGACCTTCGGCGATGTACCCGTGCCCGGCTCGCCTTTCCGCTGTGAGGTCGTCGATCCGAAGAAAGTTCGAGTTCGAGGTCTCACTGATGCTCTGCATCTCCGCCACGTTACCACCATCGACGGTGAGCTATCTTAAGAGCGTAGAGGAAGTGATTGTTGATCAAATTCCCCTTCAAATGGTTGTAAAGTATTGTCAGTTTCAGTTGATCGACGACAGGCTGGTAACGGAGATCTGACGGTGGAAATAAGTGACCCAACTGGAGCACCTCTCAAGATAGAGACACTGAAGTCGCCCGGTGGAGAAGACCGCATCACATTCTTGCCAAATCAGACTGGACCTCACAAAGTGAACGTGAAAGTGGCTGGATTTCAAATTCCTGGTGTGTGGCTGCAGTTTGTTTGCCTTCGCATCTATTACATCATCTATTACATATCGCTGTTTCCGTTTAAAAGAACGCGGTGAACTTTAAACAAGGTTTAAAGGTGTGAAACACAGAATCAGAGCTATTTATAGGAATTTGGCCTATCTTAGTTGGAGAGGCATTGCTAGAAAAACGATGCAAACCAGAACAAGGTGGCTTATTAGTGGACGGAAACTGCATAAAAAGGCCCTATCGTTAGCTAGCCCCCTTTCAATATAAACCCTTTGTAAAGTGGTTCAGCTTCGGTTTTGCCGTCGTTGTCAAGAAGATACTGATCAAGAAGATACTGAAGACAGCATTGTGGCTATTCCCTCAGTCTTTTCACCCCATGCGCCCTAGCCGAGGAGGGGGGGGGGGGGAGAGATAATGAAGCAGGAAATGTTTCTTGCTGACGTTCAAGATAAACAAAAAGGATAAAGGACGGCGTCGCTCAATCCTTTTTTGGGATGCGCCACGCATTCTACCTCTACGGGATGTCGTGGAGGTGATTTAAATGCATATTTGTCCATACAGTGACTAGTTTTGGCCTGCTGGTGAACACATCAGCTCTCTATCCTTCCCAGAGTAGTACTGTGCCAATTCACTTCCTCGGTACGATGAAAGACTTGTTTGGCCTTTGCGGGAAATCCGATCTAAGAACCTAGGATCGGGTGCACGCGACAGCTGGCACCTCTTCTGACTGCGCTACACGCGTTAGGTTCAGGATACGTCTGTTATCCGACACTCAGCTACATATTACTTTTTCTCTTGTTACCTTCCATAGCCAAAGCAGAATACTAGCAAGTACTACAGTTTTCGAATAGTATAATAATTTACTGCGTGTGAAGTAGCTGGAGATCGCTGGAGGAGTAGCGATCGGAGGAGCTCCGGCTGTGGCGCTCACCCCGAATGAGGGTTCTAAGTTCGGGTCCCGGTCAAGCCAACTAATCCTTACCTATAATACGCCGGTTTGTCGATGAATGGGCTTAGATCTGGAAAGGATAAAGCACTGACTTGTCCATTGGCTGCCCACCGGAACCGTTGCGTAGGCCAAATACGTATTCATATTGTCTCCATGATATTCGCAAAAGTGGATAGTAGATCACAACCCAAACAGAGTTGATCAAAGTCGTTATATATCATCCAAATAGCTGAATGTGTTGACAAGGCTGTTCATTGTAGCTTTTGATTCTTGAAAGAAATTACACTACTCAAAGAAACACTGTTTGTGACAGATTGGAAGTTTAGGAAGCCCTCTTGTGACTCTACGCTGCCTATTGCTATAAAAGTTGAAGACCGGCCAGTTAGTTGGATTCCTTTCAACACTTCAACATGGAACAGTTCAAGTTTTTGTGCTTAAATACAGCACCTATCTATATTAAACCAATCTATTCAATTATTAAGGCTGTGGCCGTATTATGAGTTGATAATGCAAATGTGGTTGTATACGATAATCTTCATCTGACTGTTGTGAACAAAGGTTTACTAGTGGCTACTACGTTGGGGAGCAGTTACTCTGGAATCCGTGGGAGGTATCGCTGTCATACGGTAACCAGTTGCTTGTGCTCACCTCCTTTATTTGCCTACCACTAGCCCTCGTCCTTAAAGGTATTTAAGGGATTGCAGCACTTCTACTGCTGCATTTTTTAACAGGACAAGGTGCTTTTCTATCTGGGTGCAGTCCACTCAAAAGTTCTCGCAAGCCTTCGAAGTACTTATGTAATGAATGCTTCAGCTGTTCCACTGAACGTTGTGATATTTTCCAATCAGTGCAGAGTCTCCAGTCTAAGACCGCCGTGATAAGCATGAAACGGTTTCAGGCTATCCCCAAACTGTGGTCGTCTCCGAGCAGCCACAGCCGAGTGTCTACGGCGCAGCCGTCGACCATTCCATCAAAATAGACGAGCCAGCTAGCCTTATCTTCGACCCCAAGGGCAATAACGGTGGCCTGAAAGTCAGTGTTGTCGGTCCCAGGGACAACAAGGTAAATTGTGGTGGCAATGAAGGTATGCACAGCATCAGAAGGATGGAGGATTCGTTCAGGTTCGGCATAAGGTAATACGACGACCGAACGGCACGTCAGAAGTCGTGTTTTCTCCTGAAGAAGTTGGCCCACATACTGTAAGTATCGACTTCAACAACAAGCCAATTGCCGGTGAGTTTTTTTTTGAGACGGTGTTTGCATTTTTCCTTTCTAAAAAATACAACGTTATGTAACCAAGACAGTGTTTTTGGGAGTGGTAGGTGGTATAAGTAGTGTAGATCACTTGGTTTTTAATGAAGAACGTTAGTGATCAAAAACATCCTATGTAATTGTATCTGTTTCCTGATGGAGATGTGAAATTCAGTTCACGATGTCATGTGCGTTCCAAATTTTCAAGTGAAGATAGGTGGAAGTGAAGTTTTTCACCAGACACCTCCATTGACATCAGTCTACTTTTCATCACAACGACTTGAATTCGTCGCTGATTGGGAAGAACGGATGTGTGCGGGGACAAATTATGTGTATGATGTCCCACGATTTAAATCTATTCCCACTTTTCCGAGGAGGATACCGATTGCGACACCACATTGCACTCCTTAGTATTATGAAAATGCTAAAAAAAATATTCAATTGGTCGAGAGTAGTTAATTTCCTGTTATCGCTTCTACAACATTAGGGTACGGTAGAATTTAGGTTAATGGGAGGGTAGCAAAAGCAATGCTCAGGTGCCCAGGATCGTGTATTTCTAGACCATAAAGAGGATGAGTCTAGAATGTTAGGTTTCAAGGCGCGTTAGGAAGTCCACTTCCAAGAGGGAAATGAAAATCACCTTCTTCTGGCCACTCTGTATCTCCTTCCTAGTACGCGGTAAAGTTGTGTTCGTATATTTCTCTGAAGGGTTGGCTTTCGTGGTCTTCAGAAGGATGTGAAGGGATTGTATTGTACGACCTGGATGCAGAGTCAAATCTATTAGCGCCTACCCTTCACCTTTCGCCACTAGGCCAGATGGATCGCAGAAATCGTCAGCTCCCCGAATGAACTCATGTTTTGGATCTCGTCCTGACCACCAAAACTTTCCAACTTCCGAGATCGATGATGTATTACCAGGCAGCCTGGAAGGGATAAAACACTGCCTAGCCAGCCGGCCAGACTTTCCAAAGCATTGTTTCATGTAGGCAGCGTGGGGAAATAGGAACGGGCCAGCCGCTAAAGCCGCAACGAATAGCCGTGTCACTCATAGTGGGCGTGTACGGATGCGCCCTGATTGGCTGGCGCGTGTTCGTTCAGTGATCTAATTGGTTGTGGTTGCTTGCGCACTCCCACCTCCTTATGCCACCCAAATTAACGACATAGGCTGCCGCCATGATATTTTTAGGGATAGAATACGTTGATTGACGCCCAGCTTTATCGTGCTATGCCCACAGACAGTAGCAAAACATTGAACCGTGGGCGATTTCGAAAATGCCTACGGTTTAATATCTTGTAATGCCTTTAAGGTTTAATGTAATGTAATGCCGCCTTTTCTCTTCGAATATGGTTGAAGCGGATTTTACTCCAATCATACTCCGGATTTTACGGGTTTAATGAAGACTGGAAATTATCCAAACGATGCTATTCTTTAATATGGCGTACTTGGGGAAAGATTAATGCGCCAGACCAATTAGGCGTATCGAGCGGCACTCAGAGGGAGGGGTGAATGTACGCTCGGTCTCTGATTGGCTGGTGCCACCCGTCCTCCCCATATAGGCCAGATTGACGAGTTCTACTCTCCATGCTACGCACCACGTTGTTACTTCCTTTAAGAATTTGAAACTACTGGATGCTTTTATTAAGCTGCAATGGTGCTAGAAGAAAAACGTCTCTTATTGTAGTAACGTAGTCATCCGATTAATTTTCTCGCTGGATATTCGGCATCTTCACTAATCTGAGGGACGAGTTGTTATTTACTGGCTATGATAGTCATGCCGCGCTTTCTAGTTTTAAGTGCTATTATCGAACGAAGATGTTGACAAGTGCCGAAGATAGTGTCAACAAAAGCTGTAAGGGTTTACTTTCTCTCGGTCACGACCCAAGAGGGGTCGGTCGTTGAGTTCCAGTTCAGTATTGACCATGATTTCGTCGTTGTTCAGGTAGTCCGTTTACGGTGCGTGTAGTCGATCCATCGAAAGTGGTCGTGAATGATCTCGACATGGATCGCGATGGTTCGTTTTTGCTTCGTCTTGGCCAGCAGAACATGTTTGACGTCGACGCCACCGCTGCCGGACCCGGTCAGTTTGCTGTCTCGCTTCTTGTGGCTGACTCATGTTCCCAGTTATGGAGGATATTACAGGCAAACTTCGTGCTGAAGTTCGGAACTCCGAGAGTGCGCTGCTCGGTGAAGGTCCGGCCGTCGACGATCTCGGCTACGGGAAATACCGCGTCGCGTTCACTCCGAAGCAACCCGGACGGTGAGCCTCTGAATCCGTTTCACTAACGCATTCCGAATTTTCCTCGAAATTGACCTCCATATTCGTGTCCACGCGGCATCACTTACTTGAGCTGTGCAGAGAGACCGTAGTCGTTTCTATTTTAAGATTGTGGATTCCTTTCAATTCCTTGGGCATGGGCGGGACTCCAACTCGATTTTTTCGCTATCATAGCGGCGTATGCTTCATATTTCATCACTGGGATGTGTTTTTTTTCATTCTCCTTATCCGGAAAGTTATCGTTAAGGGCTATCAGCAATATTGCTATCATGGGTGGAAAAGGTGAGAACACGTGCTTGGTTAGCACCGTGAGTAAATTCTTGCGCAGAAAGTGAGCGAAGCGTGTTCGGTTGCCACCTTGGATAATGTTTCGACCACGAATTGCCGTTTCCTGTTGCATGGGAAATCCCGATGTAGCGCTAGGTAAAGATACTAGGAGAAAAATCGTATTCAGAGTTCCCTTAGTCGGAAAATCTAGTTGACCTCTGACCTGGAGGAGCGCTATCCGCAGATGGGTGGGTGCAGAGATGTGGCTAGGTCCATCTGGACGTGATAAAGCTCACCCTAGGTGGACCTAGCCTAGTTGATGAACGAGAATGTTTTTCGTATCTCATTGTTGCATTTTAGGTCCACCTAGGATGCGCTCTGTCCTAGGTGGACCCTTGAAATTCTCTGCACCCACCGAGCGCATGAGCTTTCGAACCCATTTGCAGTGGGCTCGTGGCGCTGACCCTTTTTCCAAATCTTTTCCGGTTTACTATGCTATGTATGGGGTTAACAAAAGCGCTAGTGGGCTTGTACCTGCACTACACCCGTTGTACGGAGAGACAGAGAGAGAGAGGGAACGAACTCCGGGATGGGGCTCATCTAACCTACTCGTGATAGGATGTGTCACCCCGACAATGAGGGAAAAAGCACCGAAAAATTAATATCCGTCCAGGCCAAGAGGGGTTCAGTACAAGGGTACAGCACTGCGGCATGGCATACAATTCGTTGAAATTCGTTAAATGTGTGGCAGATTCACAGGGTGACTCCTCTCTCCTACCCCTCTCCCGGAGCTTTTAGCACCCTGTTTTACAACAAAATGCGTCCTACTCAATCACTACAAGCAGCAAGAAATGCCCTTCCGGTCACATACGAGTTTTCGTTCCACAGCTATCGAGCCAACCACGGTATGTCTAGCGCCCTGTTCGCGCTTTGTCCAAATGTTTAGGCTAAAGGATAGACCCTGAGTGCTTATAGTAAATTCGCATACTGTGTGGTCGAATATAGTTAGCAGTATCGCGACTTTCTCGCGATCATAGGACGATTTCGTGGGATATTGTGAGGAATTTCGCTTAGATATTTAACAGATTGTGCAGCTATGCAAACAAAAACTCCCTATAAAAGAATCATATGGGAAAATTCACATGGCGCTCTTCTCATGTTCCATTTTTCTATTCTTCATTCTTTAGTAGGATGTTTTTAAGACACTCTAATGTCTAATGTATTTGTACATTGGAGTTTTGGTTTAATTACCCAAGTTTAAGGTAAACTGTGTCGAACAACTGGTGTATGTGTGTACCGAAGGACATATTCTGAACCACCGACAAATCTAACTTAAGAAGGTCCAAAAGGATTAGTACAAGCGTTAACGAATTTCTTTTAGTTACTCGATTTACCTCTACTGGAATGATCTACCGGTCGAGAGTGCTTTCCCTGTCCGAGCCCGATCATCCGATGAACGAGCCACGACATCTCGAGAAGCCGTAGTTCCCGTTACACATACGAGGTATCGCTTGGCTGTTAAGCGGGTCTTGGTAAAGCACGTCACCATCCTCGTCTCAGAGACAAGTCGTCTTCTTCCATGGATGATGAGCTATCTCGAGTAATAGTCCGCGGCGACGGCCTTCATCGAGCGCAACTCAAAGAGCCGAACGAGTTCATCGTCGACGGTAGTGACGTGACACGAGGTCAGTGGTGTTATCAGAATGAGTAGGAATTCCTCCGAAATTAATTGTTCAAAGAAAAAACCCTCTCATCTTTAGAAGGACGGTTAACGGCGACGTTATTTGGCACGAAGGCAGACGTACCGGTGCGAGTCCAACAACTGGGGCATAACGTCTACAAGGTGAGGTGTATGGTTATGGGCGTTCGAGAAGTGTTCTTCTGCTCGATCATGTTCTATTGTATTACTATTTATTATTTTTATCGCATTATTGTTGTTTTTAAAGACATTGGACGAAACCACACGTGTGAAACACGCCAAGAACATTAAATTTGAAAATTTGAAAAGTCGTCACCATAAGGTCTTGAACAATGCTTGCTTGATGTTTTGGAACGATCATTCTCTACGATACAAAAAGCGTCGAAAAATTCCAAACAAGAATAAGCAACTCTATTCCGTGGAAGGGTAGGTATTCTAGTAGCCGTGAACTTCCAGGAACTTACAGTACTCCATTACTTGCCTTGCTACGAACAAAAGCGTCACACTCACTAATGTAGGGACTTTTCGTTGTTTCGTTCTGTTCACTGCGCACTTCAGGGGACCTACACGCCACTCACGGGAGGAACCTACGAACTTCACATACTTTGGAATGGCACTCACGTCAAGGGTTCGCCATTTAAGGTAGCCATCTTTTAAACACCGTTCTTATCCACTGATTCGGCAAGGTGTTATCTCTTCAGGTTAACGCTGACACGTCATCAACTCCGGCCGAGCTCATCTCTGTTGACAGTTCGTCGCTTAAAATCGGCATCATAAACGACGATATCAAGACGGTCATTGATACCCGACGAGCTGGACCAGGTAGGACATTGTTCCACCCTTTCAGCTTTCATCTCACACTTTGCCAACCTATCGTTCTATTTCCTTACAGGACAACTCTCCGCACAATGTATGGGACCGGTGAAGCTGGCTTACTGTGAGCTGTACGACCACAGGGATGGTACCTACACGTTGAGTGTGAGACCGACCGAGGTTGGTAGAGAGCCTTCAGTGGGTTTTAGAACCCAAACGCTATACTAAGTGCTGATATTTAAGGTCGGAAAGCACACGTTAGTGATCAAGTACAACGATCAGCATGTTCGAGGCAGTCCATTCCTCATCCACGTGTCCATGCCACCAGATCCATCCAAGGTTCGAGTCTACGGACCAGGCATCGAGCACGGCATTCTGAGCTTGTAAGTTGTCATCGATGTAGGGGAATGACCCTAGTGTTCCTGTGTCATCCTAGTGCTTTTTGAGTTAAGCATTGAAAGGAAATGCATCAGTGCAGGTGATTGTGAACTATAGTACGTCGTCCCCTTTGTGTAGCTCACTTTCCAAGACGAGCAAGTGAAGCTGAACGCTGCTTCTGTAGGCCACCAATGCTGGGCTCATCAACAGAGTTATCCTTGCGGTTATTTCAGGATGAACCCAAAGTCCCCCTTTTATAAAATGATAAAAGATGAGGGAAAAAAGATGGTGTTATTCATCCCCTCTTTCCACGGGATGTCGTGGAGGCAATTTGAATGTGCATTTGGGCTCTACAATGATTTGAGGTGGCCAGCCGATGATCAAATCGGTGTTGTATCCTTCCCAGATCAGACAAGGCTTGTGCCAATTCAGCGACCCAGGACCGATGAAGGGGTTGGTTGGCCTGAGCATTAAACCGAACCAAGTACCTGGAATCGAGTGAACGCGACAACCGGCGCCTCCTCTGACGTGCCTTTATTGTCTATCAACTGCAGGTAGATAATCGAACTAAGCAATTAGATGTAGCGCTCATCAGTTCGCCGAAGCATACGAGCAACGTTTCGTTACTGGAAACCTGTCGATGAAAGTACAATATGTCTTATGTGAAAATCTCAGGATCCGCTGTTGCAGGTTCAAGTCGAACTTCGTTGTTGAGACTAGGGGAGCTGGAGCAGGACAGTTGACTGTTCGAGTACGAGGTCCAAAAGGCGCATTCAATGTGGAGATGCAGGTGAGTTCGAACGCGTCCTCTTCCATGTATATTGATGACGGCGTGCATTGAACGATTAATTCTTATAGAGGGAGAAGAAGAACGAGCGAACGATTCACTGCAAGTACGAGCCGAAGGAGCCTGGAGACTATCAGGTACGCCCGGAATGCGACTGCTCCTCTATCGTCTTCAAGCCTAACTTACTTCTCTTGATTCAGGTGGAAGTGAAATGGCATGGAGACCACGTGCCTGGCAGTCCGTTCTTGGTGATGATCGTCGACACGGAGCAGGAGTTGTCGCGATTCCTGCGCGGAGAAGCGCCGTCACCGACCCCGGCCACCCCGTTCGTGCCTCCCGGCTGGGTTGGGCCACCTCCAATGTTCCCACCGCCGATGGGCCAGCGCTACGGACCGCCACTTCCGATGGGCCCCATGGGCCCGATCGGGCCGCCGCCACCACCTGGCGCCATGATGCCGTTCAACGCACCTCCTCCTCCTCGGCACAAAGCCAAGTATCACTGATGAACTACGCAGTACAAGGTGACCTTCTAGCTAAGAACAGTGTAGAATACTGTGATATGTAGCAGATCTGCGAGTCACACTCGCAGTTGCTGCAAGCCTAGTGTATTTATAGCTGATATGCCACTGATCGTGGTGAGATTAACACGCCCTGTTGTAGTCCTTCAACGTTTGAAGCCCCGTTAGTGATGATATGAAGACAATTGGCTCAAACCACTTCTACTTACGCGATAATCTTGCTGATTATGAGAAATTCTGCCGAATAACGTCCAATGCTCAGAAATTTCATATACGTTTATGACTTACCGTGGTACTGTATGACATATACGCCCGATTTCGTTAACCACTCCGCCTTTTCTCATTCCGTCGTCATCTGTCCCGTCGTTCTCTTCAACTGTCCCTCTCGCCGTGTCTTTTTCACATTGGTTCTCTCTGATCCATAATGACATTTTCTTCTTCGTTGATCACTCGTGATGTTTGTGAGTGTAGTAATCCCATCCTACTCAACTCGTTATTTTCTAGTGTATTTGTGTTGAAACGCTACGCTGTCATCGACATACTATGAGTCTCGTACTGTTTTTAAAACATTAACGTTAGAGCTGTTTCCCTTCCATTACTGAGTGATATATTTTGGTATGAAAGTTCTATATAACGTGAACGAAAAAATTCGAATGACCTACATATGCAAGCGCACCACTACATGAAGCGTGCCCAACTGATGTAGCATTTCTCCACATCTCCGAGAAATCAGCAGTATAAGCAGCGGAACGGTCGGAATAGCAATGGACAGAGGGATTGAGGGACACGTTCTCTCATCGCATTCAGGGATGGGTGGAAACTGGAAATTTTCCCACAAAACAGAAAATCGCTTATGTCAGAAGACAGAAAGATAAGAAAACAGAAAATTTTCAGATTATCTGATGGCCTAACTATTCTATCCGAAGATGCATTCTTCCAGAGCAAAACATAAAACAGAAAATTTCGAAATTACCATACGACCTAACTATTCTAACCAAAGATCCATTTTTCCAGTAGCAAGTACTTTTGTATGACTGGAAATGTAGCTGTGGACCAGCGTCTTAACTTGCAAGCATTTATAAAAAATATCTAGTATCCTTCAGATTCAATACGATCAGTAAATTGCAAACCTTGACTCCTAGGAATCTCATAATTTGAAGTGTGCACATTACCCATCAGCTTCGTTTCACAGCTAACGTTCTTACTTTCACAGAAACTTTTTACTAACACTCTTTCACAGAAACTCGCGTAGTATTGCGATTACATCGATAACCGCAGTACTACAAGAGTTTTTTTTTTTGTTGAAAAATAAATGGTTTGGTTCTTCAGATGCTGGGCTAGAGAGGAAGAGATACAAAAATGGCTTATAGATGACGAATTTTACCCATTGCATTCAACATAAAATATAACGGTTTCAGGCCCACTGATCCTGCTCAAAATGAAGGTGTAGTCACAAAAGAGACGATTGCTAGATTAGTGGTCTCATTAGTGAGAAATTGGTCTTTCAAACAGTCAAATACGTTGATGGCTCATTACCCATTGTTTACATGTTTCAACTCCACTGCTTGAGTTTATAGACACCCTTGCAACATACTCTAAAGCTGTGCAGGGATTCGTTGAGTATTACTGGCTGCGCCGGAATCTACATGTATTCCTAGTTCGTCTCGTTCTACGAGAATACCCTTCCTTGTAAGTGACCTAGTTTTCGCGTAGTTGAAAGCTTTCAGGTGATCTCAGCAATGCTCTTATAGCTTTTAGCTGCTCCTTAGCAGACTAAAGATGTTGAGCACTGGCTTGGTATTTCACAGAACAGCACGAGATTGTGCCTAAAGGGGCTGTTAAAACAACAGTTTTTGGATGTAAGTGCTTTCTTGAACGCGCGTGTACACGAAAAGAATGGGGATCAAGCATGTACCCCCTCCATCATATTATTATTAATATTAATATTAATATTAATATTATTATTATTATTATTATTATTATTAATATTATTATTATTATTATTATTATTATTATTCATGTATGCATATGTCTCAGTGGAGGACCAGCAGAACCGTCTTGTTGTACAACATGAGAGACGTGCACGAAATTGGCAACTATCACCGGATCTGCATGCTGTTCGTAGTGTACAAGCTGTTCACTTGAGCC
Organism: Heligmosomoides polygyrus polygyrus; assembly: GCA_947396885.1. Taxonomy (NCBI): domain Eukaryota; kingdom Metazoa; phylum Nematoda; class Chromadorea; order Rhabditida; family Heligmosomidae; genus Heligmosomoides; species Heligmosomoides polygyrus. Next base: position 79,233,853 of record OX377206.1, on the reverse strand, counting down.
ATCCTGAATAGGATTAGCAGAAGGCTGGACGAAGGACAGCCATACGAACAAGCGGAATTTCGGAGAGGATTCAGCACGATCTACCACATACCATTACGAAGCTCATCGAATTGTCGCGAGAGTACAAGCTGTCGCTGTGTCTTACGTTCATCGACCTGAAGAAAACATTCGACTCCGTCGAGTCTGAAGCGGTCCTCGAAGCCCTTCTCACTCAGGGCGTTTTCAGAGTCCTTCGAGAGCTGTACAGTGATTTCACGACCAAGATATACATTATACAAAATACGCTACGCACTGCTTCAGATACGTGTATCTAGGTCGCGAACTCAACAACCAGCATATGCAAGTGTGTGGGGGGACGAGTGGCTTGGGGAGCTTTCAAAACCGTCGAAGAAGTCGTGAAAAAGACGGAGAACGTCCGACTCCGTGCCCAGCTATTCGCCTCCACTGTTCTTCCTGTGTCCTAACATACTCCATGGAGACCTGGGCTATGCGAAAGCAGTATGAACACGCGATCAGCGTCGCGCAGCGTGGAATCGAGAGGGCGATGCTCGGAGAGACACGACTCACGCAGGCGATTGTAGGCCTCCGGGATTCCGAGCTTCGTCGACGTTCGAAGATCGAGACGCTGTTGCATGGGCCAAATCGTCGAAAACTAGATGGACCGGCCACGTAATGCTCTTCGCAGACACCCACTGGAGGAGAGCCCTGAATCAGTCCAGCTGGATCTCAAGAGAACATCAGAACGCAGACCAACGCGTTGGTCGGACTTGATCGAGAAAGCTCTGAACAAGCGATATGACGCCCTTCGTGACCGTCAGGAGAGGAGGATGCAGTAGAGCATTTTGCCACGCGACTGAGATGAGTGGAGACGCTGTTTAGTGCCCGCTCGAGCACCTCGATGGTCGAAGAGATCACATATGATAGAGCCAAACAAAATTTTTCATCCTTTAAGCCGAAGGTGGAGAATAAACCTACCCGCAGTAACTCTACGACCGGCGGTTAGCTAACAGATAATTGGATGCTCTTAGAACAGTAGTTTCGTAGCCGCTGTATAAAAGAAAGTAATCAAAGATGGTTCAAATTACCGCAAAAATCGAAAGAATACGAAGCCAAATTATGAAAGTCGAGAAATGTTTTATGATGGAACTCAATGTCAGCAGCACCTAGGCAATCAATAAAGAGGAATTGTTCAGAAGTGTATGACGCAAGCACATCAAGCACATTTCTTCTACAGGAGCACATATCAAAACGCCGCAATTTTGATGTTTAAAATTCTCTGAAGCATAATTTTGCAATGAGACACATGATTCTATGATACCTTTTGAACTCTTTCCATTGGATTCCTATTATATAAAGCAGAGAGGCATGAATCACGACTGGTGACATTCCCAGCGTGGTGACATCCTCAGCGACCGCTGACATTCCCGGCGGCTGGTGACATTCCCAGCGACTGGTGACATTCGCAGCGTCTGGTGACATACGCAGCGTCTGGTGACAACTGGCTATCAAGCGGGAGACGGGTTGAGGGGCACGCCCGCTCATCGCATTGCACCTCAGTTACGGTCTCGCTGAGCCCGCGTCATATACGGGGCGCTGTCGGGGTCACAGCACCGAGGGGTGGTCCGGATATCTCTGGTTCCTTTGCATTTGACCGAGAAAATCTTTCGCCTTTTACTAAAGATTTCCGTGCAAAGGAGCAATTATGAGTATTTCACAATTTTTGGAATCCCCTCGAAAGAGCGGGACACAAGCGAAGACACCGAAGCAGACGGCCGGGCATCGTTCGATGCAGTTGGAGCGACGGGGTCATGCTATCAAGCGGGAGACGGGTTGAGGGGCACGCCCGCTCATCGCGTTGCACCTCAGTTACGGTCTCGCTGAGCCCGCGTCATATACGGGGCGCTGTCGGGGTCACAGCACCGAGGGGTGGTCCGGATATCTCTGGTTCCTTTGCATTTGACCGAGAAAATCTTTCGCCTTTTACTAAAGATTTCCGTGCAAAGGAGCAATTATGAGTATTTCACAATTTTTGGAATCCCCTCGAAAGAGCGGGACACAAGCGAAGACACCGAAGCAGACGGCCGGGCATCGTTCGATGCAGTTGGAGCGACGGGGTCATGCTATCAAGCGGGAGACGGGTTGAGGGGCACGCCCGCTCATCGCATTGCACCTCAGTTACGGTCTCGCTGAGCCCGCGTCATATACGGGGCGCTGTCGGGGTCACAGCACCGAGGGGTGGTCCGGATATCTCTGGTTCCTTTGCATTTGACCGAGAAAATCTTTCGCCTTTTACTAAAGATTTCCGTGCAAAGGAGCAATTATGAGTATTTCACAATTTTTGGAATCCCCTCGAAAGAGCGGGACACAAGCGAAGAGACCGAAGCAGACGGCCGGGCATCGTTCGATGCTGTTGGAGCGACGGGGTCATGCTATCAAGCGGGATACGGGTTGAGGGGCACGCCCGCTCATCGCATTGCACCTCAGTTACGGTCTCGCTGAGCCCGCGTCATATACGGGGCGCTGTCGGGGTCACAGCACCGAGGGGTGGTCCGGATATCTCTGGTTCCTTTGCATTTGACCGAGAAAATCTTTCGCCTTTTACTAAAGATTTCCGTGCAAAGGAGCAATTATGAGTATTTCACAATTTTTGGAATCCCCTCGAAAGAGCGGGACACAAGCGAAGACACCGAAGCAGACGGCCGGGCATCGTTCGATGCAGTTGGAGCGATGGGGTCATGCTATCAAGCGGGAGACGGGTTGAGGGGCACGCCCGCTCATCGCATTGCACCTCAGTTACGGTCTCGCTGAGCCCGCGTCATATACGGGGCGCTGTCGGGGTCACAGCACCGAGGGGTGGTCCGGATATCTCTGGTTCCTTTGCATTTGACCGAGAAAATCTTTCGCCTTTTACTAAAGATTTCCGTGCAAAGGAGCAATTATGAGTATTTCACAATTTTTGGAATCCCCTCGAAAGAGCGGGACACAAGCGAAGACACCGAAGCAGACGGCCGGGCATCGTTCGATGCTGTTGGAGCGACGGGGTCATGCTATCAAGCGGGAGACGGGTTGAGGGGCACGCCCGCTCATCGCATTGCACCTCAGTTACGGTCTCGCTGAGCCCGCGTCATATACGGGGCGCTGTCGGGGTCACAGCACCGAGGGGTGGTCCGGATATCTCTGGTTCCTTTGCATTTGACCGAGAAAATCTTTCGCCTTTTACTAAAGATTTCCGTGCAAAGGAGCAATTATGAGTATTTCACAATTTTTGGAATCCCCTCGAAAGAGCGGGACACAAGCGAAGAGACCGAAGCAGACGGCCGGGCATCGTTCGATGCTGTTGGAGCGACGGGGTCATGCTATCAAGCGGGAGACGGGTTGAGGGGCACGCCCGCTCATCGCATTGCACCTCAGTTACGGTCTCGCTGAGCCCGCGTCATACACGGGGCGCTGTCGGGGTCACAGCACCGAGGGGTGGTCCGGATATCTCTGGTTCCTTTGCATTTGACCGAGAAAATCTTTCGCCTTTTACTAAAGATTTCCGTGCAAAGGAGCAATTATGAGTATTTCACAATTTTTGGAATCCCCTCGAAAGAGCGGGACACAAGCGAAGACACCGAAGCAGACGGCCGGGCATCGTTCGATGCAGTTGGAGCGACGGGGTCATGCTATCAAGCGGGAGACGGGTTGAGGGGCACGCCCGCTCATCGCGTTGCACCTCAGTTACGGTCTCGCTGAGCCCGCGTCATATACGGGGCGCTGTCGGGGTCACAGCACCGAGGTGTGGTCCGGATATCTCTGGTTCCTTTGCATTTGACCGAGAAAATCTTTCGCCTTTTACTAAAGATTTCCGTGCAAAGGAGCAATTATGAGTATTTCACAATTTTTGGAATCCCCTCGAAAGAGCGGGACACAAGCGAAGACACCGAAGCAGACGGCCGGGCATCGTTCGATGCTGTTGGAGCGACGGGGTCATGCTATCAAGCGGGAGACGGGTTGAGGGGCACGCCCGCTCATCGCGTTGCACCTCAGTTACGGTCTCGCTGAGCCCGCGTCATATACGGGGCGCTGTCGGGGTCACAGCACCGAGGGGTGGTCCGGATATCTCTGGTTCCTTTGCATTTGACCGAGAAAATCTTTCGCCTTTTACTAAAGATTTCCGTGCAAAGGAGCAATTATGAGTATTTCACAATTTTTGGAATCCCCTCGAAAGAGCGGGACACAAGCGAAGACACCGAAGCAGACGGCCGGGCATCGTTCGATGCTGTTGGAGCGACGGGGTCATGCTATCAAGCGGGAGACGGGTTGAGGGGCACGCCCGCTCATCGCGTTGCACCTCAGTTACGGTCTCGCTGAGCCCGCGTCATATACGGGGCGCTGTCGGGGTCACAGCACCGAGGGGTGGTCCGGATATCTCTGGTTCCTTTGCATTTGACCGAGAAAATCTTTCGCCTTTTACTAAAGATTTCCGTGCAAAGGAGCAATTATGAGTATTTCACAATTTTTGGAATCCCCTCGAAAGAGCGGGACACAAGCGGAGACACCGAAGCAGACGGCCGGGCATCGTTCGATGCTGTTGGAGCGACGGGGTCATGCTATCAAGCGGGAGACGGGTTGAGGGGCACGCCCGCTCATCGCATTGCACCTCAGTTACGGTCTCGCTGAGCCCGCGTCATATACGGGGCGCTGTCGGGGTCACAGCACCGAGGGGTGGTCCGGATATCTCTGGTTCCTTTGCATTTGACCGAGAAAATCTTTCGCCTTTTACTAAAGATTTCCGTGCAAAGGAGCAATTATGAGTATTTCACAATTTTTGGAATCCCCTCGAAAGAGCGGGACACAAGCGAAGACACCGAAGCAGACGGCCGGGCATCGTTCGATGCTGTTGGAGCGACGGGGTCATGCTATCAAGCGGGAGACGGGTTGAGGGGCACGCCCGCTCATCGCGTTGCACCTCAGTTACGGTCTCGCTGAGCCCGCGTCATATACGGGGCGCTGTCGGGGTCACAGCACCGAGGGGTGGTCCGGATATCTCTGGTTCCTTTGCATTTGACCGAGAAAATCTTTCGCCTTTTACTAAAGATTTCCGTGCAAAGGAGCAATTATGAGTATTTCACAATTTTTGGAATCCCCTCGAAAGAGCGGGACACAAGCGAAGACACCGAAGCAGACGGCCGGGCATCGTTCGATGCTGTTGGAGCGACGGGGTCATGCTATCAAGCGGGAGACGGGTTGAGGGGCACGCCCGCTCATCGCGTTGCACCTCAGTTACGGCCTCGCTGAGCCCGCGTCATATACGGGGCGCTGTCGGGGTCACAGCACCGAGGGGTGGTCCGGATATCTCTGGTTCCTTTGCATTTGACCGAGAAAATCTTTCGCCTTTTACTAAAGATTTCCGTGCAAAGGAGCAATTATGAGTATTTCACAATTTTTGGAATCCCCTCGAAAGAGCGGGACACAAGCGAAGACACCGAAGCAGACGGCCGGGCATCGTTCGATGCTGTTGGAGCGACGGGGTCATGCTATCAAGCGGGAGACGGGTTGAGGGGCACGCCCGCTCATCGCATTGCACCTCAGTTACGGTCTCGCTGAGCCCGCGTCATATACGGGGCGCTGTCGGGGTCACAGCACCGAGGGGTGGTCCGGATATCTCTGGTTCCTTTGCATTTGACCGAGAAAATCTTTCGCCTTTTACTAAAGATTTCCGTGCAAAGGAGCAATTATGAGTATTTCACAATTTTTGGAATCCCCTCGAAAGAGCGGGACACAAGCGAAGACACCGAAGCAGACGGCCGGGCATCGTTCGATGCTGTTGGAGCGACGGGGTCATGCTATCAAGCGGGAGACGGGTTGAGGGGCACGCCCGCTCATCGCGTTGCACCTCAGTTACGGTCTCGCTGAGCCCGCGTCATATACGGGGCGCTGTCGGGGTCACAGCACCGAGGGGTGGTCCGGATATCTCTGGTTCCTTTGCATTTGACCGAGAAAATCTTTCGCCTTTTACTAAAGATTTCCGTGCAAAGGAGCAATTATGAGTATTTCACAATTTTTGGAATCCCCTCGAAAGAGCGGGACACAAGCGAAGACACCGAAGCAGACGGCCGGGCATCGTTCGATGCTGTTGGAGCGACGGGGTCATGCTATCAAGCGGGAGACGGGTTGAGGGGCACGCCCGTTCATCGCATTGCACCTCAGTTACGGTCTCGCTGAGCCCGCGTCATATACGGGGCGCTGTCGGGGTCACAGCACCGAGGGGTGGTCCGGATATCTCTGGTTCCTTTGCATTTGACCGAGAAAATCTTTCGCCTTTTACTAAAGATTTCCGTGCAAAGGAGCAATTATGAGTATTTCACAATTTTTGGAATCCCCTCGAAAGAGCGGGACACAAGCGAAGACACCGAAGCAGACGGCCGGGCATCGTTCGATGCTGTTGGAGCGACGGGGTCATGCTATCAAGCGGGAGACGGGTTGAGGGGCACGCCCGCTCATCGCGTTGCACCTCAGTTACGGTCTCGCTGAGCCCGCGTCATATACGGGGCGCTGTCGGGGTCACAGCACCGAGGGGTGGTCCGGATATCTCTGGTTCCTTTGCATTTGACCGAGAAAATCTTTCGCCTTTTACTAAAGATTTCCGTGCAAAGGAGCAATTATGAGTATTTCACAATTTTTGGAATCCCCTCGAAAGAGCGGGACACAAGCGAAGACACCGAAGCAGACGGCCGGGCATCGTTCGATGCTGTTGGAGCGACGGGGTCATGCTATCAAGCGGGAGACGGGTTGAGGGGCACGCCCGCTCATCGCGTTGCACCTCAGTTACGGTCTCGCTGAGCCCGCGTCATATACGGGGCGCTGTCGGGGTCACAGCACCGAGGGGTGGTCCGGATATCTCTGGTTCCTTTGCATTTGACCGAGAAAATCTTTCGCCTTTTACTAAAGATTTCCGTGCAAAGGAGCAATTATGAGTATTTCACAATTTTTGGAATCCCCTCGAAAGAGCGGGACACAAGCGAAGACAACGAAGCAGACGGCCGGGCATCGTTCGATGCTGTTGGAGCGACGGGGTCATGCTATCAAGCGGGAGACGGGTTGAGGGGCACGCCCGCTCATCGCATTGCACCTCAGTTACGGTCTCGCTGAGCCCGCGTCATATACGGGGCGCTGTCGGGGTCACAGCACCGAGGGGTGGTCCGGATATCTCTGGTTCCTTTGCATTTGACCGAGAAAATCTTTCGCCTTTTACTAAAGATTTCCGTGCAAAGGAGCAATTATGAGTATTTCACAATTTTTGGAATCCCCTCGAAAGAGCGGGACACAAGCGAAGAGACCGAAGCAGACGGCCGGGCATCGTTCGATGCTGTTGGAGCGACGGGGTCATGCTATCAAGCGGGAGACGGGTTGAGGGGCACGCCCGCTCATCGCGTTGCACCTCAGTTACGGTCTCGCTGAGCCCGCGTCATATACGGGGCGCTGTCGGGGTCACAGCACCGAGGTGTGGTCCGGATATCTCTGGTTCCTTTGCATTTGACCGAGAAAATCTTTCGCCTTTTACTAAAGATTTCCGTGCAAAGGAGCAATTATGAGTATTTCACAATTTTTGGAATCCCCTCGAAAGAGCGGGACACAAGCGAAGAGACCGAAGCAGACGGCCGGGCATCGTTCGATGCTGTTGGAGCGACGGGGTCATGCTATCAAGCGGGAGACGGGTTGAGGGGCACGCCCGCTCATCGCATTGCACCTCAGTTACGGTCTCGCTGAGCCCGCGTCATATACGGGGCGCTGTCGGGGTCACAGCACCGAGGGGTGGTCCGGATATCTCTGGTTCCTTTGCATTTGACCGAGAAAATCTTTCGCCTTTTACTAAAGATTTCCGTGCAAAGGAGCAATTATGAGTATTTCACAATTTTTGGAATCCCCTCGAAAGAGCGGGACACAAGCGAAGAGACCGAAGCAGACGGCCGGGCATCGTTCGATGCTGTTGGAGCGACGGGGTCATGCTATCAAGCGGGAGACGGGTTGAGGGGCACGCCCGCTCATCGCATTGCACCTCAGTTACGGTCTCGCTGAGCCCGCGTCATACACGGGGCGCTGTCGGGGTCACAGCACCGAGGGGTGGTCCGGATATCTCTGGTTCCTTTGCATTTGACCGAGAAAATCTTTCGCCTTTTACTAAAGATTTCCGTGCAAAGGAGCAATTATGAGTATTTCACAATTTTTGGAATCCCCTCGAAAGAGCGGGACACAAGCGAAGACACCGAAGCAGACGGCCGGGCATCGTTCGATGCAGTTGGAGCGACGGGGTCATGCTATCAAGCGGGAGACGGGTTGAGGGGCACGCCCGCTCATCGCGTTGCACCTCAGTTACGGTCTCGCTGAGCCCGCGTCATATACGGGGCGCTGTCGGGGTCACAGCACCGAGGTGTGGTCCGGATATCTCTGGTTCCTTTGCATTTGACCGAGAAAATCTTTCGCCTTTTACTAAAGATTTCCGTGCAAAGGAGCAATTATGAGTATTTCACAATTTTTGGAATCCCCTCGAAAGAGCGGGACACAAGCGAAGACACCGAAGCAGACGGCCGGGCATCGTTCGATGCTGTTGGAGCGACGGGGTCATGCTATCAAGCGGGAGACGGGTTGAGGGGCACGCCCGCTCATCGCGTTGCACCTCAGTTACGGTCTCGCTGAGCCCGCGTCATATACGGGGCGCTGTCGGGGTCACAGCACCGAGGGGTGGTCCGGATATCTCTGGTTCCTTTGCATTTGACCGAGAAAATCTTTCGCCTTTTACTAAAGATTTCCGTGCAAAGGAGCAATTATGAGTATTTCACAATTTTTGGAATCCCCTCGAAAGAGCGGGACACAAGCGAAGACACCGAAGCAGACGGCCGGGCATCGTTCGATGCTGTTGGAGCGACGGGGTCATGCTATCAAGCGGGAGACGGGTTGAGGGGCACGCCCGCTCATCGCGTTGCACCTCAGTTACGGTCTCGCTGAGCCCGCGTCATATACGGGGCGCTGTCGGGGTCACAGCACCGAGGGGTGGTCCGGATATCTCTGGTTCCTTTGCATTTGACCGAGAAAATCTTTCGCCTTTTACTAAAGATTTCCGTGCAAAGGAGCAATTATGAGTATTTCACAATTTTTGGAATCCCCTCGAAAGAGCGGGACACAAGCGGAGACACCGAAGCAGACGGCCGGGCATCGTTCGATGCTGTTGGAGCGACGGGGTCATGCTATCAAGCGGGAGACGGGTTGAGGGGCACGCCCGCTCATCGCATTGCACCTCAGTTACGGTCTCGCTGAGCCCGCGTCATATACGGGGCGCTGTCGGGGTCACAGCACCGAGGGGTGGTCCGGATATCTCTGGTTCCTTTGCATTTGACCGAGAAAATCTTTCGCCTTTTACTAAAGATTTCCGTGCAAAGGAGCAATTATGAGTATTTCACAATTTTTGGAATCCCCTCGAAAGAGCGGGACACAAGCGAAGACACCGAAGCAGACGGCCGGGCATCGTTCGATGCTGTTGGAGCGACGGGGTCATGCTATCAAGCGGGAGACGGGTTGAGGGGCACGCCCGCTCATCGCGTTGCACCTCAGTTACGGTCTCGCTGAGCCCGCGTCATATACGGGGCGCTGTCGGGGTCACAGCACCGAGGGGTGGTCCGGATATCTCTGGTTCCTTTGCATTTGACCGAGAAAATCTTTCGCCTTTTACTAAAGATTTCCGTGCAAAGGAGCAATTATGAGTATTTCACAATTTTTGGAATCCCCTCGAAAGAGCGGGACACAAGCGAAGACACCGAAGCAGACGGCCGGGCATCGTTCGATGCTGTTGGAGCGACGGGGTCATGCTATCAAGCGGGAGACGGGTTGAGGGGCACGCCCGCTCATCGCGTTGCACCTCAGTTACGGCCTCGCTGAGCCCGCGTCATATACGGGGCGCTGTCGGGGTCACAGCACCGAGGGGTGGTCCGGATATCTCTGGTTCCTTTGCATTTGACCGAGAAAATCTTTCGCCTTTTACTAAAGATTTCCGTGCAAAGGAGCAATTATGAGTATTTCACAATTTTTGGAATCCCCTCGAAAGAGCGGGACACAAGCGAAGACACCGAAGCAGACGGCCGGGCATCGTTCGATGCTGTTGGAGCGACGGGGTCATGCTATCAAGCGGGAGACGGGTTGAGGGGCACGCCCGCTCATCGCATTGCACCTCAGTTACGGTCTCGCTGAGCCCGCGTCATATACGGGGCGCTGTCGGGGTCACAGCACCGAGGGGTGGTCCGGATATCTCTGGTTCCTTTGCATTTGACCGAGAAAATCTTTCGCCTTTTACTAAAGATTTCCGTGCAAAGGAGCAATTATGAGTATTTCACAATTTTTGGAATCCCCTCGAAAGAGCGGGACACAAGCGAAGACACCGAAGCAGACGGCCGGGCATCGTTCGATGCTGTTGGAGCGACGGGGTCATGCTATCAAGCGGGAGACGGGTTGAGGGGCACGCCCGCTCATCGCGTTGCACCTCAGTTACGGTCTCGCTGAGCCCGCGTCATATACGGGGCGCTGTCGGGGTCACAGCACCGAGGGGTGGTCCGGATATCTCTGGTTCCTTTGCATTTGACCGAGAAAATCTTTCGCCTTTTACTAAAGATTTCCGTGCAAAGGAGCAATTATGAGTATTTCACAATTTTTGGAATCCCCTCGAAAGAGCGGGACACAAGCGAAGACACCGAAGCAGACGGCCGGGCATCGTTCGATGCTGTTGGAGCGACGGGGTCATGCTATCAAGCGGGAGACGGGTTGAGGGGCACGCCCGTTCATCGCATTGCACCTCAGTTACGGTCTCGCTGAGCCCGCGTCATATACGGGGCGCTGTCGGGGTCACAGCACCGAGGGGTGGTCCGGATATCTCTGGTTCCTTTGCATTTGACCGAGAAAATCTTTCGCCTTTTACTAAAGATTTCCGTGCAAAGGAGCAATTATGAGTATTTCACAATTTTTGGAATCCCCTCGAAAGAGCGGGACACAAGCGAAGACACCGAAGCAGACGGCCGGGCATCGTTCGATGCTGTTGGAGCGACGGGGTCATGCTATCAAGCGGGAGACGGGTTGAGGGGCACGCCCGCTCATCGCGTTGCACCTCAGTTACGGTCTCGCTGAGCCCGCGTCATATACGGGGCGCTGTCGGGGTCACAGCACCGAGGGGTGGTCCGGATATCTCTGGTTCCTTTGCATTTGACCGAGAAAATCTTTCGCCTTTTACTAAAGATTTCCGTGCAAAGGAGCAATTATGAGTATTTCACAATTTTTGGAATCCCCTCGAAAGAGCGGGACACAAGCGAAGACACCGAAGCAGACGGCCGGGCATCGTTCGATGCTGTTGGAGCGACGGGGTCATGCTATCAAGCGGGAGACGGGTTGAGGGGCACGCCCGCTCATCGCGTTGCACCTCAGTTACGGTCTCGCTGAGCCCGCGTCATATACGGGGCGCTGTCGGGGTCACAGCACCGAGGGGTGGTCCGGATATCTCTGGTTCCTTTGCATTTGACCGAGAAAATCTTTCGCCTTTTACTAAAGATTTCCGTGCAAAGGAGCAATTATGAGTATTTCACAATTTTTGGAATCCCCTCGAAAGAGCGGGACACAAGCGAAGACAACGAAGCAGACGGCCGGGCATCGTTCGATGCTGTTGGAGCGACGGGGTCATGCTATCAAGCGGGAGACGGGTTGAGGGGCACGCCCGCTCATCGCATTGCACCTCAGTTACGGTCTCGCTGAGCCCGCGTCATATACGGGGCGCTGTCGGGGTCACAGCACCGAGGGGTGGTCCGGATATCTCTGGTTCCTTTGCATTTGACCGAGAAAATCTTTCGCCTTTTACTAAAGATTTCCGTGCAAAGGAGCAATTATGAGTATTTCACAATTTTTGGAATCCCCTCGAAAGAGCGGGACACAAGCGAAGACACCGAAGCAGACGGCCGGGCATCGTTCGATGCAGTTGGAGCGACGGGGTCATGCTATCAAGCGGGAGACGGGTTGAGGGGCACGCCCGCTCATCGCGTTGCACCTCAGTTACGGTCTCGCTGAGCCCGCGTCATATACGGGGCGCTGTCGGGGTCACAGCACCGAGGTGTGGTCCGGATATCTCTGGTTCCTTTGCATTTGACCGAGAAAATCTTTCGCCTTTTACTAAAGATTTCCGTGCAAAGGAGCAATTATGAGTATTTCACAATTTTTGGAATCCCCTCGAAAGAGCGGGACACAAGCGAAGACACCGAAGCAGACGGCCGGGCATCGTTCGATGCTGTTGGAGCGACGGGGTCATGCTATCAAGCGGGATACGGGTTGAGGGGCACGCCCGCTCATCGCATTGCACCTCAGTTACGGTCTCGCTGAGCCCGCGTCATATACGGGGCGCTGTCGGGGTCACAGCACCGAGGGGTGGTCCGGATATCTCTGGTTCCTTTGCATTTGACCGAGAAAATCTTTCGCCTTTTACTAAAGATTTCCGTGCAAAGGAGCAATTATGAGTATTTCACAATTTTTGGAATCCCCTCGAAAGAGCGGGACACAAGCGAAGACACCGAAGCAGACGGCCGGGCATCGTTCGATGCTGTTGGAGCGACGGGGTCATGCTATCAAGCGGGAGACGGGTTGAGGGGCACGCCCGCTCATCGCGTTGCACCTCAGTTACGGTCTCGCTGAGCCCGCGTCATATACGGGGCGCTGTCGGGGTCACAGCACCGAGGGGTGGTCCGGATATCTCTGGTTCCTTTGCATTTGACCGAGAAAATCTTTCGCCTTTTACTAAAGATTTCCGTGCAAAGGAGCAATTATGAGTATTTCACAATTTTTGGAATCCCCTCGAAAGAGCGGGACACAAGCGAAGACACCGAAGCAGACGGCCGGGCATCGTTCGATGCTGTTGGAGCGACGGGGTCATGCTATCAAGCGGGAGACGGGTTGAGGGGCACGCCCGCTCATCGCGTTGCACCTCAGTTACGGCCTCGCTGAGCCCGCGTCATATACGGGGCGCTGTCGGGGTCACAGCACCGAGGGGTGGTCCGGATATCTCTGGTTCCTTTGCATTTGACCGAGAAAATCTTTCGCCTTTTACTAAAGATTTCCGTGCAAAGGAGCAATTATGAGTATTTCACAATTTTTGGAATCCCCTCGAAAGAGCGGGACACAAGCGAAGACACCGAAGCAGACGGCCGGGCATCGTTCGATGCTGTTGGAGCGACGGGGTCATGCTATCAAGCGGGAGACGGGTTGAGGGGCACGCCCGCTCATCGCATTGCACCTCAGTTACGGTCTCGCTGAGCCCGCGTCATATACGGGGCGCTGTCGGGGTCACAGCACCGAGGGGTGGTCCGGATATCTCTGGTTCCTTTGCATTTGACCGAGAAAATCTTTCGCCTTTTACTAAAGATTTCCGTGCAAAGGAGCAATTATGAGTATTTCACAATTTTTGGAATCCCCTCGAAAGAGCGGGACACAAGCGAAGACACCGAAGCAGACGGCCGGGCATCGTTCGATGCTGTTGGAGCGACGGGGTCATGCTATCAAGCGGGAGACGGGTTGAGGGGCACGCCCGCTCATCGCGTTGCACCTCAGTTACGGTCTCGCTGAGCCCGCGTCATATACGGGGCGCTGTCGGGGTCACAGCACCGAGGGGTGGTCCGGATATCTCTGGTTCCTTTGCATTTGACCGAGAAAATCTTTCGCCTTTTACTAAAGATTTCCGTGCAAAGGAGCAATTATGAGTATTTCACAATTTTTGGAATCCCCTCGAAAGAGCGGGACACAAGCGAAGACACCGAAGCAGACGGCCGGGCATCGTTCGATGCTGTTGGAGCGACGGGGTCATGCTATCAAGCGGGAGACGGGTTGAGGGGCACGCCCGTTCATCGCATTGCACCTCAGTTACGGTCTCGCTGAGCCCGCGTCATATACGGGGCGCTGTCGGGGTCACAGCACCGAGGGGTGGTCCGGATATCTCTGGTTCCTTTGCATTTGACCGAGAAAATCTTTCGCCTTTTACTAAAGATTTCCGTGCAAAGGAGCAATTATGAGTATTTCACAATTTTTGGAATCCCCTCGAAAGAGCGGGACACAAGCGAAGACACCGAAGCAGACGGCCGGGCATCGTTCGATGCTGTTGGAGCGACGGGGTCATGCTATCAAGCGGGAGACGGGTTGAGGGGCACGCCCGCTCATCGCGTTGCACCTCAGTTACGGTCTCGCTGAGCCCGCGTCATATACGGGGCGCTGTCGGGGTCACAGCACCGAGGGGTGGTCCGGATATCTCTGGTTCCTTTGCATTTGACCGAGAAAATCTTTCGCCTTTTACTAAAGATTTCCGTGCAAAGGAGCAATTATGAGTATTTCACAATTTTTGGAATCCCCTCGAAAGAGCGGGACACAAGCGAAGACACCGAAGCAGACGGCCGGGCATCGTTCGATGCTGTTGGAGCGACGGGGTCATGCTATCAAGCGGGAGACGGGTTGAGGGGCACGCCCGCTCATCGCGTTGCACCTCAGTTACGGTCTCGCTGAGCCCGCGTCATATACGGGGCGCTGTCGGGGTCACAGCACCGAGGGGTGGTCCGGATATCTCTGGTTCCTTTGCATTTGACCGAGAAAATCTTTCGCCTTTTACTAAAGATTTCCGTGCAAAGGAGCAATTATGAGTATTTCACAATTTTTGGAATCCCCTCGAAAGAGCGGGACACAAGCGAAGACAACGAAGCAGACGGCCGGGCATCGTTCGATGCTGTTGGAGCGACGGGGTCATGCTATCAAGCGGGAGACGGGTTGAGGGGCACGCCCGCTCATCGCATTGCACCTCAGTTACGGTCTCGCTGAGCCCGCGTCATATACGGGGCGCTGTCGGGGTCACAGCACCGAGGGGTGGTCCGGATATCTCTGGTTCCTTTGCATTTGACCGAGAAAATCTTTCGCCTTTTACTAAAGATTTCCGTGCAAAGGAGCAATTATGAGTATTTCACAATTTTTGGAATCCCCTCGAAAGAGCGGGACACAAGCGAAGACACCGAAGCAGACGGCCGGGCATCGTTCGATGCAGTTGGAGCGACGGGGTCATGCTATCAAGCGGGAGACGGGTTGAGGGGCACGCCCGCTCATCGCGTTGCACCTCAGTTACGGTCTCGCTGAGCCCGCGTCATATACGGGGCGCTGTCGGGGTCACAGCACCGAGGTGTGGTCCGGATATCTCTGGTTCCTTTGCATTTGACCGAGAAAATCTTTCGCCTTTTACTAAAGATTTCCGTGCAAAGGAGCAATTATGAGTATTTCACAATTTTTGGAATCCCCTCGAAAGAGCGGGACACAAGCGAAGACACCGAAGCAGACGGCCGGGCATCGTTCGATGCTGTTGGAGCGACGGGGTCATGCTATCAAGCGGGATACGGGTTGAGGGGCACGCCCGCTCATCGCATTGCACCTCAGTTACGGTCTCGCTGAGCCCGCGTCATATACGGGGCGCTGTCGGGGTCACAGCACCGAGGGGTGGTCCGGATATCTCTGGTTCCTTTGCATTTGACCGAGAAAATCTTTCGCCTTTTACTAAAGATTTCCGTGCAAAGGAGCAATTATGAGTATTTCACAATTTTTGGAATCCCCTCGAAAGAGCGGGACACAAGCGAAGACACCGAAGCAGACGGCCGGGCATCGTTCGATGCTGTTGGAGCGACGGGGTCATGCTATCAAGCGGGAGACGGGTTGAGGGGCACGCCCGCTCATCGCGTTGCACCTCAGTTACGGTCTCGCTGAGCCCGCGTCATATACGGGGCGCTGTCGGGGTCACAGCACCGAGGGGTGGTCCGGATATCTCTGGTTCCTTTGCATTTGACCGAGAAAATCTTTCGCCTTTTACTAAAGATTTCCGTGCAAAGGAGCAATTATGAGTATTTCACAATTTTTGGAATCCCCTCGAAAGAGCGGGACACAAGCGAAGACACCGAAGCAGACGGCCGGGCATCGTTCGATGCTGTTGGAGCGACGGGGTCATGCTATCAAGCGGGAGACGGGTTGAGGGGCACGCCCGCTCATCGCGTTGCACCTCAGTTACGGTCTCGCTGAGCCCGCGTCATATACGGGGCGCTGTCGGGGTCACAGCACCGAGGGGTGGTCCGGATATCTCTGGTTCCTTTGCATTTGACCGAGAAAATCTTTCGCCTTTTACTAAAGATTTCCGTGCAAAGGAGCAATTATGAGTATTTCACAATTTTTGGAATCCCCTCGAAAGAGCGGGACACAAGCGAAGACACCGAAGCAGACGGCCGGGCATCGTTCGATGCAGTTGGAGCGACGGGGTCATGCTATCAAGCGGGAGACGGGTTGAGGGGCACGCCCGCTCATCGCGTTGCACCTCAGTTACGGTCTCGCTGAGCCCGCGTCATATACGGGGCGCTGTCGGGGTCACAGCACCGAGGGGTGGTCCGGATATCTCTGGTTCCTTTGCATTTGACCGAGAAAATCTTTCGCCTTTTACTAAAGATTTCCGTGCAAAGGAGCAATTATGAGTATTTCACAATTTTTGGAATCCCCTCGAAAGAGCGGGACACAAGCGAAGAGACCGAAGCAGACGGCCGGGCATCGTTCGATGCTGTTGGAGCGACGGGGTCATGCTATCAAGCGGGATACGGGTTGAGGGGCACGCCCGCTCATCGCATTGCACCTCAGTTACGGTCTCGCTGAGCCCGCGTCATATACGGGGCGCTGTCGGGGTCACAGCACCGAGGGGTGGTCCGGATATCTCTGGTTCCTTTGCATTTGACCGAGAAAATCTTTCGCCTTTTACTAAAGATTTCCGTGCAAAGGAGCAATTATGAGTATTTCACAATTTTTGGAATCCCCTCGAAAGAGCGGGACACAAGCGAAGACACCGAAGCAGACGGCCGGGCATCGTTCGATGCAGTTGGAGCGATGGGGTCATGCTATCAAGCGGGAGACGGGTTGAGGGGCACGCCCGCTCATCGCATTGCACCTCAGTTACGGTCTCGCTGAGCCCGCGTCATATACGGGGCGCTGTCGGGGTCACAGCACCGAGGGGTGGTCCGGATATCTCTGGTTCCTTTGCATTTGACCGAGAAAATCTTTCGCCTTTTACTAAAGATTTCCGTGCAAAGGAGCAATTATGAGTATTTCACAATTTTTGGAATTCCCTCGAAAGAGCGGGACACAAGCGAAGACACCGAAGCAGACGGCCGGGCATCGTTCGATGCTGTTGGAGCGACGGGGTCATGCTATCAAGCGGGAGACGGGTTGAGGGGCACGCCCGCTCATCGCGTTGCACCTCAGTTACGGTCTCGCTGAGCCCGCGTCATATACGGGGCGCTGTCGGGGTCACAGCACCGAGGGGTGGTCCGGATATCTCTGGTTCCTTTGCATTTGACCGAGAAAATCTTTCGCCTTTTACTAAAGATTTCCGTGCAAAGGAGCAATTATGAGTATTTCACAATTTTTGGAATCCCCTCGAAAGAGCGGGACACAAGCGGAGACACCGAAGCAGACGGCCGGGCATCGTTCGATGCTGTTGGAGCGACGGGGTCATGCTATCAAGCGGGAGACGGGTTGAGGGGCACGCCCGCTCATCGCGTTGCACCTCAGTTACGGTCTCGCTGAGCCCGCGTCATATACGGGGCGCTGTCGGGGTCACAGCACCGAGGGGTGGTCCGGATATCTCTGGTTCCTTTGCATTTGACCGAGAAAATCTTTCGCCTTTTACTAAAGATTTCCGTGCAAAGGAGCAATTATGAGTATTTCACAATTTTTGGAATCCCCTCGAAAGAGCGGGACACAAGCGAAGACACCGAAGCAGACGGCCGGGCATCGTTCGATGCTGTTGGAGCGACGGGGTCATGCTATCAAGCGGGAGACGGGTTGAGGGGCACGCCCGCTCATCGCATTGCACCTCAGTTACGGTCTCGCTGAGCCCGCGTCATATACGGGGCGCTGTCGGGGTCACAGCACCGAGGGGTGGTCCGGATATCTCTGGTTCCTTTGCATTTGACCGAGAAAATCTTTCGCCTTTTACTAAAGATTTCCGTGCAAAGGAGCAATTATGAGTATTTCACAATTTTTGGAATCCCCTCGAAAGAGCGGGACACAAGCGAAGACACCGAAGCAGACGGCCGGGCATCGTTCGATGCTGTTGGAGCGACGGGGTCATGCTATCAAGCGGGATACGGGTTGAGGGGCACGCCCGCTCATCGCATTGCACCTCAGTTACGGTCTCGCTGAGCCCGCGTCATATACGGGGCGCTGTCGGGGTCACAGCACCGAGGGGTGGTCCGGATATCTCTGGTTCCTTTGCATTTGACCGAGAAAATCTTTCGCCTTTTACTAAAGATTTCCGTGCAAAGGAGCAATTATGAGTATTTCACAATTTTTGGAATCCCCTCGAAAGAGCGGGACACAAGCGAAGACACCGAAGCAGACGGCCGGGCATCGTTCGATGCAGTTGGAGCGATGGGGTCATGCTATCAAGCGGGAGACGGGTTGAGGGGCACGCCCGCTCATCGCATTGCACCTCAGTTACGGTCTCGCTGAGCCCGCGTCATATACGGGGCGCTGTCGGGGTCACAGCACCGAGGGGTGGTCCGGATATCTCTGGTTCCTTTGCATTTGACCGAGAAAATCTTTCGCCTTTTACTAAAGATTTCCGTGCCAAGGAGCAATTATGAGTATTTCACAATTTTTGGAATCCCCTCGAAAGAGCGGGACACAAGCGAAGACACCGAAGCAGACGGCCGGGTGTTGGAGCGACGGGGTCATGCTATCAAGCGGGAGACGGGTTGAGGGGCACGCCCGCTCATCGCGTTGCACCTCAGTTACGGTCTCGCTGAGCCCGCGTCATATACGGGGCGCTGTCGGGGTCACAGCACCGAGGTGTGGTCCGGATATCTCTGGTTCCTTTGCATTTGACCGAGAAAATCTTTCGCCTTTTACTAAAGATTTCCGTGCAAAGGAGCAATTATGAGTATTTCACAATTTTTGGAATCCCCTCGAAAGAGCGGGACACAAGCGAAGAGACCGAAGCAGACGGCCGGGCATCGTTCGATGCTGTTGGAGCGACGGGGTCATGCTATCAAGCGGGAGACGGGTTGAGGGGCACGCCCGCTCATCGCATTGCACCTCAGTTACGGTCTCGCTGAGCCCGCGTCATATACGGGGCGCTGTCGGGGTCACAGCACCGAGGGGTGGTCCGGATATCTCTGGTTCCTTTGCATTTGACCGAGAAAATCTTTCGCATTTTACTAAAGATTTCCGTGCAAAGGAGCAATTATGAGTATTTCACAATTTTTGGAATCCCCTCGAAAGAGCGGGACACAAGCGAAGAGACCGAAGCAGACGGCCGGGCATCGTTCGATGCTGTTGGAGCGACGGGGTCATGCTATCAAGCGGGAGACGGGTTGAGGGGCACGCCCGCTCATCGCATTGCACCTCAGTTACGGTCTCGCTGAGCCCGCGTCATACACGGGGCGCTGTCGGGGTCACAGCACCGAGGGGTGGTCCGGATATCTCTGGTTCCTTTGCATTTGACCGAGAAAATCTTTCGCCTTTTACTAAAGATTTCCGTGCAAAGGAGCAATTATGAGTATTTCACAATTTTTGGAATCCCCTCGAAAGAGCGGGACACAAGCGAAGAGACCGAAGCAGACGGCCGGGCATCGTTCGATGCTGTTGGAGCGACGGGGTCATGCTATCAAGCGGGAGACGGGTTGAGGGGCACGCCCGCTCATCGCATTGCACCTCAGTTACGGTCTCGCTGAGCCCGCGTCATATACGGGGCGCTGTCGGGGTCACAGCACCGAGGGGTGGTCCGGATATCTCTGGTTCCTTTGCATTTGACCGAGAAAATCTTTCGCCTTTTACTAAAGATTTCCGTGCAAAGGAGCAATTATGAGTATTTCACAATTTTTGGAATCCCCTCGAAAGAGCGGGACACAAGCGAAGAGACCGAAGCAGACGGCCGGGCATCGTTCGATGCTGTTGGAGCGACGGGGTCATGCTATCAAGCGGGAGACGGGTTGAGGGGCACGCCCGCTCATCGCATTGCACCTCAGTTACGGTCTCGCTGAGCCCGCGTCATACACGGGGCGCTGTCGGGGTCACAGCACCGAGGGGTGGTCCGGATATCTCTGGTTCCTTTGCATTTGACCGAGAAAATCTTTCGCCTTTTACTAAAGATTTCCGTGCAAAGGAGCAATTATGAGTATTTCACAATTTTTGGAATCCCCTCGAAAGAGCGGGACACAAGCGAAGACACCGAAGCAGACGGCCGGGCATCGTTCGATGCAGTTGGAGCGACGGGGTCATGCTATCAAGCGGGAGACGGGTTGAGGGGCACGCCCGCTCATCGCGTTGCACCTCAGTTACGGTCTCGCTGAGCCCGCGTCATATACGGGGCGCTGTCGGGGTCACAGCACCGAGGTGTGGTCCGGATATCTCTGGTTCCTTTGCATTTGACCGAGAAAATCTTTCGCCTTTTACTAAAGATTTCCGTGCAAAGGAGCAATTATGAGTATTTCACAATTTTTGGAATCCCCTCGAAAGAGCGGGACACAAGCGAAGACACCGAAGCAGACGGCCGGGCATCGTTCGATGCTGTTGGAGCGACGGGGTCATGCTATCAAGCGGGAGACGGGTTGAGGGGCACGCCCGCTCATCGCGTTGCACCTCAGTTACGGTCTCGCTGAGCCCGCGTCATATACGGGGCGCTGTCGGGGTCACAGCACCGAGGGGTGGTCCGGATATCTCTGGTTCCTTTGCATTTGACCGAGAAAATCTTTCGCCTTTTACTAAAGATTTCCGTGCAAAGGAGCAATTATGAGTATTTCACAATTTTTGGAATCCCCTCGAAAGAGCGGGACACAAGCGAAGACACCGAAGCAGACGGCCGGGCATCGTTCGATGCTGTTGGAGCGACGGGGTCATGCTATCAAGCGGGAGACGGGTTGAGGGGCACGCCCGCTCATCGCGTTGCACCTCAGTTACGGTCTCGCTGAGCCCGCGTCATATACGGGGCGCTGTCGGGGTCACAGCACCGAGGGGTGGTCCGGATATCTCTGGTTCCTTTGCATTTGACCGAGAAAATCTTTCGCCTTTTACTAAAGATTTCCGTGCAAAGGAGCAATTATGAGTATTTCACAATTTTTGGAATCCCCTCGAAAGAGCGGGACACAAGCGAAGACACCGAAGCAGACGGCCGGGCATCGTTCGATGCTGTTGGAGCGACGGGGTCATGCTATCAAGCGGGAGACGGGTTGAGGGGCACGCCCGCTCATCGCGTTGCACCTCAGTTACGGTCTCGCTGAGCCCGCGTCATATACGGGGCGCTGTCGGGGTCACAGCACCGAGGGGTGGTCCGGATATCTCTGGTTCCTTTGCATTTGACCGAGAAAATCTTTCGCCTTTTACTAAAGATTTCCGTGCAAAGGAGCAATTATGAGTATTTCACAATTTTTGGAATCCCCTCGAAAGAGCGGGACACAAGCGAAGACACCGAAGCAGACGGCCGGGCATCGTTCGATGCTGTTGGAGCGACGGGGTCATGCTATCAAGCGGGAGACGGGTTGAGGGGCACGCCCGCTCATCGCGTTGCACCTCAGTTACGGTCTCGCTGAGCCCGCGTCATATACGGGGCGCTGTCGGGGTCACAGCACCGAGGGGTGGTCCGGATATCTCTGGTTCCTTTGCATTTGACCGAGAAAATCTTTCGCCTTTTACTAAAGATTTCCGTGCAAAGGAGCAATTATGAGTATTTCACAATTTTTGGAATCCCCTCGAAAGAGCGGGACACAAGCGAAGACACCGAAGCAGACGGCCGGGCATCGTTCGATGCTGTTGGAGCGACGGGGTCATGCTATCAAGCGGGAGACGGGTTGAGGGGCACGCCCGCTCATCGCGTTGCACCTCAGTTACGGTCTCGCTGAGCCCGCGTCATATACGGGGCGCTGTCGGGGTCACAGCACCGAGGGGTGGTCCGGATATCTCTGGTTCCTTTGCATTTGACCGAGAAAATCTTTCGCCTTTTACTAAAGATTTCCGTGCAAAGGAGCAATTATGAGTATTTCACAATTTTTGGAATCCCCTCGAAAGAGCGGGACACAAGCGAAGACACCGAAGCAGACGGCCGGGCATCGTTCGATGCTGTTGGAGCGACGGGGTCATGCTATCAAGCGGGAGACGGGTTGAGGGGCACGCCCGCTCATCGCGTTGCACCTCAGTTACGGTCTCGCTGAGCCCGCGTCATATACGGGGCGCTGTCGGGGTCACAGCACCGAGGGGTGGTCCGGATATCTCTGGTTCCTTTGCATTTGACCGAGAAAATCTTTCGCCTTTTACTAAAGATTTCCGTGCAAAGGAGCAATTATGAGTATTTCACAATTTTTGGAATCCCCTCGAAAGAGCGGGACACAAGCGAAGACACCGAAGCAGACGGCCGGGCATCGTTCGATGCTGTTGGAGCGACGGGGTCATGCTATCAAGCGGGAGACGGGTTGAGGGGCACGCCCGCTCATCGCGTTGCACCTCAGTTACGGTCTCGCTGAGCCCGCGTCATATACGGGGCGCTGTCGGGGTCACAGCACCGAGGGGTGGTCCGGATATCTCTGGTTCCTTTGCATTTGACCGAGAAAATCTTTCGCCTTTTACTAAAGATTTCCGTGCAAAGGAGCAATTATGAGTATTTCACAATTTTTGGAATCCCCTCGAAAGAGCGGGACACAAGCGGAGACACCGAAGCAGACGGCCGGGCATCGTTCGATGCTGTTGGAGCGACGGGGTCATGCTATCAAGCGGGAGACGGGTTGAGGGGCACGCCCGCTCATCGCATTGCACCTCAGTTACGGTCTCGCTGAGCCCGCGTCATATACGGGGCGCTGTCGGGGTCACAGCACCGAGGGGTGGTCCGGATATCTCTGGTTCCTTTGCATTTGACCGAGAAAATCTTTCGCCTTTTACTAAAGATTTCCGTGCAAAGGAGCAATTATGAGTATTTCACAATTTTTGGAATCCCCTCGAAAGAGCGGGACACAAGCGGAGACACCGAAGCAGACGGCCGGGCATCGTTCGATGCTGTTGGAGCGACGGGGTCATGCTATCAAGCGGGAGACGGGTTGAGGGGCACGCCCGCTCATCGCATTGCACCTCAGTTACGGTCTCGCTGAGCCCGCGTCATATACGGGGCGCTGTCGGGGTCACAGCACCGAGGGGTGGTCCGGATATCTCTGGTTCCTTTGCATTTGACCGAGAAAATCTTTCGCCTTTTACTAAAGATTTCCGTGCAAAGGAGCAATTATGAGTATTTCACAATTTTTGGAATCCCCTCGAAAGAGCGGGACACAAGCGGAGACACCGAAGCAGACGGCCGGGCATCGTTCGATGCTGTTGGAGCGACGGGGTCATGCTATCAAGCGGGAGACGGGTTGAGGGGCACGCCCGCTCATCGCATTGCACCTCAGTTACGGTCTCGCTGAGCCCGCGTCATATACGGGGCGCTGTCGGGGTCACAGCACCGAGGGGTGGTCCGGATATCTCTGGTTCCTTTGCATTTGACCGAGAAAATCTTTCGCCTTTTACTAAAGATTTCCGTGCAAAGGAGCAATTATGAGTATTTCACAATTTTTGGAATCCCCTCGAAAGAGCGGGACACAAGCGAAGACACCGAAGCAGACGGCCGGGCATCGTTCGATGCTGTTGGAGCGACGGGGTCATGCTATCAAGCGGGAGACGGGTTGAGGGGCACGCCCGCTCATCGCGTTGCACCTCAGTTACGGTCTCGCTGAGCCCGCGTCATATACGGGGCGCTGTCGGGGTCACAGCACCGAGGGGTGGTCCGGATATCTCTGGTTCCTTTGCATTTGACCGAGAAAATCTTTCGCCTTTTACTAAAGATTTCCGTGCAAAGGAGCAATTATGAGTATTTCACAATTTTTGGAATCCCCTCGAAAGAGCGGGACACAAGCGAAGACACCGAAGCAGACGGCCGGGCATCGTTCGATGCTGTTGGAGCGACGGGGTCATGCTATCAAGCGGGAGACGGGTTGAGGGGCACGCCCGCTCATCGCATTGCACCTCAGTTACGGTCTCGCTGAGCCCGCGTCATATACGGGGCGCTGTCGGGGTCACAGCACCGAGGGGTGGTCCGGATATCTCTGGTTCCTTTGCATTTGACCGAGAAAATCTTTCGCCTTTTACTAAAGATTTCCGTGCAAAGGAGCAATTATGAGTATTTCACAATTTTTGGAATCCCCTCGAAAGAGCGGGACACAAGCGAAGACACCGAAGCAGACGGCCGGGCATCGTTCGATGCTGTTGGAGCGACGAGGTCATGCTATCAAGCGGGAGACGGGTTGAGGGGCACGCCCGCTCATCGCATTGCACCTCAGTTACGGTCTCGCTGAGCCCGCGTCATATACGGGGCGCTGTCGGGGTCACAGCACCGAGGGGTGGTCCGGATATCTCTGGTTCCTTTGCATTTGACCGAGAAAATCTTTCGCCTTTTACTAAAGATTTCCGTGCAAAGGAGCAATTATGAGTATTTCACAATTTTTGGAATCCCCTCGAAAGAGCGGGACACAAGCGAAGACACCGAAGCAGACGGCCGGGCATCGTTCGATGCTGTTGGAGCGACGGGGTCATGCTATCAAGCGGGAGACGGGTTGAGGGGCACGCCCGCTCATCGCATTGCACCTCAGTTACGGTCTCGCTGAGCCCGCGTCATATACGGGGCGCTGTCGGGGTCACAGCACCGAGGGGTGGTCCGGATATCTCTGGTTCCTTTGCATTGGACCGAGAAAATCTTTCGCCTTTTACTAAAGATTTCCGTGCAAAGGAGCAATTATGAGTATTTCACAATTTTTGGAATCCCCTCGAAAGAGCGGGACACAAGCGAAGACACCAAAGCAGACGGCCGGGCATCGTTCGATGCTGTTGGAGCGACGGGGTCATGCTATCAAGCGGGAGACGGGTTGAGGGGCACGCCTGCTCATCGCGTTGCACCTCAGTTACGGTCTCGCTGAGCCCGCGTCATATACGGGGCGCTGTCGGGGTCACAGCACCGAGGGGTGGTCCGGATATCTCTGGTTCCTTTGCATTTGACCGAGAAAATCTTTCGCCTTTTACTAAAGATTTCCGTGCAAAGGAGCAATTATGAGTATTTCACAATTTTTGGAATCCCCTCGAAAGAGCGGGACACAAGCGAAGACACCGAAGCAGACGGCCGGGCATCGTTCGATGCTGTTGGAGCGACGGGGTCATGCTATCAAGCGGGAGACGGGTTGAGGGGCACGCCCGCTCATCGCGTTGCACCTCAGTTACGGTCTCGCTGAGCCCGCGTCATATACGGGGCGCTGTCGGGGTCACAGCACCGAGGGGTGGTCCGGATATCTCTGGTTCCTTTGCATTTGACCGAGAAAATCTTTCGCCTTTTACTAAAGATTTCCGTGCAAAGGAGCAATTATGAGTATTTCACAATTTTGGAATCCCCTCGAAAGAGCGGGACACAAGCGAAGACACCGAAGCAGACGGCCGGGCATCGTTCGATGCAGTTGGAGCGACGGGGTCATGCTATCAAGCGGGAGACGGGTTGAGGGGCACGCCTGCTCATCGCGTTGCACCTCAGTTACGGTCTCGCTGAGCCCGCGTCATATACGGGGCGCTGTCGGGGTCACAGCACCGAGGGGTGGTCCGGATATCTCTGGTTCCTTTGCATTTGACCGAGAAAATCTTTCGCCTTTTACTAAAGATTTCCGTGCAAAGGAGCAATTATGAGTATTTCACAATTTTTGGAATCCCCTCGAAAGAGCGGGACACAAGCGAAGACACCGAAGCAGACGGCCGGGCATCGTTCGATGCAGTTGGAGCGACGGGGTCATGCTATCAAGCGGGAGACGGGTTGAGGGGCACGCCCGCTCATCGCATTGCACCTCAGTTACGGTCTCGCTGAGCCCGCGTCATATACGGGGCGCTGTCGGGGTCACAGCACCGAGGGGTGGTCCGGATATCT
Source organism: Heligmosomoides polygyrus polygyrus (assembly GCA_947396885.1). Taxonomy (NCBI): domain Eukaryota; kingdom Metazoa; phylum Nematoda; class Chromadorea; order Rhabditida; family Heligmosomidae; genus Heligmosomoides; species Heligmosomoides polygyrus. Next base: position 79,207,824 of record OX377206.1, on the reverse strand, counting down.
CTGGTTCCTTTGCATTTGACCGAGAAAATCTTTCGCCTTTTACTAAAGATTTCCGTGCAAAGGAGCAATTATGAGTATTTCACAATTTTGGAATCCCCTCGAAAGAGCGGGACACAAGCGAAGACACCGAAGCAGACGGCCGGGCATCGTTCGATGCTGTTGGAGCGACGGGGTCATGCTATCAAGCGGGAGACGGGTTGAGGGGCACGCCCGCTCATCGCGTTGCACCTCAGTTACGGTCTCGCTGAGCCCGCGTCATATACGGGGCGCTGTCGGGGTCACAGCACCGAGGGGTGGTCCGGATATCTCTGGTTCCTTTGCATTTGACCGAGAAAATCTTTCGCCTTTTACTAAAGATTTCCGTGCAAAGGAGCAATTATGAGTATTTCACAATTTTTGGAATCCCCTCGAAAGAGCGGGACACAAGCGAAGACACCGAAGCAGACGGCCGGGCATCGTTCGATGCTGTTGGAGCGACGGGGTCATGCTATCAAGCGGGAGACGGGTTGAGGGGCACGCCCGCTCATCGCGTTGCACCGCAGTTACGGTCTCGCTGAGCCCGCGTCATATACGGGGCGCTGTCGGGGTCACAGCACCGAGGGGTGGTCCGGATATCTCTGGCTCCTTTGCATTTGACCGAGAAAATCTTTCGCCTTTTACTAAAAATTTCCGTGCAAAGGAGCAATTATGAGTATTTCACAATTTTTGGAATCCCCTCGAAAGAGCGGGACACAAGCGAAGACACCGAAGCAGACGGCCGGGCATCGTTCGATGCTGTTGGAGCAACGGGGTCATGCTATCAAGCGGGAGACGGGTTGAGGGGCACGCCCATTGATTTTCTGTGATCAGCCTAACGGCACATTGCTGTCTCTCTCGTTCCATTTATGTGTGGTATCAAGTCACGAACTTTCAAAAAGTTTGAAAGCTTCGTTGTGTTTTGCAGTATCGTACCGAAACCAAGACCTGACTCTTTTCTCGTTCTTGGTCCGGCGCGTCCTTTTACTGGGTGTTCGTGTGGACACTTTAATTCAAGTATGCTGCGGGACAAATCTGCAGGGTCTGTAGAGCTGCGAGCTCTTTCAGACGCAGTTGATCCGAGCCGATTTCTAAACATTTTTTCCGTAGAGATAATCATGAGGTTCATATCTTTCGTGAATGTTCGTCGCCTCTTCTGGGATGGTGGGATGCGATGCTCGTCGGCTTCAGACATCCGATTCCGATCGCCTTCCAACCCGCAATGTGTGCCATGCAGTCGAAGTCGTCGTCGAGTTACGATATCATATCGCTTCTACGCTACGCTCTTTGCAGTGGTATCAGTTTAATCTCACTACTTGCCTCTGGAAGTCATTTAGAGGTCGAGTGAAGTTGGCAGACATTATGCACTTCCATATAGGGAAGACGGCAAATTCGCCTTTGTCTCGAGCTTCTGAATTTGTAACGAGCAAGTCTTAGGGGCTTCTACTCTGCATGGACATAACCGTGAAACGCCGTTGGCTTTGGCAAAGCGCCATTCACAAAAAGTACATGCAGTTTCGCCGCCATTCCATCCCTAACAGTTATATACTTGGCTAGGCCAACCACACCTTTCATCCCTCCAGGTTCGTTGATTTGGTACTAGACTAGTCCGGGAAGAAAAATTCGCTAACTTGTCCATCGGCTAGCCACCACAATGAATGTATAGGCCAAATGCGCCTTCAAATCGGCTCTATGACGTCCCGTAGAAGATGAATGCGCGCATTCCTAGAGTTATTGACTAGAGCCTTCCTTTATCCCTTATCCTCTGCAATCCAGCAGTGCTAGTTTTTATTAGTCACATGACATCTCGACCGCAATTCAATATTGACGCAATGCTTCAGATGGGATGGAAGGGGATTATCTTGAGTAGGACTTCTACCAGATGGCTGCAGAAAGGTGATATCTGAGACGAACAACTGGAACAGCGAGTTGTGTTTTCTGAGCTGTAATGACGATGACATAAACACATATTTATTTACAGTGACAAATTTTACAATCATCAAGTTCGCAAATAGGATTCAATTAAGGTAGACTTTTATTTAGTTGAATGTTTTTGCTTGAAATGTGCGGGCACTTCCCGGCACTCTTAGAGACCGTCTCGGGGTGACGTCTTGTTCGGAGAAGCTCTGGGGGCGTTCATCTTGAGAGAACGACCCTTCATCATGGGAGGACGACCGTTCGTCCTGAGAGAATGAGCCCTCTTCATGAAGGAACGACTGTGGTCCTTGCTCTTCTGTTATGATGACGGTTGACTCGGGTTCCTGAGAGATGTTGTGCCAGAAGCACGCCTTCATGTTTTCGAAGCGGTCGTAGCAAGCCAAATAGGTGAAGTCGAGCTGTGTGATGTTGCCAGGACGCTGATCACAGAACGTCATGCACTAAAATGAAGCAGTGACCTTGGTAGCAAACAGTAGTGCCTTCTAGCCTTTCCGTAAATGTCAGAAAGCTTTCTACGGTCAGTAACGATATCCCTTGCCACGCGAGTTTACCATCCGCAGACTTAGAAAGTATAATTGAGAGGTCCTTCTTTAATGGTGCTTTAGCCTAGTCTAGCCTTCCGCTTTCTTCTCATTTTGAAAGGCTCACAGCTCAACACTTTACAATTCTTAAACAGCATCCCACCTTTTCTCCTGCAAGCGTTGTGCTTACTCCATTTCTGGCGCAGCAGTCTCTGTGATCACGTCCCTGTGCTGCGCAGAACTGAATGTCGGCCGCTGCCTGCATCGGACACGAGTCCTGCTTGAAGTACATAGCCTAAAATAACTATTTACACCGTAAAGCGTTTTTTGGCTTGTTTCTTTAATACTTTCTACTGATAAATGTCGTCAAATGCCGGGATGATAACCTCATAGTCCATACAAACAGCCCAGTCAATCATGCAAAATTCACTGCCCTTTCTGAATTTTTCAATCGATTAAAATTTACGTTTTTTTATATCAACTCACCGAAATCCATAACAGAAGAAAACTGCTTAAATTAACCTGTCTTTCTGTCATGCAATACCCTCATTGTTTACCAGGGAAGGGTCTCACGGGGGAAACGGATAGTACTGCGAGAATCTCCACCCTTCATATAGTAGAAAAACATGCTTATTTGTTGCTGAGTCCTTGAATCAAAAGAGCTACGGGCCCTCAAGGGGGGGGGTATAGTAGCGCACCGTCAGCACGTGGCCACGTGCATGCTTGGGCGCGCGCTGTTGTGTGGGACGCGGCGAATGTAAGATCCCAAACTCGCTCGGTCCAGCTGCACCGCGTGTGTTGTGTGAATGCACACAAACACCGCATTTGACGACACCGCCCTAGAAATGCGCCTCAGCACACGTGAGCTGCTTAGCGCCGACGTTGGCATTCGATCGATGCGCATTGGTCTCTTGTGTGTCCGCGGTGGCTGTCTGCCGGGTTTTAACGTCTACAAAATTTTCAGACGTTTTCTGCTCATTTCTCAGCTGTATGCTTCTGCAGAACCCGGCTGCAAACTTCCCCCTGAGCGACGAAAGCGGTTTCCACACGAGCAGCTTGGATCGCACCCACCCTGGAGTCCCTTCCCTAGCCTGAATCTGCGCTCGAAGAGCGCAGAATCCAGCTGCGGACTCCCCCTAAGCGACGAAAGCAGTCTCCACACCCGCAGCTTGAATCGCACATACCCTGGAGTCCCTTCCCGAGCCTAGTTCTGCGCTCGAAGAGCGCAGAATCCAGCTGCGGACTCCCGCTGATCGGCTAAAGCAGTTTCCACACGAGCAGCTTGGATCGCACCCACCCTGGAGTCCTTTCCCGAGCCTAGTTCTGCGCTCGAAGAGCGCAGAACCCAACTGCGGATTCCCGCTGATCGGGGAATGCAGTTGGAGGGCGATTTTTAGACGACGCCGTCGAATTCAGTGTGTTGTGTGCATTCACACAACACACGCGGTGCAGATGGACCGAGCGAGCTTGGGACCGTAGTTGCAGCGAAAGGGCCAGCGCCGAGCGAGTCGGTGGCTCAGCAGGGTACGAGGTTACTTCGCAGGTGCTAGAACAGGTGTACAACCCCCATGCTATGCGGTATTTTTGCATTTTTCATGATTGCCGTCTTCTTTACCAGTTTGCTTCCTACACATCTCCTACATATTTATTTCACTCTAAATTGTCAAATAAGGATCAGATTCGTACTTAATGCGAAGTTTGGGCAAAAGTCGGTGATTATGACTTCGATGGCCCTAGTCACCCTTGCCGACCATAACCTACCGTAATCGGCAGAAAATTGAAAACCGACGTCAGATTCGTGATCAGCACCCCAAAAAAAAAAACATCCCTGAGCAAGGTTTGGGCGAAGTCTGTGATTATGACCTCGACAGCCCTAGTCACCCGTACCTGCTGTAACCCGTACCTGTTGTAATGTCGCTGTTTAACGTTCGCTGAAAAACACAAAACATTGTATAATTCAGAAACTGAGAAAAGTGAGTGGAGCACAGCCCACCGAAACTATTATTTGACAATTTAGTGTGAAAAAGAATGTGTAGGAGATGTGTAGGAAGTAAGCTGATTTAGAACGCCATGAGGCACGACTTTCACGACACTACTTTCACGACTCCGCAAACAGAGGTCGAGGAAAGGTCGAAAATTTTTTCATCAAACCTCGCCCAAGGGGGTTATTTGGGGTGCTGATCACGAATCTGACATCCGTTTTTCAAATTTCTGCCGATTACGGTAGGTTATGGTGGGTACGAGTGACGGTCCAATACTGTACCCCAATTTCGAGGGCCCGTAGCTCTTTGTGTTCAAGGACTCAGCAAAAACGAAACATGTTTTTTACTACATTAAGGGTGGAAATTCTCGCAGTACTATCCACTTCCCCCATTCAGACCTACGCCTGAGACCCTTCAGTGGTTAGGATGAAGGTTATCGGAACGAGTAAAATTTAGGCAGGGAAACGGAGAGCGGATGTTAATCGAAAAAAAACAAGGTTCAGCCTCACTTAGTGAGATGCGTTACGAATTCGGCTTTTGCAGGTTGTCGTAGATGCAGATTGAATGCTTTGCCTACACTGTGAATTGCAGTGCGATGAACAAGTCAGCTTTTTGCCGTCTACCGGAATTCGTACAAATATCAGCTCAATGAACTCACAATAGGGGAAGGATTTGGATGGGCTGCATGAGGACCAAACCTTTGTTCAAATCCATCAAATATCGTCGTATTCGTCCACAAGGTGATGAGTCCGAGAAGTGCCCTATCTTCGCATGTCTTCCGAATGGCTTGAGGTTTGGCAATTTTCTTGGCTCATTTTGTGAAGTATGTAAGTCGTACAGCTCTGTGGTTAAAATGTCCCTTTATTGTTTCAATGAGCGCAGATTTGTTGCAACAAATGCTGTAGTGCCAGGTGGGACTGGAACTAATAGCCCCGATTTGTCTGGCAGGATGCTACGCCAATACACCACCAGCGCTGTTTCGTCGATCCAAACATCCAAGGATGATGTAATCCACTTTTTTAGGTGATTAGGTATTAGGTGATTACCCATTCTGGATGAATTCATGTCGTGTATTAGATCTACATTAGCCATAGTGCATGAAATGTTTTCCCTCACTGTTCCTAGGCAAAAATTTATTCAAGATCACGAGTGCCTCACAATAAGGTGGATCCCTGCAGATTCCGGAGACATGGTTAGAGTGGTACCCGTGTAGTACTCTGACTGATCCTTTACGATTAGCATAGATTACGTGCCGCATTTAGCTCTCTCTTTTGCGCTACTCCTCAGGGACTACACGGACTAAGTGTCTACTGGAGTATGAAGGAACATACTTCCGCGTTCATCGTATCCTATACACAATGCGCTCGAGTAATGGACAGGGGTAACTAACAGTGGGTGTCACTAGAAGCCCACATCAACTATACCAGAGCAATCAAATCGTTTCAATAGCTCCCCAGAAATGGACACGAAGCTTATATAAACGCCCAAGAATGAAAGGCTCTTTGTTCAAAGTCCAGCTGTTGAAGAAGTGAAAGTCCTTCTCACTGCTTAATAGGGGCTGCTTGTTAGGTGATAAACTCCATGTGGCACAAAACTTTGCAATCTAGCGGCCCTCCCTTCCCACTAGATACAACTCACTGTGGTTTTCACACCTACTTAGCCACTCCTTCGATGCTACATATGCAGGTTACACGGGTGCATGCCCTTGACAAACCCTTAGCTTCTATGACATGAAACTCGTTTGTTACGCGAGGTCGCGTGACACGGACGAGAGGAACAGGTATCTCGTTGTTTAGGTAGAAGGCGATCGTAAAGTGACGCAATAGATCCGGCTGTGGCACGACAAAGAAAGGGCTATGTTGCGTCATTTTCCTTTAGGGAACACAGGTGGCGCTAATTGAGACTTTTGAGAAGTGAACACTTTGGCGGCATAAAAGAAGCGCTTCAAGCGTTGAAGAGAAGATTAGGATCTAGCTATAGTTTACTGCACTTCATTCGTCTTCTGGTACTCGAGCCGAAGAATAGTAAGCGGAAGAACTATACCTGGAGTGCGGCCTTAGTGTAAGTGCGGAACGAACACTTGTTCAAACACGAATCAGGAAGGTTTCTGTCGATACAGCAAGCCATGAACTTTTCGTCTGGTGTGATAGGTTTCTGAAAACAAACATTCTACACCTGTAAGGAGCCAACGGTTAAGACGGCTGAGACTATTCACTTTTTCAGCACCGCCTACAGCCAAGGTTCGTGACGAAGCCGCACGAGCTCGAGAACGATGACAACCGTACTGACCACAGGAGTAGCCGCCACCACAGCCTAGAACATCTCGTGATAGGCGCGATCATTAGAAGTTGTTTTACGCAAAAGAAACCGTTCACACTTACCGCCTCCACCGCCTCCGCCGCATATCGGAGCCGGAGGAGGAGGTGCACAACCTCCACCACAGACGCCGGATGCAAAGCAAGCAGAACTGAGATCAGTCGAAAATACAAGGACGAGCAGCAACGAGGCAGAGAGCATTTTGGCCATCTAAAATGTATTTTGGAAAGAAAATATAGCTGAAGTCCGGTAACGCAAAGAGCGGTTGATGAAACGGGATTGCTCGGATGTAGTGAGGAAGGGATAAGTGAAGAATGTGAAGAATGAACCACTAGGCAGATGAGCCAGTTGAGCGAGGCCCGAGATAGAAGGGGTGCGTCTGCGAAGACTATTGTGCTTGTCGGCGCTGTGTGTGACGATTTGCCCCGCGGTGGGTCTCTTTTATACCACCCACCGACCGACGAGACGCTGGGGGGGGGGGCACGGTGGTCGACGGCGCCGTAGGGCCAGAAAGCGTGTAATACGTTGCTGAGTCATGACTTGATGCTTGCGCCTCAATGCCAATAAAAAACTGGTGAGCTGGAATAAATTTCGACGTTTTTTATGGCGTCCGGTCGTGTCGGCAGAAATACTCTTGAAGTAGGGCTTCTGAAGGTCGAAGATGGCTTCCAAGAAGGAATGCCTCAACGAAGTGAGATCTTTTTTCTCTTATAAGCTTGCTATCGGCTTCCATTGGTGCAACTTTGTGATAGTTCGTTTTCACATTTGAGTGCCTTTAGTAGGCAGAAGCGAGAAAGCAAGTTCCTCAGAATAGCTTCGCTTACAACTCCATGCCATTGTGCAAAGGTAGGCAATAATGAGTTAAATGACAATGCTTCTTCATTCTTCCTCTTTTGCAAAGAAGTCTACGGTTATAAGACAAGTTTAGAAAACACGTCTAAAAATAAAAATACTCCATTTCGGTTCTTGAAGTAGCTAACTGATCTATAAACAACTTATGTGATACCTAGAAACCTGTTCTTCATTGAAATTGATTAAAAAAGAAAAAGAGAAAAAAATGGAAAATAAGAGAATAACTTTGAATTAAAGCAATTTGTTTCGGTAAACACCAGAGTGCTCAAAAGTAGTTAATGTTCACTCTAGCCTCTGAGTTTCCACCATTAGTTGGCTTCAGCTTGAACACACCCTTAGTATTTTCCAAAATATTCCAGCAGTAGCTGTGCTTACCAATATGTTATTTATGATTACCAATACGCCCTTGTATGTATGCATGTTTGGAAATGTGTGAGCTCGAAACAAGGAGGTTCTCATATAGAGGAATTCGCGAACTATGCAGCTGGAGAAGGGGCCGTTCTTTAAATTTTCGCATTTTTAGATTGACATAAGTCTGGCAGAGGCAACATCCACGTGTTTGGATAGAGCACCATTTTCTACTTTTGTATCCTACTATCGTCGGCTCATTCGAGATCTTTAAAAAGCCAAAGACTTTTGATAAAAATGCCTAAAAAAGGAGATCGGATGCGATACCTATAACACATTCAAAGTACTTCTTTATGAAGCGCTTATTCCGTGAGGTCATAGATCTTCTTCTAGGAGTTCCTATTCTCTTTCAGCTTATTAACCTGTCCTACCTTTTTCTTGAAAGGTTGCTGTGACATGCTGTGCTTCTACATATACTTTTAGGGTTGTTTTTGTGCGAAAGTGGCACTCATGTAATAAACATCCATACATATCAGACACTATTTTCATAACACTTCTTCCTATATGTACTTCTGGTAGTGTACTCGGAAGCGCCTGCACCCCGAATTGACGTAGTTGGTTCTGCTCCCGCGCAAGTCAACCAAGCCATCTATCCCTCCGGCGTAGTTGAAATGATGCCAGTCTTGTTTGTGGGGAGCGGTGTAGCGCAGCTGAAGGAGGTGCCAGCTGCCGCCTAGACCTGAGTCATTCTTCTTGGTTCGGGTTTCCTTCCTCGGCCAACCATATCTTTCACCCCTCCAGAGCCGCTGGATTGGCATCAAACTTATCTGGGAAAGGTGAAGCCACTGACTTCCTCATCAATTGTCCGCCGCAAATCATTGCATGGATCAAATACGCATCCAATCACGCCCTCTGCTAGATCAAAATGCGTGGCGCATCCCACTAACCGACTGATTACCGACGTTTTTTATACTTTATCATTTATCTCTTTTTTTGAAGGACAAGATGCCAATTTTTCCATCGCCGCGTCACCATAAGTTATGGTCAAATATCCGTTAAGGTCGCGTCGCCTCTTTAAGATCGCGTAGAAGTGGAATGCGTGGCGCATCCAGTATAAGAACTGATTAACGCCTAACTTCCTTTTGATTTTTGCGAGCGTAACTCAGAAGCACTTCCTCCAAGGTGGAATGCTTTTGGTATACAGCTTGCGATAGGATGTTTCGCTTCCGTAACCGAAACCCACCTCCCCCCCCCCTTTCACCCATCATTAGGATTGCGCTAGAATAGTGATACAGTAGTAAGAGTGATGAAAGACACAAAAAAACATTCACATAAGATCTCTCTTGTCAATAAATGTTGAAACAAAAAATATGTTGAAGCGCTAGTGCCTGGAACGCTAGGTGGTCTGAAGAGGAGATAGCTAAGGGTGCTGCCTGAAGAAAACTGCATTTATTTACCTTCCTCGTGGTAAACATGTCTCAATATGTTGTGCTGGAAAAACGTAGCAAGAACCACAAATCTCCTTGTACCTAGCGGATATCTCGAACAAGGTCTGCGACTGGTAGAGCTGAGAAACTCGGAGAAACCTCAACATTGCATTCACCATCGTAGTTATATTCATTTTTTGGTTGTTCTCAGAAAAGTTTTGAAATTTGAGGGCACACGCGCTAAATGAGGAGATGGCAATCTTAGAGTTGCTAAGCGGCGTCTACTTCTTAGCTGCTCCAGCTTAAAGTTTGGCTCTACTGGGTATTGAGCCGTGCGTAGAGTTGAGAGTGGAGTTGTATAGACACTCCTCTCAGGGGTCAGCAGAATAAGAATAACAGATAAGTCAAGGATATTAGTGCTGGTAATTGCTGCCGAAATTGCCAAAATCGGTTATAGCTCGGATACGATTGTGGTGAAGCTAACAACCGAAGCCGGCAGGCAATTTCCTAGGACGTCGAGTGTCCTTTGAAACTCCTGTTTGTTTTCAAAGGAAATGAGACGTATGAAACGAAAATAAAAAAGAAAAAGAAACAAAAAACACGAGAGAATGATGCTCTCTACGACTATGGTGAAGTCTCGGTTAGGTTGTACCAAAGTTATTCCAACTCTCTAGGACTTTTAAATGAAGAAGTCGCAGTTGAACCACAACATTCTGTCCTGGCTATCTTTGTTTTTTCCTGAATAGCTACTTCTATTTTTGAAGTCGCTCTTCACTGTTATTGCAAATCTTCTCCTTACAGATGAATTCTATAGCTCGTCATTGCTTTGAGGAGCTGTACATGTTTTTCTAGTCAATTGTCTTTTGACGGTTATGAAAACCTCTAGTCTTTTACCATCTAGTTGTTTGTAGTTAAGCATAAGAAGATGGAGCTCGATTGACGTCTGTTGTGTCTTCTGGGTGTAACCTGTTAAAGTAAATCTTGCACTCCATTCGAGGGTTAACCATGAGATGCTACACTTCGAAGCCCGCACCAGATAAGTTCGCAATATACAGGGTGTCTCAAAAAATGTATACACTGTTTGAAAGGTGACAACTTTGTTCATAGTAAAGGTACTGAAGAAGTTAAGGGCTCATATAAAAGCTTAAGAAAATAGATTCTAAAAAATAAAGGTACCATGTGAAGGGGTTGTAACATTGCTGATAGTAAAGCATTTGGAGATTGAGACTCACATGAAAGCGGAGGGCGACGAAATTACTGTGGTGTGCAAATAGTCAAGATTGCGCCATACCTTGCATTTCAGACTCGATTGCGCATGAGCTGAATGCTTGTTACAGTCTTGGTGCTACTTGCCTACATTAACCTGTGCTGTGCTTCTTTTAACGTTTTCCGTCGTCCAGTAGCTGCAGCTATGCCAACTAACCTCTCCATTCAGCTTAAGTGTTGCTTCGTTCGTCCACAGAATGCATCTTGTAAAATGCGGCTCCTGCTCACATTTAAATTGTGCAATCATTACAGGGTGCGTAAAAAGTATTGACGCAGTAAATGGCGGTTGCGGAAATAGTATTGCAAATTTCGAAATACTCATTTGAGAAATATGGAAAATGATCTTGCAAACACGATAGAATAACTCGTAATCGACATTGGCTCCTTTACTGAGAATACAGGAGCGAAAACGACGGAAAAATTCATGAGCACGCGCCGCAAACACTTGCTTGCATTTCGTTCCGTGCTTTGAACAGGGTAGCCTTCTGCGACTGATCACTTCTGAAAGTAGCCCAGATCTCATTCTCCAAATTCGCCTAAAAAGAGTAATCCAGCGGATTCATGTTTAAGCTATGCTCGTCTGAGAAGCTGTCTACACCTGCGCGCGTTATCTGTTTGCCGTTATCGGACAGAGATTGATATTTTTGGATTTGAACGTTATCGTGCTTGAACATATTGTAATCATTATCTGTTATGACAGAGCCGTGGCTGTCGTTTGGGTTGCTGGCCTCTTTCCTCACCAACCGTTTCGAACAGCGCCTAATTCTCTTGTTAAGGAAGTATTCAGCTGTCTGGGTAACATACAAAAAAGGGCCACCGTAGCGATGACGATCATGTTTCTTCAGTTTTTTCGTGAGTGCTTTTTGAGCACAACACAGACAACAAAAATAACACACAAAAACCTAGAGGGGTAGAAAGAGAAAGCTGGAGCTGAAACAAAAAGTAGGTGCGTCAATACTTTTTACGCACCCTGTAAACTCCATGTAATGTGTCTTTCACGAGGTTGTCAAGTTCAAAGCAATAATGGAAGCACAGCACAGGTTAATGCGACCAAGTAGCAACAAGATTGTAACAAGCATTCAGCCCATGCACAATCAATCGAGTCTGGAATGCAAGGTTTCAGGCAGGAGCATGGCGCAATCTTGACTATTTCCACGCCACAGTAATCCCGTCGCCCTTCGCTTTTATTTAGTCCCAAATATCTTCAAATGCTTTACTAGCAGCAATGTTGTAACTCTTCACACAGTACCTTTATTTTTTAGAATACTCTTCATTTTTCGCATGCAATAATGCGTAATTAAGTTTCAAACTTTAAAATGAGCACAAAGCAATCGAAACGGCCACTTTGTGAAGAAATTATAACATGCATTCATGCGAAACACAATCAATCGAGTGTAAAATGGAAAATTTCGGAAGAGTGCATGGCGCATCCCATGCCTCTCATGTCGGGAATTTCTATTTTCTTAAGCTTTCGTATGAGCCCTTAACTTCTTCAGTACCTTTATTATGAACAAAGTTACCACCTCTCAAAACAGTGTATACATTTTTTAAAACACCCTGTATTATATAGTTTTCTTCTGAGTCCTTAAACGCTCCGCGGAAATATTATACTTATTCCAAAAATCATCATTCCCTTGTCCCATAATCCTATCAATTTCGTATTTTTCCGGAAGACCATATGTCAATATATAATAGAGCAGGGTTTTTTGTCTGTTCGTAATTCCTCGGAACTTCGTAAACTTCGCGGGCTCGGTGGTTTAATCACCCAAGTTTGCGGCACGACTTCTCTCTCCGAAGGGGAGCGCCGGGAGGTGAGCAATCGCCGCTGCCGAGGAGGACACGTGAGGTGTTGCGAAATAGACAGGCGTCGCGGCTCTGTCCGCGCGCGTGTTGGGTGGCTACTACCTCGAACTGGCCCCCTTGAAGGCTCCTGTCCTCGTTACCGTTCAATTAGTGGACCTGCAGTATCCTGTGGTGCTGCTGCAGTTGTGTTGCTGCAGGGTACGACTCTGCCCCCTGTGTGCTCCGGCCGAGGTCACTACGTTGCCATTTTTATTCGATTGATTGATTGATTGCAACAACAAGTACAACAGTGAGGAACACGCATGTCCCCACTTTGGTGGTTCATGTAAGTGGCATTTACACTACCAATCGAATAAAAGCTGCGATAAACTTTTGGAGTACATGGCGCGATCTCTTTTTTTATTGCACTGTATGCTTGCTTCTCAGCTGTGGGTTGTAAGTAAGATTCTCCCATTCGAAGTTCGTTGGGTTGAGCGCATGCATCAGCTTCTTCCGCCCACTCACGCTTCCTATTTGTCGCACTTACATGAACCACCAAAGTGGGGATATGTGCGTTCCTCACTGTTGTATTTGTTGTTCAACTTCTGCAATCAATCGAATAAAAGTCGCAAAGTCTTAGAAGAGTGTCCAATTCGACGTGAACAGTTCTGCCGTAGCATTTGATTTTGATGCTTATTACCCCGGTAGAACAACGTAGCAGCGTACAAGTGAATCAATATTTAATGGAACTATGCATTATTCACGAAACTATTTTTAGTACTTCTACATGACTATGACAACAATTTATAATACTGTTGTGAGACGAAGCGGACACAATTATTCGAAGATTGAGCTGTGTCAAATATTAAGATCAGAACGAGGCCAACTTTATGGCCGAAGCACACGCAACTGATTCTGAATACAGATAGAGATCTATGTGTGAGTTGCCTGACTGTGTTGGCCGACGGAAGCACCCCACAGCTGATTGGGAGTTTTGATCAGACAGTCAATATCGATCAATATTATCGATCTTTTGAACGCGATACTGAATTTCTCTCTGACGCACTGGAGGTAGGAAAATCAGAGACAAAAAATCCCACCGTATAAAGGAGGAAGGCGTGAGTCACTGCCTGTAGTGGTTCGTCAACAGCGGAAATCAAGTTCCCGTCCCACCCCTCAATTCTTAACTACACCAGGCTCTCGTATATAATTCTTCCCGTACGCTCCCTCAAGATCAGTGGCCAATGGTGCGGGCGTATTTACTCAGGTTACTACGCTTTTTCTGCCTGCTCAAGTTCTCCAACTTTTAGCGGTGGGCCAAGACAGGCTAACGAAGGCAGTTGCTGGGACCTGCGCTCGGTACGGCTACGTTTTTAACCAAGTCTTGCCTCAGGGTCGTCAATTTTCAGCAGTAGATTGACCAGTTTCCATACTATACTATGTACACAAGCGTATAGCATTTTTGTCTTAAGCCACCATTTCTGGAATTCATCACAACTCGTGGCTTAAAGCACGGTGACTGGACAGAAATGTCAGACATTTCATTAGGCTTGATGAGCTGCAATAGGCTGTGAACTCAACGCTAGACGAAGAGGACATTCTTCTGAGTGCTGTACTAGGACGTAAGTGGTACCAAGTTAGGAATCAATCTGGAGTACGTGTACGTTTCAACGAGCTCGACGCTAGGGTTGCTTCCTTACCCAGCGTTGGCGCCTGCGGAGCCGGCGACCGACGCTGATATGTCATACAGGAATAAAGTAAGGAAGCAGAAATCAACCAAAGTTTGCCGCCATCCGCCGCCTTATTCGTCTTCCATGAGCCAGGTTGGGCACCGGGCTCAGAGGCCACTGTTTCATTGTTGCTGGCTGCCGGCTGGGAGGGGTTCAGTATGCTGCAAAAGAGCCCCCCTCACTGTATCCGCAGTTCGTGGACAGGAACTGGGCCGTCCTCCGCATCCGCCATCGCCACATGAGGCTGACTGAGGTCAGATTCGTTTTGTCCTCCAGCTCTCATCAAGCAGAACAAGTTTGCCGTATTGTCGCTCGCTGTGACGACACAACGCATGCGACGGCTTTACACCGATCTCAGCACGAGTGGCAAGAAACCGCAAAGGACGGTGGAACCGCCGCTGACTCACGCGCCTACTCATACCACCACACTTCTCGCCGAATCTCGTCGGCCAATCTCTCAGCGCCGTTTGTATCGCTGCCAGGGGCTGGCGAGCTTCAAACGGAGAGCAAATGGTTTCAAAAGCGGACCGGTCCTTTTGTATGTTGTCGTCACGTCTACCGTCTAGCTAATCCGGTAAAATCGGCGTTGAACGCTCGCCGATCCAACTGGTTACGCGTCAATTCGAAGGAATATCATTGACGGGCGCGGAATTCTTCAGGCGTTTCGACGACATCAGAACGGGTGGACTCGTTATTGCTAAAAGAGATAGATAGATATGCTCAAAGAAATGAGGCTGAATTAGGTCTACAAAGTCGACAATCTTGGAGCTGTATACGTAGTTTAAAATAACGCTTCCAACCCTTTTTGCCATGCAGTTTTGTTCTGTTTTGCAGTCAAAGCATCGGCCAATAGTCGGAGCACTACATATTTTTACATTTTTTTCAAAACCTGATCAGTATCGGGACTAAGACTGAATCCTATGGGTTGGGGGATCTTAAAATCATCTAACGATTATCTCCATTAAGGACACGTGGTACTCATAGGGAAGCTGCCCCGCGCGCGAAAAATCCTTGCTTCTGATTGCGTCCTGTGCTCTCATCCGTCCAATTCTTCAATTTAGCCTATGAGGTCCTCCGACTACGGCACCATATCTTCACAAAGCAGTCGTGCGACTACTGTTGCATTTTGTCGACTGGCGAGAAATCTATGATGGTTTCTTTCTCCTCAAACGAACATAGAAATAAGTTCAAACGAGTTTTCGTACGAGTTTACGAATATGCACACCGCTTTGGATTATTTATTTTCATTTTGTTTTTATTTTTAAGGAGTAATAGCAAAAATGGTGGTTTTCCTGTCGCGGAGAAGAAGAGGAACTTCATCCTCAAGCGACCTACATGGGAGACGGTAATTGTGACATCTTGTTTGATCATCCAAGCTTGACCCACTTGGTATGTTTTAGAGCACAGTATGCTTGTGCATATCAAGTCCGCATCGTCTGGTCTTGTGAAATTCGTCCAGTTCCCTCTTAACCACCCCAGGTTGGCTCGTCCGAAAACGGGAAAGAACGTTGGTCCTAAGTCATGTCACATCTTCTTCGTATTGAAGAGCGCACACGGCAATGTGTAGGCGCAGAATCCCAGCGTTTTCCTCCCTCTCCTTCGCTCACGGCCTGATGCCACCGTCTGCGCTCGCGCGACGTTGGAACACTGTGTTCGATCCTTTGTCCGACATTTCGTCCGCACAAGTAAATAGTTTCGTACGCTTAACGGCTAGTGCTATGGTTCTGGAATGGATAATGAATACCATTTTGGAATGTTTACCGCTCACTGCACAAATCTCGCATTTTTTCTAATCACTTAGTTTTAGCTTTCCTACAAATGCTCGTCAATGCCTCAGAAATGCGATGTATTAAGTTGCGAAGAAAGTTCCATTATTAGGATTAAGAATGCTTTCTCCATATTTATGTCCTATACTTCCATGTAGTGAGTTAGTTATACTCATGTTTTAGTAAAAATTCTTGGGTACGGTAGATGTTGCAAATGTTTTTTAGTTGTGAATGTTATGAGAACGGTTGGCTGTACGAAAGAAATGTTTTGTAAAATGTTTTTCACATAGATGTTTCTCCTGATATGAGCTCATATAAAAGGAAGTGTCTTTAAAACCACAACGTTCCGGCACAGAATGCTCTCACTCCTCTCCGTAGGTGTCTGTTCTGGTGGGGCTTTATGTTGTCTGTTCTCTCTGTCGCCTCAACTTCTTGATTTTAGTTGTAAAGTATTAAGAATAAATTCCTAATTAACCGCCTAATTAAAGTTTCAGGTGTGGACAGAGTCTCGCGTTGCTATGTCGAGCTCTTCCACAACATTATAGTTGTTCATTCCGGATAAAAATGCTCCCAAATAATTCCCAATAGGATAATAAAGGATAAAGGACGGCGTTACTCAATCCCCTTTGGGATGCGCCACGCATTCTACTTCTACGGGATGTCGTGGAGGCGATTTGAACGCGTATTTGGCCATACAATGACTTGCGGTGGCCAGCCCATGAACAAGTCAGCGCTCTATCCTTCCCAGACAAGTCTGGTACCAATTTACCGACCACGGAGGGATGGAAGGTGTGGTTGGCCTGGGCGGAAAATCCGAACCAGGAACCTGGTATCGGGTGCACGCGACAGCCGGCGCCTCCTCCAACTGCGCTACAAGCGCAGTTGGTTCCCAATAACTTCTTTAATAAGCGCCCCTAATTCCCAATAACTTCAGTTTATTAAGCCATTTTTATCGGACCATGAATGTTAAGGATTGTTGTTCATGGGTCACAACTTAGTGAAAAGACAGCATCAGAAGCAGCCAAAAGGGAAAGAGAATTGTAGGGAATGAGGAAGGGAAAAGCAGTATCGGATAGTGTGTTGTGTGTTTATTACATAAGTTCGACTGTTCCGAAGTACTATGAAGCAATCCGTATGAAGTGTGACGGGCTGCATAAAACTTAAATCTTTCAATAAATGCAGTATTCCTTTGGCCCAAAAAGCCCAGAACCTTGATTGGATTATCCAGCATGATTAGGAACTTGTGCACTGTGCTAATAAGACACTTAAATGGTTTTAGACTGAACTTCAGAGGGGTCTAAAGACTAATGATCGTCCGTCAAACTCGCCCCGTTTCAATCCTTGGATTTTGCTATACACTCGTGGAGCAAAATGCCTGCTCTTCTGAACGCATATCGCCTGATTGATGAAAGGAACGCTGGTGAACGCATGGAACGCCGGGAATGATCGCGCACATCCTAAATAATTTATGGCAAAGTTGGATGCTAATATTGATGCTAAGTACGGTCACTCTGAATATGATGTGTGAGATCTTACGCTGGAATTCGTCTGCATTAAATAAAAGCAAATATCATACTGTACCATACTGTTTGAACTGATTGCTGCTTTGGATAGATTTTTTTGGAGAGCGGATCGAACTTACGAATTATCATCGCGGCTGCGGCAGCCACCGCCGCGTTGTAATTAGCCTTGTTGCGGCGCCACTAACAACTGTCGCATGTGCGGAAGCCGCTGCCGCGAACGCAACGACTACTTCTTGGAACTCTGCTTGAATCCCTAAGCGGTTTTCGGCCAAATATTTAGCCAACTCAGGTTCCCTTTCGTCAGAAAGGCGGCTGGCTGCCACTAACTCGTAAAGAACTCGCGTAGACCGACTGATCATAGCTGGCAAGGAAATAGGTCAGGACACTAAAGACGGTTTCGGTCGAGTACCATGGACCAATGTGTCGGACTTGAAATTATTTTTGGAAAATAAATCCAGACTAATGAGGGAAACCTAAGGAGAAAAATTAAGGTGTTGCCAAACTGTTGTAAGCAAGCATAAGAACGGCTGAAAATAATCCTGAAGAAGATAAATGAGGGAAGTGGAACGGGCAGAAGTAAATGAGAAGGACTACAAGGAGACCTAATGAGAGTACTGCTAGATCTTAAAGATTCGCACACCCTTAAAATGTGCTGTAGAAATCTATCCTGGTTCTTATTCACCTCTCGTCTGCCCCATAGACCTGAATGTCGCGCTGGCGGGAGGTCAAAGTGGCGAGTCGGCAGACATAGCCGCGGACTTGCCCCGTTGCGGCATAGGTCGCCACAATTAGCGATAACAGTCGTAAGTCCGGTCCCTCACCCATTTTTTTTGCGTCCCATTTCATGTGGACCACGTAGCATAGTAAGTTTTTATGAGTAGTTGGACACTATATTTGTTTATTAAAGACGTGTCATACAATACATTTGGGCAGGACCAAGCGAGAAGAAATGAAAAGAACGCATAACATATCAAACATAAGGATCAAAATGAACGGTCACCAAGTAAAACTCAGCACTTAATTAGCCCAGCAAACAAATTTACGAGAAATACATTGTAAACAACATAAGAACCGGCAATGACATCTGGATAACATTTTTGGCTTCACCAAGCAAGCAGTTGAGCTCCCTGAGACTCTTACACGTGAAGAAGCATGATGTCGTCCTGCGTCCTGCGTCCTTACAACAGAGACATAGATTCTAGGTATTCCTTTTCTATTAGGTTGTAAAGAAATAAATGGCACTGAACCACTGTAAATTTAAACAGTTAATATCTCGGCTTGTAGGCAAGTTTATTAATTGAAATAAAAACCTTCTGATTCTACACATCTTTTCCAACGTGACACAAGCTTTTTTATCCCAGTAGCCTAAAAATCAGAAGTTCTGGAATTGACGAAATCTTCGAAGGCACTTTCGGCATCCTGTTTGTATTTGAATATTTTCCCTACCAAGAAGTCGCCAAGATGCTTGAAGAAATGGTAGTCTGTTGGGGAGAGGTCGGGAGAAAACGGAGGATGTGGTAGAGTTTCAATGCTCAGCTCATTCAATTTCTGCAACGTCACATGGGGGCGAGCATTGTCGTGCAGAAGAAGAACTCGCCTTCGGTTTACCAAGGCCGGCCGGATATCCTTCAACTTTTTCATCATTTCTTCAATTTCAATGCAGTACTTCTCTGCCGTGATGGATTCACCGGGAGAGAGGAAGCTGTGGTGAATAATTCCCAGCGAACACCACCATACTGTCACCATTACTTTCTTTTGGTGCAATTCCGGCTTCGCAAAAACCTTGGGGCTCTCATCGCTGTCCACCCACTGTGCCGATCGTCGCCTGTTGTCGTACATTATCCATTTCTCGTCACAGGCTACGATGCGATCAAGGAATGGGTCCGTTTCGTTCCTAGAAGCAGTGCGGACGAGATCTCATATCGTCGGTTTCTTTGCTCCTCAGACAGCTCGTGAGGCACCCATCTTTCCAGATTTTTGGTCTTTCCAATTTCCTTCAGATGCTGGGCAGCTGTGTTGTGACTGACGCCAAGAACCTTCGCTATCTCCCTGGTACCTTTGTGTGGATCCTCCTCTACCACATCTCTCAGCTTGTCCTCACCAACATCATTATGCCTCCCACGACCTTCATGTTCTTCCAAGCTCTCCTCTCCATTCCGGAACTTCTGATACCAACGATACGCCGTCCGAATTATGGAACATCCTTGACCGAATGCGGCGTTGATCTTCTCTTCCGCCTCCTTAGCTGTAGTGCCCAGCTTGAATTCAGACAAGTAAATGCCTCGGATTACCCTTTTGTCCATCTGCAAAAAAGTCAATGAAACTCTAAAGTTTTCCCACTTTTACATAGAAAATTTGGTACTCACCGGTAGAACAAACTTTGCGCTTCTAAATGATATGCCACATGTTACGGTTTGTTCTTGATCAAACGCGTAAAGACGCGCCAAAAAATGGCGCGAGCCAGTGCCATTTAATTCGTTACAACCTAATATCTCTAGACAACGGAGACTTGAAGAACAACATCGGTCAACTGCAACGGTTTTAGTTAAAAATTTGAACAACATGAGCTAGGCCACCTTTTTCTTCTGGAACACAAAGAAACTGACAAGGGAGGCCCATGAACTTTCTCCAAAGATTCCCAACGCGACACATATGGCCTTGTAGGGATTCGGCCGACGATCTGTGTTTCGTTTTTGCTTCAGGACACAGGGTGGTCCAAAAATTGCAAAAATGGTATCAATTCAGGGCGGGAAACAAAGCGAAAGTGGCCTGGAGTGGCCCTGTCGGGCTCAGAACTTAATCTACGAAACGCTCGGAGCTCATATTTAAGTTTAATTATAGTAATACGATAATTTCCTACGTTTCCTAGACGAAGCTGAGGGGAGAATTCAAGTGATTCATTCGCAACGGTGAGGGCAGCGACTGAATGGCGAGTGGATAGCGTGGTGGACTCGCTGGAGGGGGTGGGGGGGGGCTTCCGTTGGTGGGGTTTCTGTGGACTGTTAGCGCTTTTGCAAACAAAGGTTACATTTTGGCTTCGGTAGGGTATCTTTTCCCAACCCCGCTTTCAGCCTGTTGTCAGATGTGGAGGAAGATTCTGATTTGGAAGAAGAAGGGCAGTCCTGCAGACTGCTCCAATTACCGTCCGATTCGCTTGCTTTTGCAGAGCATGAAGTTCTTTGAGCGAATCCTCGATAGACGAATTCGTGAAACCGTCAAGCTCTCCGACAACCAGTGCGGGTTTGTGTCTGGTTGTGGGACCATTGATGCTATACACGCCGCCCGCCTCCTGGTGGAGAAGCATCGCGATAAACAGAAGCCGGTGCATATAGCCGGTCCTTTCTCAACTTGGAGAAGGCCTTCGACCGCGTACCGCGTGAGCCTATATGGTACGCCTTATGACAGCACAACGTACCTGAAGAACTTATAGAGTGGAAGCGGATGCTCTACTCCTGCCCAAAGAGTAGAGTGGAAGCTGCAGCTGGAACCTCGATGGAGTTCCCCATCTCTGTCAGGGTACACAAGGGTTCTGCGCTTTCCCCACTCCTCTTTGTTGTCGTCATGGATGCCATTACGCGAGATTTTCAGCAGCCTGTTCCATGGACGCTGCTCTATGCCGATGATGTGATGCTCGCTTGCGAAGATAAAGGTGAACTCGAGCGGCAGGTGCAAGCTTGGTGCTCTGGCGAGGTTCGGACTCAAATTGAACGTCAAAAAGACCGAGTACCTAACGACTGACGTGAACGAATCCGGCTCCATTAAGATTAACGGCACTGAGCTTGCACGCACTTCGGTCTTTAAATACCTGGGATAAGCAACAGCAGAGGGGGCGGATTCATGAACGCAACTTACCTGCGGGTAAGTGCAAGATTTACCCCCACTCTCCACTTACGCGCGATTCATCAACGCGTGGCGGGGAAAGCCCGAGGTACGTGTCGAGGTAAATGCTACCTCGCCGGCGCGTAGGGAAACATTTACCTTCATTTCGAGGGTTTTGCTTCGCTGCCAATTTCTGACCCAATGCATCCCTTCGCTGGCCCGTTTCCAGCTCAGAGCTAGCAGCGGGCCAGCGGAGGGATGCATTGGGTCAGAAGTTGGCAGTGAAGCAAAACCCTTGCTTTGGCCGTCATGATCAGAAACAGGGGTAAGTTCAGGGAAAGTGGCGGGTAAGTGGCCGTCGAGGTAAATGGGGGTAGGATTTACCTCCGGCCGCGTTCATGAATCCGGCTCCACAGAACAGCCGACTCCGCGACGAAGCGGGACAAACGCCGAAGAATAAGAAGAAGAAGAAGAAGTCAGATATGGAAGAGGCTATTAGGTTGTAACGAATTAAATGGCACTGGCTCGCGCCATTTTTTGGCGCGTCTTTACGCGTTTGATCAAGAACAAACCGTAACATGTGGCATATCATTAAGAAGCGCAAAGTTTGTTCTACCGGTGAGTATTAAATTTTTTATGTAAAAGTGGGAAAACTTTAGAGTTTCATTGACTTTTTTGCAGATGGACAAAAGGGTAATCCGAGGCATTTACTTGTCTGAATTCAAGCTGGGCACTACAGCTAAGGAGGCGGACGAGAAGATCAACGCCGCATTCGGTCAAGGATGTTCCATAATTCGGACGGCGTATCGTTGGTATCAGAAGTTCCGGAATGGAGATGAGAGCTTGGAAGAACATGAAGGTCGTGGGAGGCATAATGATGTTGGTGAGGACAAGCTGAGAGATGTGGTAGAGGAGGATCCACACAAAGGTACCAGGGAGATAGCGAAGGTTCTTGGCGTCAGTCACAACACAGCTGCCCAGCATCTGAAGGAAAATGACCAAAAATCTGGAAAGATGGGTGCCTCACGAGCTGTCTGAGGAGCAAAGAAACCGACGATATGAGATCTCGTCCGCACTGCTTCTAGGAACGATACGGACCCATTCCTTGATCGCACCGTAACCTGTGACGAGAAATGAATAATGTACGACAACAGGCGACGATCGGCACAGTGGGTGGACAGCGATGAGAGCCACAAGGTTTTTGCGAAGCCGGAATTGCACCAAAAGAAAGTAATGGTGACAGTATGGTGGTGTTCGCTGGGAATTATTCACCACAGCTTCCTCCCTCCCGGTGAATCCATCACGGCAGAGAAGTACTGATTTTTATGCTACTGGGATAAAAAAGCTTGTGTCAGGTTGGCAAAGATGTGTAGAATCAGAACGATTTTATTTCGATTAATAAACTTGCCTACAAGCCGAGATATTAACTGTCTAAATTTACAGTGGTTCAGTGCCATTTATTTCGTTACAACCTAATAGTTTTGTTGTGTGGAGCGATATCGCCCGTCCATTAAACGATGCTTGTCTCGCTGAGGAAGGTTCCATTAGATGCTATCCCCATATGACCTCTTTGGTATGTTCTCAATTACTTTTAGAAGTGTTTCCCACTGTCACCTCATTCGTGAACACGATGGACAAGCATGATTTGACCATCATCAAGACAAGCTCATTGTTCTTCGAACTTCTTTACAGGCTGCTTTTTATTCTCCTTTTTATTCAACTTTCACCATTTCAGCTAGCTGTTTCCAACTACAACATATTTTATCCACCTCATGGTATTTATCTTGCTGTGTATTTTTTCCTGACCATTCTCCTATACACTTACAGAAGACGGGTCGGGGCATTGCAGATAGGAGCACTTGTACTCACTCTCTCAACTCTAGAGGTCGAAAAAAAATTTCGCTCAAAATTCATCTATAGAGTTATTTGGGATGCAGATCACCAATCTGGCAACCATTTTCGATGAAACGATGGATGACAGAGGGTTACGATGGATATGTGTAAGTTAAATTAGTATACGCAGAATAACCGGCACTGCTGCCTTTCACGACTCCAAAGGTCGAGGAGAGGTCGAAAGAAAATTTTTCGCTCAAACTTCGCTCAGGGGGTTACTTGGGGTGCTGATCACGCATATGACATCTATTGTTACGATTTCGGTAGATTACGGTAGGTTACGGTAGATGCGGGTGACTAAAACTGTGCACGTTCGTGGAATCGCTTCCTTCTCCAATGTTGTCAGACATATTTTCCAACCTTCGACTTCAACTTTGATGAAAAGTACAATACCGCTCGTGCCGCACGGTCGAAAGTGGGCGAAAAAACGCAAAACTAGCGTCGGAAAGCGTCGCATGCTCATAACTCCTTTAGTTTTAGGCTTTCTAAAAAAAAGGTTTGTACCGTTCGATTCGTCTCTTCGAGATCTACAGAAACATGTATACAACTTTACCGAAACACCCATATTTTCGCCGTGGGTGGTCCAAAATTGACTGGAGCGGGCTTTTGCGATTAGAGCAGTTTATTTCCCAGGACATGCGTGCTTTCGAAGTATCTCAAGCATGGCGTACGTTGCCAGTGCTCTGTCATGCCAGGAATGCCACGAGAGTGCTGGTTCAATGCACAGTGTAAAAATCATAGAAACGAATAGATTGGATCGACCACTGGTCGATATGGCACCGACGTCATGGGAGCGACGAAATTCGACGTTCACAAAATGACTATAATTCGGTAAGTTTTCCACGGTTTAAAAAAGCCAATAGCTTTTTAAAAGTTAGAAGAAAAGGGCTTTCACATGGTGTAAAAATCGGTTTTCAAATACTAGGTCTTCATACAGGGCGGAGGCCTTCAATTTTTGAGCGAAAAAAATTGAAGTGAAAAAATTGAATTTATTTTTTATTTTTAATGAGAATTTGCAAATCGGTCCTTCCTGATCATATCGGAGAATAAGCCTAGTTTTTGATTGCACATTAATCACATCTTGAACTCTAAGATGGCACAGTTTTCTCTCTCTGATGCTATTCTTCCAGAAGGTAGAAATTTTTTGCCGCGAGAAGTCCATCCTTCAGGGCGATCGGTGATATCGGAGAACGCAATGGCTCCACGTAACCTACCATATTTCGGAGTTTGTACGACATCTCTGAAAAATTTACAGAGCTTTTAAAACAATAAGAAGTGTGAGTTCTACGCCTTAAAAAGCAGGCTGTAAAAACAGCGGCCTCCATGTAATTAACGGTGTCGAAAATTTTCGGCAAATCATACAAATCGGAGCGTCTGTTCATACAGATGCTGTTTCAAGCAGAAGAGAGAAAATTAGTTCCGTGAGAAGTCCTCCTTCGGTTGCCACTCCGTCACCGCTTCGAAGAGCGCTTTCAAAAACCTTGTAGGGAAAGCACTTAATTTTCCTTAGCAATTGACGCTTCAAATTTTATAGACTGCAATTTAGGATGTAGATGTCGCTCGTTCAGGCAGTTTTTGTTGCGTCCATGACTTCCTGAAAAAAAAACACTGAAAAATGGAAAGTTCTCAATGACTCCAAATCTGCTGGCGGAAAATCTCTAATTTTAACGAGTAATATAGTCATTATTTGAAACTTTTAATAATAATTTTTACAACTTCGCGGGATGAAGAGAGACTCCACACCTTCGTAAGCATTCCTGGAAAATCCAACCTCCGGTTGCCAT
The DNA here is from genome assembly GCA_947396885.1 of Heligmosomoides polygyrus polygyrus. Taxonomy (NCBI): domain Eukaryota; kingdom Metazoa; phylum Nematoda; class Chromadorea; order Rhabditida; family Heligmosomidae; genus Heligmosomoides; species Heligmosomoides polygyrus. The sequence goes on along the minus strand of OX377206.1, from coordinate 79,182,862 downwards.
TCCGTCATCGCTTCCGAGAGTGTCTAAAAAAACGTTGTGGATAAAGCATTTAAGTCAGCTTTAGAAATTAACACTCGGCATTGTATAGAGTGCAATGACCGTGAAATGTTGAATGCAGATGTTGCTCCTCCACATACAAAAATATGCCTCTCCACGGTATGCTCGGAAAGCCTGAAAAGTTGAACTCGTTGTGATTAATTCGACAACTGCTCTCAAAAGTGCTTTATTTTCAACTGCAAACAAACAACATATTATTATCAAAAGATTACATACACAAAACCTTTATCAGCGTTTTTTCTTTACAGATTACTAAATTAAACAGTTACTCAGTGACACTCTTTCTTGAACTAATCTGGCACAGTGGAAGCTACACCTGGAAAGAAGGACCTATTAAAGGGTACAAAAATCGCATGAAAATTTTTAAAAAATTCAATGCGGATAGGAAATAAAACGGTGGTCTACACAAGGGGGGGGGGTCGTACCAAATCCACTCTGGAAGTGGGGTCGTAAATTTTCGGCAAAAATCGAACCCCACGCTTGACCCTGGTTGGGGCAAGGTCTGATGAATAGAGTGGGTGGAGAATCACTTTCTATTCTAATAGCTGCAGTTTTCGGCGGGTCATTTTTGAAGTATGCGGTTTTGCCTCGTCATGGAGGAAATAAATCTTGTCGAGTTGTGGGCGTTTATTTTGAAGAGCATGGCAGAATTCTTGTAGTTTGTTGCAGTACACCTAATTTTTAATGTGGTGTCAGAATGAAGAGGCTCCCAGTACACAACACCACGAACTCCTTAGAAAACGATCAGCATCTCTTTCCTTGGGTGCAGATCACATTTGGGAACTGCTGGCGACTTCTCCTCTGCTGGAGTCCAAGCATGCCTTGCGGTGTGTGACCGATACAGTACCCACTTCTCATCTCCTGTAATGAGCAAGTCTAACCAGTCAAAACGGCGGAAGTGGGATAAGTTGAAAAGGTACCAGCTCGTGTGGCGTACCGGTCAGGAATCAGTTCCGACCTTTTCACTTTCCGAATCGAAACCCTCGGATTTCTGTCGCCACGGCATCCATTCCCAACCGGAACGATGAAGGACAGTCATCGACAAAGATGGACGATATTTCGACGACTAAGGTTAGTTTGACCAAAATACATAGAAATTTGAAAGATATCAACAAAAAATCGCAAGAACATATGAGTCGAATGAACAAGAACAAGAACATATCGCAAGAACAAATAAATAAATATGAGTCACCCTAATATATAATAGAAATAACAGTAGCGAAAGAACCCAGCCTTGAGGCACTGTGAGAAGAATATATGTTTGAATATTCCTTTTTTAATTTGACCTCATAGGCTCTTCCTGTAAAAAAAAATCTGGATCCAAGTCCGAATCATTGAATGAATTGAATTCTATAGGAACCTTGTCGGAAGCTTTTGAAAAATTGAAACACAGGATATGTTTAGAAAAACGACACACAAAGGTAGTACGCCACCTTAGAAACAGCCCTATATGCTCTACTATATTTCTAGAATGGCTCATCTATTAAAGTTTTTTCAGCGAAGGAAGTGGTGGCTGAATACCCAAATATGATGACGCATTCCAGGTGCACTATTTCATTCTTCATACCTGCTCTCTGCTGGTCATAGCTGATCCCTTGTTCTATGGCTAGTCTTGTAGTAGTGTTCTTCAAGCTTCACAAACTACACGCATCATAACACTCCGCAAGCCCACTAAGCTGGACCCGTCGGATGTTCACTTAGTTATAGCCTTGGAGAGTCACTCGCGCTACCACACATGGATTCTTCAGCGACCAACATTAAAGAAGTTCGTCAAGCGTGAGCACATTTCGTGGTATTAAATGAGAGCCCATCACTACCTAAGAAGAGGAGGTGTCGCCATGATAACTGCAAGCAGTATGACACTAAGAAGGCACTTCCGTCGTGGAACTGCTAAAGAATCCCAGGGATATCTCTTAAAAGGTTACCTGTTTATTAGCCAACGCAAGATCGCTTGTAAGAAATTCGAATTCCTTAGTTGCAAATCTTCACCTTTATAAATATGACTCTGTACTCTTAACGGAAACATGGTTGGGAAGTCATTATGATTTATACCTTTATTAGATGATGTTTGCAATCTGTACTCAGGTGTAAGATGTGATCGGACACCCCATAAACGAGGAGGTGTTACAATGCTCTTACGTAACACCTTCTCATATAAGGTAGTACTCCTGGAATCTATAGAAGATTGCTATGAGCTAATGAACTGTGATGTTTCGTTAGCGTCTGAAGTAGTCCGTTTCGTGCTGGTCTTTAGAACATCCAGCTGCAGTGCTAGAGGGTTCTATCAGCTTGCAAAGGCCATAAGTGACTTTTCTGTGAATAATGTCCGCAGCATTGTCTTAGATGATTTTAGTATTCCAGACTTGAGAGGTATTTTGCGGTTCTAGGTTTGGGGAGGGGTTCTAGCCCGAGCGCCGTGTCAAAGGTATTTTGCGGTATACATTCAATGCTTATGGTTTTGCACAGTTGGTTAGTGCTCCCACTAGAGGACACTCATTATTGGATCTACTTCTGTGCAATGAACGGAATCTCGTGAACGCAGTTAGAACTTGTCCGCCTATTGGGAACAGTGACCACGCTGCAATTGTTTTTAAGCTGGCTCTCGGTGCGAGGCATGAAAAACACAAACTAGTAAGAGATTTCAAGAATGCGGACTACAACAGTATAAAGCAATACCTCGCTGGTATTGATTGGATTGGTGTTCTTGGGAGAGGAAAATCGGTTTAGGACGTGTATGAAACGTTTGTTGCTATCCTTCATCACGTCATAGAGTTATTTGTTCCCATGGAAATGGTCAACACGAACTTCCGACATCTACCGTCTTACCTCCAGAAGATGTTGGATAAGCAAAGAGCTTTATGGACCATAGCCTGCTCATCTGATCATTACGAGGATAAGAAAAATTTCGAGCGTTTTAGAGCGTAAGTGGACAAAGCTTTATTTAGGTGTAGTGTCTATGTGGAACGCAAAATCATTGGAACGGGTGATAAAATGGCATTGTATAGGTACATAAATTCCAGGCGTGGTCAGACCAGTGTCGACCAAATTTAACTCGTGACGATGGTACTACAGCTTATACTGATGAAGATAAGGCTAAACTATTGGTATAGAAATTTCAGAAGGCGTATAACTCGCACACTGATAAATTGTCTTACTCTGCAGAGTGCAGTTCCAGTCAGTTTCCTCTTATGCAGGCTTCTCTGTGGTTCCATGGAAACAAATTGCTGATATCCCCTAGAGAAGTAGCTGAATTCCTCATCTTCCTCTCCAAATTTCATTCCAGTCGCCCTTATAAAGAAGATTGCAGAAGATTTAGCTTTCCCTCTGGAATACATCTACAACTTGAGTTACATGAAAGGCGAAGTACCTTTGCGGTGGAAACATGCGCTAATCACACCGATTCTCAAGAAGCCGCCTATTCATGATGCCAGAAACTATAGGCCCATAAGTATCACTTCTGTTTTTGCAAGAGTGTTCGAAAAAGTTGTTAAGAAACATATTATGGAGCATCTTTTGGACAGTGGTGTCATTTCAGAGAATCAGTACGGTTTCGTGAAGGGGACGTCTTTAGAAACCTCTGTACTTACTGCCTTAAATGACTGGTCTCGAGCAGCAGATGTGGTCTTCTTTGACTTTATGAAGGCCTTTGACAAGGTCCCGATATCCACGTGACTCTTCGAAATGGAGATGGTAGACATACACTTCAGAATTATAAGATGGGTTAAAAGGATTTCCTCTTGGGAAGAACCTACCAAGTACGTGTTAAAGATGAGTTCTCACCTTCATATCTTGCGTGCAGTGGTGTGCTATAAGGCGGAGTCCTCTGCTATTTGTTATATATACGTATGAGTTACATACTGCCATTTCGCGTTTTGGTGTGGTATGCAAGATGTACGCAGACGACATACAGATTTACAAGTGTATCAAACGGATGGATGATGTCAGTGATTTACAAGCAGCAATTGAGTATGTCGACCAATGGTCCAAACAGTGGGAGCTCCCATTGTCAGCGGAGAAAACCAAGTGCATGCTAGTTGGTCCGAAGGGTGAGACATCGGTTCCATACAAACTACAATCCACAATCATGCCTGTAGGGAAAGTTCGAGACCTAGGTTTCTTGTTTAATACTAAGCCTTACTGTTACTACAGAACACTTGCGGGGAAAGCGAACTGTACCATCTACTCTCTGTTCAGGCTTCTACGATCGAAGAATCCCCAACTATAATTACGGGTTTATAAATCCTATGTTCATCCGATATTGGAGTTTGGAATAACTATTTGGAATCCTTGCAAAAAGAAGGATACAGATTTCTTGGAAAGCGATCAGAACAGTTTTACCCGAAAGCTATACTTGAGATGCTATGATGTCAACTACATGCAGCTACCCAATGGCCTAGAAAAGGCCAAAGCACTTGGCCTTCCAACGCTGGCTAGTAGAACAAGAAAGGCTGATTTCACCATGATGTTCAAAATTCTAACTCAGAGGCTCTCCATAAACCCGCTTTAGTTTTTCGGTGTACCGTTGACTAGATCTGTGAGAGGTAAACTACGGCTTAACGTCGCGGTTGCCAAGACAAAGATTAGGACAAATTTCTTCAATTATAGGAACCTTAGCCAATTCAACACGTTTCTAACAAGGAGAGCCTCCGAAGTAACAGTGAGCTTTTGCGATCAATTTCTACAGGATGTAGGGCACCGTGTGTGGAGTCCAAAACCATAGTGCTTTTTTCGGGATGCGCTAAGGATGCTTCCTTACCCAGCGTTGGATGCTGGGCTTCGCCGGCAACCAACGCTGGGTAAGGAAGCATCCTTAGCGTCGAAGTCGTACATGCTCAAACGAACGCCTACTACAGATCGAATGATGCCTTGCTGAATATCAGTAACATCCCAGTACATCACTCAGGAAAATGTCCGCAGCACTCCTGCTTCGTCTGGGGTTGTGTTCACAACCTATTACAACTCGTCAAGCCTAATCGAATTTCTGACGTTTCGTCCAGTCGTCGTGCTTTAAGCCAAGAGGTGTGATGAATTTCGGAAAGGGTGACTTAAGACAAAAAAATACTATCCTCGTCTGCATATAATAGTATGGAAACTGGTCAAAGCACTGCCGAATATTGAGGACCAAGGAGCAAGACTTGGTTAAAACCGCAGTCGAACTGAGCCTAGGTCCGACGAACTTTCTTCGCTGACCTCTCCTGGTCCACCCCTTAAAATTGGAGGACCTGGGCAGGTAGAAATAGCTTAGTAATCCAGCGCGCGAAATATATAAGCTCTTGAAATCAAAGTGAACAATTTCCAAATCAAAAGAAGCGTCTTCCAGACCATGACATTGACCAATCAATAATATCGGTTGATATTGATCGTTTGATGGAAGCTTCAACATGGTGGCTGATTACCTGGTCAACCTTCCGTCGGCCATCGTAATCACGGAACATCCGCCCGATTAAGTCTGGCGAGAACCAATAGCTCCGCTCAAGCGATGGACAATATCGATCGATATTGATTTTCTGAGCGACTAATAGGAACGACTGCCCGATCGAAACACCATCGGCCGTAACAATATGCTGTTGCTAATGTTAGAGAGCTGAACGAAGAAGTACACGCCAACACATACGTCATTCGAAACCTCATGGATTGTTCTTTGATTTCCATCCCTCTGGTAGTTGGTCGATAAACACCCTTGATGTGATTAACGTGCGCCATCTACAGGTCATGTGTCGTTGGCAGTAAACACCCGCTGTCCCGCGGGCCTCGGGCAGCGCGGCGGCCCTTGTAATGATGTTAATGATCAGTATGGCAGGTAGTCGTCGAGCTGTCGTGCCAAGATTGATATCGAACGTTTATTCGGCTTACGTTTCGGCGTAACCGCCTTCTTCAGAGCCTGGAAAAGACAAGGGGAGTTAGAGAAATTACCCGTCCAAGAGTCATTTCAAGTTTCAGCCATCTCAAAAACTAATGGGAGAAAGAAACGAACCACGAGGGAGACAGCCCAACTGACCTTATGTAAACAGCCGAAGGCTGTGGAGTCACCCTTCAGATGGAGATAAATGTGGGTGAATGAGGTCCTCCCTTCGGATCAACCCCTCAGCGACCTTCCGGCTGGCGCCCCCCCCCCCCGGGGTCAAGCCCACAGAGGTCGGCAAATGGAGCCAACTCCTGGGTTATGGCCACCCGTTCCTCCTTCCTATTGATTGCGGGGTTCTTGAACGCAATCCACAGCGCCTCCAAGGCCTTGCGCGCTGCGATGTCGACCTCGCGAGCCAGGATCGTCACCGCCACTCCAACCACTGCGCCACTATGACTTCGCAGCCTGTGTTCCCCCAAGGGTGTGGCGACTTTGCACCTGTTGAGCCCATCCACATGCTCCTTCACCCTTACCCAAAGTGGTCTGCCCGTCTCACCAATGTATTCCTTCTTGCATTCAACGCAAGTTATGAGGTATACTGCTCCTGAAACCCTACAGTCGCCTTCCCTGCCGAATGGGCAGACCACGCAGGAGGGCGTTTCACAAGCGCAGTCATAAAGACGGACTCCTGCGTGGTCTGCCCATTCGGCAGGGAAGGCGACTGTAGGGTTTCAGGAACAGTATGCCTCATAACTTGCATTGAATGCAAGGAGGAATACGTTGGTCAGACGGGCAGACCACTTTGGGTAAGGGTGAAGGAGCATGTGGATGGGCTCAACAGGTGCAAAGACGCCACACCCTTGGGGGAGCACAGGCTGCGAAGTCATAGTGGCGCAGTGGTTGGAGTGGCGGTGACGATCCTGGCTCGCGAGGTCGACATCGCAGCGCGCAAGGCCTTGGAGGCGCTGTGGATTGCGTTCAAGAACCCCGCAATCAATAGGAAGGAGGAACGGGTGGCCATAACCCAGGAGTTGGCTCCATTTGCCGACCTCTGTGGGCTTGACCCCGGGGGGGGGGGCGCCAGCCGGAAGGTCGCTGAGGGGCTGATCCGAAGGGAGGACCTCATTCACACACATTTATCTCCATCTGAAGGGTGACTCCACAGCCTTCGGCTGTTTATATAAGGTCAGTTGGGCTGTCTCCCTCGTGGTTCGTCTCTTTCTCCCATTAGTTTTTGAGATGGCTGAAACTTGAAATGACTCTTGGACGGGTAATTTCTCTAACTCCCCTTGTCTTTTCCAGGCTCTGAAGAAGGCGGTTACGCCGAAACGTAAGCCGAATAAACGTTCGATATCAATCTTGGCACGACAGCTCGACGACTACCTGCCATACTGTTCTAAGACATGCCGAGATTCAAGGACAGTCGCACATGGAATATCTTACGATGTTAATGATAATGATAAAGATGATAATGATGACTTCGTAAACACAGTAGATGCTGGAGTCGATCAACGTCTCCCGTCAACACCTCATGTGTCGTCAGCAGGGCATACCTGCTGTCGCCGCGGGCCTCGGACAGCGCGGCGAAGCTTCAGACATGACTCATGCCTCTCCCGATTATATATAGTAAAGATTTTTAGTCTTTTCCGGAGCATCTCCCTGATTGTACTGTTTGGGTTACATTTAGTAGACATCACTTCGCAGTTATTTGTTCATTGTTCGTTTAGTCGTTACTGTGTAGTTATTTGTTTATGTTTATTTTCATGCGGTTTCCTAATTTTATGCGTGTGATCACATTCCACGTCTTTAAATAAATAAATAAACAAATAAGGGTTATTATACGGTTGGATGATATTGGTAAATGATTCTATTCTATTTTCTATTCTCTATTACTATTTTCTTTACCTCCTTAAACCGTACCTATCCTACCATATATAAAGGAGCAAGTGTGTGTGTGTGTGTGTGTGTGTGTGTGTGTGTGTGTGTGTGTGTGTGTGTGTGTGTGTGTGTGTGTGTGTGTGTGTGTGTGTGTGTGTGTGTGTGTGTGTGTGTCACAACTGGAGTGCGAGCATTGCGTGGTGGCACAGCACAGTGGCCGAACACCTCAGCAACCGTGCGTGGGGAGCCGGAGACGTGCCGAACACATCGGCAACCGTGCATGGCGAGCCGTAGACGTGTCGAACACGTTGGCAACCGTGCATGGCGAGCCGAAGACGTGCCGAACACGTCGGCAACCGTGCCTGGGCATTTAGATGATCATCGACGGGAGGGGTTTTGGAGGCAATCGATATTATCGATTTTTTGAGGATGACGTTCAAGCGGAACGAAACTTTAGCCCTGGGGGTAATCGAGGTCGCTGAACACGAGTCTGGAGTCGACCAATCGATATTGATCGATATTATCGATTTTTTGAGGATGGCGTTCAAGCGGCACGAAACTTCAATCCTGCGGGTAATCTGGGTCGCTGAACACGAATCTGGGGTCGACCAATCGATATCGATCGATATTATCGATTTTCTGTGGATGTCGTTCAAGCGGCACGAAACTTTACCCCTAAGGGTAATCGAGGTCGCTGAACACGAATCTGAAGTTCGGTTTTGAACTGTCGATCGCCATCCATCGATATTGGGCAAATAAGCGTTTTTGTGGATGTTGTCCATTTTTTCGCTTTTTTTCTAACTTGCCCTAATCGACGTAGTTAAGGTGTTCTTTCTGAAGAAACCATGACAAAGGTGTCAGCTACAATTAATGATGAGAAGTTATTGCCACGGCGAAGCCGTCAAAAAGCCGTCGGTGCGGCCGAGAGGCCGCACGGACGGCTGGTCAGTGGCATAAAAAGGAGAGGTATTTGTAGATTTTTCTTAAAAAAGTTATCAAACTTTGTTGCTCTGCATATTAACGGACCACCCCGTTAATTAAATCAGTTTACTATTTTCTCTTTACTTTTCCTCAAACTGCTACCCGACAGTGACATAAGGAAGAACTAAAGTATCTAGAACAATATCCTTCAAGTACCGTCATGCAAAAATTGAGTAAATTGCAAACTGGTGCAATTCAAATAAAAAATTGAGTCGCGATACCTAATTTAACTGCCTACTTTTTTTAAAGAACAATGGTATACCTCCTTAAAGTGAAAATGCTCGTTCGGCAACATGATGCCGAACCTGCATTCTACGAGTAAGCCACCCTCTTAGATCATCAGAACTACAATAAGTCGTGTCCTTTAAGCACTCATCGCAGAGCCAGAGAAGTGACAAGCAAAGGGCTCGAACGAAAGCTCTAGTTATGGTCTCTTGAATGTAACCAGCAAAAACTTTCAGAACTTTCCTCAGAACCTAACAGCAGGAGGGAAAGATATGGCTGGTGGATAGAGAGGGGGAAAAACACCGATTGAATGAGTAGTACGTGTCCGGAAACAACTGCGGTGATCAAAACAAGATCTGCAGCTCGAAGGTCGACATCGCTGGCCAGAGCTCATTGTACAGCGAGTCTTGCATTGTTTTGCATAGTTTCTCCTCCCACCGTAGCATGTTTTTACCAGAACCTCTCAAAAAAACTTTTATTAAAATAAGCTAGAAAAGGAAAGACAACATGCCTCAACAAAAACCTAATACAAAATCGATTCAAAGATTGAACTACACAGGATTCTAAGTGATAAAAAAGGCAAAGTATGGACGTGCGACGACAATCCACAGTAACTGCTGATTATGATGGCTGCCAAAAAGGGTATGGTGTAACACATAATCAATGCCGTACCAGAACTCATTCAGCAAGTACGTTGCAACGATAGTAGGCAGAACCGATCTGAATAGTATACTGAGGTTCCTTGAACATGAAACACAAATATTCGAGTTCCACTTAGAAAAGACCATTGATCAATTCAGTATGTGGGTCAATTGTCACGTCCATGAAAGAAGGACGAGTGCTGAGCCCCGGCATCAACATCATTTCGCCCACCAAAGCGGTTACGAACCCAGCACCGACGGAGGCAAGTATATCTCGAATCGGAAGTATGAATCCTGAAGTTGGATTGAGTTAACGCCAAGAATGCTGGTTGCATTTGTTGCGTTCCGCCGTTTGCAAGCATCAAACTTCAGAAATAGTGCTACTGTGCAGGTCCTGGCAACTCTGAGAACACGAACCTTTCGGAGCTCCCTTCTTTGTGGCATCGTGCGACAGCGACAGATGAGTTTTGGAGATGCAAATAGGCAAGTCAGAGAGACCTTGTTGTTGATAGCGGATTAATTTCTGAATTTAGCAAATTTTAGAGCGGTCATAGAAATGAATAATTGTGACGCCTTGTCACAAAATACCACGCTACCAGTTGTACCACGTTTTAGCTTCACAACAATTTTCTTTTCACCATATTGCACAGCCTTCATTCGCGCGCGAAGAAGATAAAACGTCTTCATATAAGGGTGTTCAAAAAGTTTCTCGCCTCTCAGTTTGGCATTTCGCCAAACTGAGAGGCGAGAAACTTTTTGAACACCAATATATGGGTAAACTGAAAAAAAAACTTGAAAAGTCTTAAACTGGAAAAGTGTACTGGAACTTTGTATTGTTAGCATATATAGGCTGAGCTACATATGGCGTAAAATATAGCTGTGCTTTTGAGGTATTTTATTGAATGAATGAACGAATAAACTTAATGTCGAAAATTTCAAAACGAATCAAGGAAAGAACTAGTTTGATTTCGAAAATTTTTAAACGAATGAATGAAAGAATTTATTTGCTCATCAAAATTTTTCGAATGACCGAAAATCGAATAAACCCGATTTTTCGTTTATGCGAGTGTTCAGATAGTCTAACAAATTGTTCTAATCAGCTTCTTTGCCTGAAGATTTAAAGTTTATTCGATATTCGAATAAAATTATCCGATTTTCGAATAAAGTTGAAATATTCAATTTTTGAATAATACTCGAATATGGCTCATATTCGATGCACGAATTCGAACAAATATCGAAATTCTAGAATCATCGAATATTTGACTATTCGAATAATTATGTTCATTATATTCGCATAAGCACAACTATAGCCTACATATACCACTATCTTCGTGAGCTTTGGTTGTTAAAATTGTCCTAAACTCCATGTATGTTCGACTGCTGTTTGAATTCAGGAGGCAAGCCAACGCAAGCGATGCGGCAAGGAACATTTTTGACATCTTTTTTGATGCGTCCTCCCACTGTGTCCTACGACACAGCACAAGTGTGGCTTCGGAAGTTCAAAAACGGAGATTTTGACCCCGAGGATCACTGCGGTCTGGAAGGCCTGTCGAAGTGGATGAGGAGTGTCTTCTGAGCCGGTTTAAGAGGGTCTCTGCATAGCAACCGTGAGCTAGCAGAGGAACTCGAGTGCCGTCGCGCCACCTGCTAGCCTTCAGAAGACATGAAGATATGGCGCATGGATACCGCATGATCTTAGCGGTCGTCAATACAGGTGCGCAGCATGAACTTCGTAATTTTCTGGCGGAATTTCGCATGGTTCGAGAACTTGGTCACTGGTGACGAAAAGTGGGCAGTCTGTTAGCCACTCGCGAAAGTGTTCGTGGCTTAGCCGGCGAAGCAGGGATGCACCCAACTGAATATCGAGCCTTTACGCCTTATATTAGTGTTGTGCTACGCCAGCAACTCCTTTTTAGGAGTATTTCTAGCAGGCTTCACAGTTTAAAGAGTCCACGGCGAGTAAAATGAATCAAATACGCTTGATTAAGCCTTCAAGCTCTCTGGATACGTACGTACCTCCCTTGCTACATCAGAGAGTTCTATTCCATCAGCTCCGAAGACTTCACGAGCAATTTTAGTTATTTTCTCTTCAAGTGGTATTGTGAGCGGATACAAAAACCTGAAGGCAAATTATGGACGATTCTGAAGCCAACATTAACGTCAGAAGTGACTGTGGATTACTTGAAAGGTGCGTCGAAATTCGAGGTGACATGGACGACGGCTTCTGCAAGGGCTAACGCTCCTGCTCCACCGCAAGCGTAGTGGTTCGAAACGACAGCCTTGTCTGCACCGTAGAAAACTGCCTAAATCGAGTGAGTGTACAGCAGGAATATATAACGACAAAATGTTTGAATTAGAAAAAAATACCTTGTCAATAACAAGATTGAGCTCATTCTCTGAGTCACTAGCGAACTTGTTCACACAAACCACAAGAGGGATGCTGAACATTTTCGCATTCTCGATCTGAAGACATGCGCATTTGAGATAAAAAAAACATAGCAGAACTCAATGAGGGTACTGAAATAGTCTAAAGATGGGGATGTGACAGCGCAAATGAGACTTTATGCATCGGCTTACGGCCTCCATCCTTCGTCATTTGAGTCTAATATTTGCCAAGATATGGGTGGGAACACCTACACCATGCCTTGGCAGACCCTGAAGCGGAGAACAGCTGCTGACCTATGAGATGGTACTGGAACGTGATGCAAGCAGAATATAAGGAATGAGAAATATGTGTGGAAGGAGAGGGACAAGATCGCGTTCAGTCTAATAGAAGTTTTACCTGCTTCTTTAAATTCGTATCACAACCGTTTTCAAGTAGTTCTAGATTTTCCTCGATGTACTCGTGCTTTAGTGGAGTACCGGCTACGATGGGTGGACCTCCACCGTGCATTTTCAATGCACGAACCGTTGCGACCAGGACAACAGCAGACGGTTTTAGCCCGGAATACCTAAAACAGGACATTTCGGGAAAATGACTTGGACCCAGAAGTGAGACGTTGGCAGGACTTCAGAACTACTCAACTTCATTCTCACACACTGCTTTAACGGGAATGCGGCAGCGCCGTCAGAGGAGATGACGGCTGTCACGTTCACACAGGTTTAAAGTTCTTGGTTGGAGTCCTGCCCAGGCCAACCAAGCCATCCATATCTACGGTCGTCGACTGACTTGTATTAGTCTGGGAAGGATGAAACACTGACATGTCCGTCGATTAACTAGCGAAACGAACTGAACAGACCAAATACGCATTCAAACACCTCCCACAATATCCTGTAGACGTAAAGTGCGTCGCGCATCTCACAAAAGGATTGAGTAGCGTCCACATGTGTCCCTTGTCCTTATTTTATACAGGTCTGAGTAGTTTTACTTTTAGTTTTCATGAAAAAAAAAATCAAAGGGTTCAGTCGACTCGAATTCGAGGGAAAAACCGCACGATGTGTGAAATGTTCGTCGATCAGTGCCATTTCGATTCTGAAGGCAATAGGTCAAAGCTGCCTTATGCAAAAATGGATGAGAGGAGTTGACAGGGAGTTTCAGTGCGACACCTGCTTATTATCTTCAACATTGAAGCACTCAACGGCAATATACTAACGTACTGATCTGCATAAATGGCGATAGAAAAAGATCAGCTTTAGTACCGCATACAACTGTTCCTAGTTTACACGATGCGAAAATCTATTAGGTTGTCCCATAAGTCTTCGCCGTTTTTTTCAACGATTCACTGCAGATTTAGACGGCGGTCTCTTGCATAGCGCTGCATAGCTTTCGAAAGAGAATGCTTTGCTCTAACAGAACATGTATTGCATTTCTTTTTTCATCATGAATTTTGTCAATTTTTAGGTCATTGAAGTGAAAAGCGAAAAAGTGAAAAAGTAGCCATTTGCGCACTTGTTCTCTCCGCTTAGGTTTGTAATTTTTTGGGCAGTTTTTTATAGCGTTTGGAAGACAATGTTCTGTACTACAAGAATATGTGTTAGTGCTATTTGTTTGTTTGTCATTTATTGATTTTTAGGCCATCAAATTGGGACGTCCGAAGGAGGATGGTTATTTTTGCCGACAGCTCCTGCTCTGTGGTTGAAATTTTTGGGTTGGTGTTAAATGTAATTTGAAAGAGAATGTCTTGCTCTATAAGAACATCTGTCGCGTTTATTGATTTCTTTTGAATATCAACAAAATGCCAAAAAGAGAAAAATCGTCTTCACCAACAACTCCTTCTCCTTCTTCAGTTGTTGATATTCGACAGAAATCAGCGTGAGCCAATAAACGCGACACAAACTCTTACTGAGTGAGACATCTTCTTCCAAACACACATATAACACCAAGCAAAAAAGTCCAACCACAGAACCGGAGTTTTGGTAAAAATTCGGATGGGAATGTCGGAATTCCCAATTTGATGGCCTAAAAATCAATAAAGGGCAAGTGAGAAAATAAGACCAACACATAATCTTGTAGTACAGAAAATTGTCTTCCAAACGCTATAAAAAACTGCGGAAAAAATTATAAACCTAAGCGGAGAGAACAAGTGCGCAAATGGCTACTTTTCACTTTTTCGCTTTTCAGTTCAGCAACCTAAAAATTGACAAAATTCATGATGAAAAAGAAATGCAATACATGCTCTGATAGAGCAAATCATTCTCTTTCGAAGGCTATGCAGCGCTATGCAAGAGACCGCCGGCGAAATCTGCAGTGAATCGTTGAAAAAAAAACGGCGAAGACTTATGGGACAACCTAATATATAACTGCAGCTACTGGACGACGGAAAACGTTAAAAGGAGTACAGCACAGGTTAATATGACCAAGTAGCAACAAGATTTTAAAAAGCTTTCAGCCCAATAAATCGAGTCTGGAATGCAAGGTTTCAGACAGGAGCATGGCGCAATATTGACTATTTCCAAGCCACAGTAATCCCGTCGCTCTGCGCTTTTATGTTAGTCTCAAATATCTCCAAATGCATTACTAGCAGCAATGTTATAACCCTTCACATAGTACCTTATTCTTTTTAATCTTTAGAATACTCTTCCTTTTTCGCAAGCTATAATGCGTAGTCAGGTTCTAAACTCTAAAATAAGCACAAATCAATCGAAACGGCCACCTAGGGAAGAAATTATAACATGTATTCCAGCGAAACACAATCAATCGAGGTTACAATGGAAAATTTCAGATGACTGCATGGGGCATTCCATGCCTATCATATGTCAAAAAATTTCTATTTTCTTAAGGTTTCATATGAGCCGCTAAGTTCTTCAGTACCTTTACTATGATCAAAGTTATCACCTTTCAAACAGTGTATACATTTTCTTGAAATACCCTGTATAAGTTCAAAGTTCACCACGGATCTCCCTCGATAGAGAGCCTCCGGGCCATCTTGCTAAAAGGGATCTCGGGCCGCTTGTCGCAGGACCACGTGGTGCGTCCCCGAGTGGTGGATAGGGGAATTAAACGCGAACCAAATGCGACCGTGTACTGCTCAGAGACGCAGGTGGGATACAGGGGATGGACTCCGTCCCGTCCCTTCGGGCAGTCTGGCTGGCTGCCCGGAGTTCTTCGCCCGCACGGCAGAGCCTGACTAGCTACCCGTGTTGTATTGTAGTCAAACACAGCAGCACTAAAGGGCCCCATTCCCCTGATCCCGAAAGAGCCCCCATTTCCGCAGCGATGGGAAGGACGAGTACGGAGAGGCTGCTAAAATCTCAGGGCTTAACCAGGCTGCGCAAACTGAGAAGGACTACGATGACGATCTGTACTTACAACGCCTGCACGCTTGCGTCGGAAGCATCCGTCGAGGACCTGATGATGCAAGCCAGAAAGATCAAGTACGACGTCATCGGACTGACCGAGACGAGAAGACACCACCCCTACACGCCGCCTACGACTCCGGAGAAGAACTGTTCCTAGGAACATGCGACAGCAGGGGAGTAGGCGGCATTGGTGTCCTCGTCTACACGCACTTGGCCATAAGCATCGATTCGTACGAGTCTCTGACAAGCCGAATCGGACGTCTGCGACTGAAGCGATGTGGCTCCGTGCCAGCCTTGACTGTGTTCGTCGCGTATGCCCCAACATCCGACTACGACGACGAAGACGTCGAGGCCTTCTACGTGGAGCTGGAGAAGTTCTATAAGGAAGATCACACCTTCTACAAGGTGATCGTCGGCGACTTCAACGCCAAGATCGGGCCACGAAGGTCGCCGGAAGAACTTCACATCGGAACCCACGGTTTGGAGTGGAACGAGCAAAGTGAAAGGCTGTCTGAGTTTATCATGTCGACCAAGACCATCCATGGAAACTCGCAGTTCCAGAAGCCTCCCTCCCTACGATGGACCTGGGAATCCCCCGGTGGCCAGTTCCACAACGAGATCGACCACATCATCTTCAATCGCAAGTATTGCCTGACCGACGTCTCTGTTGTCCCCAAGTTCTACACGGGATCGGACCACCGCCTCCTTCGCGCAAGGTTCCGCTTTTCGCGTCAAGGAGAGAAGGCCGCGAAGTTCAAGAAGAGGAATCCCAGAACGACCATCAACTGGGACCTCTACACCTCTCTTGTCGGCCTTTGGGAAGATGCCGTCATGGACAACGTTGACGAGGAATGCGACCGCTTCCTGCACTATCTCCGCGATAGT